>OX104061.1:69894161-70102890 GCA_944474145.2 Dicrocoelium dendriticum
TATAAAAGAGTTTACCTATGCAAGACACATTGCCACAGTTTGACTGGCGTATAAAAAGTGCCATAATTGAATGATCCGCATGACGGACTGGGCTGAGGCTTCATCGCTCATAATACATGTATCAAAGCACTCCTAAAAAGAACACAACATATGATAAACAGGTGATGGCTCATACGCTACTATGCCACACCGGCACTCGGCCAGATACTGCATGGAAGTGCGGGCGAAATCTTTCGAGGGAATACCTTGCATGGAAGCAGGTCCCCTGGGGATGGTTCCACGAGTGGCCGTATTACTTTAACTGGACATCTGTTTAAATCTGCATATGTTATTGTTCCTGGTTTAATGCCTTAATCCTGCCAATTACTTTAGTACCTGTTTTAGATCCATTGTAAAAAGTGTGAACAAATTGATTATTTTTTGCGATCCTGTTGTACACAATGATCAGACCACACAGTTGGACTGCACCTCGAATCATCGAGGAATATACCATTTATTTATTTATACAACCATAACGAAACATTTCATGAACTGATGACGGAACTCCTTGTAAAGACGATCGTTTCACTAAAGGGAGCCTATCGCGCCCTCCAGGAAATAATCCAGCGTTCGACAGCTGTTTCTGTACTAGTAAATCGCAAACGTAAACACGTTGCGTCGATAGATAGCCATTCCTATGTTCATTCTTTGGCTCTAATGTTGGGCTCCAACTTTTTTCGCATATACGGAACTCAGATGATCTCATAACGACTAACCACAAGGGGCCGAAAGCAATAAATACTTAGGCTATTTCTGAGTGGAAACTACCTTGTCAGTGGACTTTGAGTTGTCCTAATATGGCCAGGTTGGGCCGGTAATTACGAGAACCAATCATTCGTTTGCTAGAGGAACACGCTCGGTTGATCGGAAGGGTTACAGAATGATAGAGGACATTTTAGTCTCTCCATCTTGTCAAGTAACCCCGTCCCACCTGATCATCAGCCAACGGATGAAAAAAAATCGGTGATTGTAGCAGAAAAGGTGCACATTTATTTTGCACTGTTACGCTCATTTCATGGGAATGAGCTAGTTTGCGTATCGGATCACGCAAGAGGTGTGAGAGATAAAACGCCGAACAAAAGCTGCGGAAATCCACATTTCTGTGTGGGAACAGCGAGGTTTCCGCACACACACCCACACAAATGGTGGTGCCCATACACACACAGTGTATGTGGCTTAGAGGACTGTACAACAAGGTGCATCCCATGAATGGGACCGGGTGCCAAGGCATGCCCTGTGGTGTTTTCTGACGCCATTGGGTAGGACTGTACACATTGCGGCTCAGATGCCTCGCTTTACTTGGGCCCACAATTGTTTGTGACGCTCATAGCTAGACTGTAGAGAGAGGGAGAGAAAAATGATTGAACAGTGAGAAAGCATGAGTTGCATGTAGATGATGATACTGTTTCTGCAAGTTAGTAAATGTTAATTCCCCATTCCTGTCTTGCCTGTACAGAGGAATGGGGTAAATTTAATCTTTATATTGGTACCCCGTATTTTAGCAGCGTGTGAACTGTAACGCAGCGTCCGTCAGACTTCATAAACCGCAAACGCAGTGCACCATTTTAAGTGTATTCATTTGAATTTACGTTGGTAACCTGGCAAGTGACACTGAGTAGGTTCCACGAGTAATTTTGTTGTGCGAACCCAGTAGTACGTATTTGAAAGCACAATGGGAAATTCCAGGATAAATACATACAAACGAAGTGTATATGTGATGGAATAGAGACTGCACAATGGCATACGCCAGTTGTTCATGGGACCAAACTTTCACCATTTAGATATGCTATCTGAGTGGAGACGAGTTGGGCCAAGTTAACGTCTTTGAAGTCTGAAACCTGAAATCTTCATAACAACTGCAAATAAGAATCTTCGAAGACGAATTTTGTGTGCTGTCACTGCTATTTCGTGTAAATTCTTCGATCACGTACATGTAGCAAGCAAGGGATTCAAAACAAGGTCACGTGAAATCTGCTGCTCGTCAACTGTTTCCCGATTGGTGTGTTAGGTGCTATCAATGTGTTAGTGCCACTGTCAGCTGTTTTTGAAAACAGCGTGGTGGGCGCTGTTGATCGATAGCAATGTCCTCGAGGGGCTTGAGAACATGAAGTAGTTGATTGCGCTCACTCCCAACACTGCGAGCCATAACTACACCATTTTACACGCATGTTAGCGCACTGTACCAAGCTTTCAGCGTGGCACATTTCCGAAATCGCGTGCAGTGCTTTCAAGTTAGCGTGGTTTCCTTCAGATAGGCATTAAAATAGAACAGAAGGTGGTGCTCGACCACTTTCACTGGACTGTCTGTCTCTTATGCTATAGGCTTCCTACCGTTGTCCCATTGGGTAACGTCCCATGACCAATGAGAGTGTCAACGGCGCCAAAACAGCGTTCTTAGCCTCGTTAACTTGAAAGCACTGCACGCGATTTCGAAAATGTGCCCCGCTAAGAGCTTGGTACAATGTGCTAATATGCGTGTAAAATGGTATAGTTCACGACAGGTGAACCTGTTGTCTAATTTAAGAAGGGGTGCCGTAGTCCATTTACAGAGCACGCACTGCACAGGTCTGTTGCGATGATAGCTGTCCACTGAGCTCAGTGGTCGTAAGGGCGATTACCGACAACACCAGCGTGCCCGGTTTGAGTCCTATTTCATCCATCCCCGCAACAAAGAGGACGGAACCAGACATGGTGTGAAGTGCTGAGAACGAGCGGCACCTAGCGTTTGTCTGTTAAAAATACGATGCTAGTGAATGAAATGATTGATGCTCCCTCCAAATTAAATAGTGGTGGAGATCGGTTCACACAACGCGTGTAACAAACGACCCTGGAAATGAGCCCTTCGAACCACTTCTACCCAACTGATACGAATGGCTTTATGCCAGGCTATTGTAGTCCGTTTCTCTGGTGCACTACTTGAGATCCCAGTGGCACTTGATCACATAAACACAAAGAACTCATACCACTGAGCTGACTAACAAATTCGTTTTCCTTGAATGGTAGGCCTCACCAACCAAATGCGCACTTGTTTCACTGGTCAGGCAGGAAGCATGGCACAGTGACTCGAGTTTTGGGGCTTTGGGATTGTCAACTAACTCGCCTTTTCTCCTACGTCGCTAATTAGCATACATGGCTTTTCACAACGGGTTATCGGCTTGTTTTTGGTTCCTTTTGAACACTATCGTCCATCCAGAGATTGCTTATTGCAATTCTGCGCGTGGGCGTTGTAGATAAATCAACAATTTTTGCTTTTAATTCTTTGTCACCAGGATGCTGTTTCGGGGATGAAAGCATATGAGTGAAAATCTTAGATATCGGCGCAAGGTCACTAAACTGGTGATTTATACAACCGAGCTAAGTGACAAGTCCATAAGTCGCTGCCTTGCAAGCGTAAGGTCGTGGGTACGAATCCGGCAGAATTCGGCGGGTGCGCGCTATTGACGAGTCCCAATAGGACGAAACGGCCGTCTGGCGCCTTGCTGGATGTGAATCGGCTATTTGTCTGTGTCTAACTGCGACGAAGCTACACAAAACCTAATAAATCCCCTACTATTTACAAATAATCAGTAGTTGCCTTAGCAGCATGCTTGCCACCTCGATTGGTGGCGGCTCGCAAAGGAAGTCGTTGCTATGGGGACCAGCCATATCCTCTGCACCTACATAACATGCAAGACAGTGAACGATAAGCCGCGCTATATCACAGTTAGATATCAGTCATGGCGGTTATCACAACTGGACGCTAATCGCAAGTACGTATTACTATTCGTAGCGAATAAGCAAGAAGACGCGTCAGTCTGGCGCACATTGTACTGAACACTTAACGGTTTACATGTGAGCACGGAACGTTAGGGTGTGTCCCTGAGTGCGTGTGTGCGTGCTTATCTACGTGTGTGTGTAGGGCCAATCGGGTTCACGGTCATAGTGAGCGATCATTGGTTGAACACGTAACCGTCCTCCCTGTTTTGGCTGATGTTACAGTTATGGCTGAAAACGTACGATCGGTTTGCGAATCCGGGTCGATCGGCGTAAGTGAGTTTCCCCTGTTGTTCTGTGTTCGTCGTGCTCTGCGATCTCCGAGTGTGACTGACTCACGGCAGGTGTGTCAGTACTCCTGGGGCGTACATGATCTGAGTGCCGGCGAACAACCCGGCCGTCCGGAAGCTGCAAATCTTTTTGACTTCCTGAAGAATCGAGCAAAGTCGCCGGCTGCGAACATTGTTCATGCGGTAACCTGGTGTAAACAGGTTGATGGTCCTGAAATGTAACTTCCGGCTTTGATTCCTCTGAAGACACAAACTTTTTCTGACGCTCCTGTACTTCAACACGCGGGTTCGGGAACAACAAATGAAGCCTCGTTCTCAGATTTCTGCCGAACATTAATTCCGCCGGGGATTTCCCGGTAGCCTCAGTGGGTGTAGAACGGTAGGAGAATAGGAACCGATCCAGTTTTGTTCGCAATGTTCCCGTTCGCTGCTTTAGTAAGCCTTGTTTCACAGTTTGTACTGCACGCTCCGCTAATCCGTTTGATGCTGGGTGATACGGGGCTGATTTAACGTGTTGGATTCCGTTGTTGGCGACAAATTTACCAAATTCGGCACTAGTAAAAGGCGAACAATTGTCTGTACAAATGGCTTCCGGAATGCCAAACGTAGCGAAGGACGAGCGCATTTTAGTGATGGTGGATTCGGCTGTCGCCTGAGTAACTGGATGTATGTCAATCCACTTAGAATGTGCATCAATAAGTAGAAGAAACATGGTCCCGTCGATCGGTCCGAAGCAGTCGGCGTGGATACGCTGCCAGGGCTTGTCGGGCCAACGCCAAAGGTGTATTGGACCTGGCGCCTTGCTCCGCTGATACGCCTGACAAATATCGCAATTCTTCAGTAAGTTCTCTATGTCTGAGTCGATGTTGGGCCACCAGCAGTACCCTCTCGCTAGTGCCTTCATCCTCGCCACACCTGGATGAGCATCATGGAGCTCTTTAAGTATCTGTGAACGCGCCTTGGTGGGAGGAACTAGACGAGAGCCCCAAAAAACACAGCCGTCGAATAGACTCAGTTCGTTCTTCCGAATCATAAACGGTTGTAATTCAACTGTCCCTTCAGGAGGCCAACCCATGTTCAAAAAGCGTTTCACCATTGATAGCACGGGGTCTCGATCCGTCCATTGACGGATTGTTGAACTCCGTATTGGTGTTGTGTCTAGATGTTGCATTAGATTAACCAGTTCAAACGGAGGGTCGTGTTCATGTGCAGCTTCCGTGATCGGCAGACGGCTGAGTGCATCAGCTGTGCAGTTGCTGACGCCGGTAATATAAACAATCTTGTAACTGTAAGCACTCAAGGTTATAGCCCATCTTTGCATCCTCGGTGATGCCATTTGTTGTATACCTTTGGTTTTCCCAAACAAGGATATCAATGGTTTGTGGTCTGTATGAAGCTCGAAAACGTTTCCCCATAAATACTGGTGAAACCTCTTAACTCCGAAGATAACGGCTAGCGCTTCCCTGTCCAGTTGTGAGTAGTTCTTCTCCGCCGTCTGTAAGGTGCGCGATGCATATGCTATGGGACGTAAAGAACCATCGTCCATGCGGTGGCACAGGACAGCCCCGACCCCCCAAGGGGACGCGTCGCACTGAAGTATGAGTGGCTTGTTAGAGTCACAATGGACTAACGTTGGTGGCGAAGCAAGAGCTTGTTTTGCTTTATTGAAGGCATTTTTTGACGGGAACCCCAACACCACGATGCATTTTTGTGTAACAGCTCATTTAATGGCGATAGAACCGTCGATGCATTAGGCAGGAAACGGCGATAGTGAGATAGCATTCCTAAGAACGAACGGAGTTCATCACAACTCTTTGGCTCTGGGCTTTCTAAAATAGGTTTAACCTTGTCATTTAAAACATGTAAACCGTGTTTATCAAGCCGGTATCCAAGGTAACAAACGGAAGGTGAAAGGAACTCACATTTAGACCTTTTCAATCTGAATCCACTTCGCTCCAAACGCTCGAGCACGACCGCGAGTGTTCGAAGATGCTCTGTATCCGAGCGTCCAGAGATAAGAATATCATCCAGATAAGCACACGCAAAAGGAATGTCCTTCACTAGGTCGTCACTACTTCTCTGAAATATTCCGGGGGCGGAATTAATGCCGAAAGGTAAACGAGTATATTGAAATAGTCCCAAATGCGTGGTGATGGTAGTAAGTTTCCTCGAAGGTTCATCGAGCTCTATCTGCGAGTATGCATGACTGAGATCGAGTTTGGCAAACTTTTCACCACCAGCTAGTGTTGCATACAAGTCATCAATACGTGGCAAGGGGTACCTGACCAGCATGGATACTTGATTTATGGTTATCTTGTAGTCACCACAAATCCGTACGGAGCCGTCCGGTTTGGTTACTGGCACAATTGGAGTTCCCCAGTCAGAAAAGTGTACAGGAGTAATAATACCTTGAGTCTGTAGGCGGTTTAGTTCCTCTTCAACTTTAGGCCTGATAGCGTATGGTAGTGTGCGCGCCTTAATGAATTTTAGTCGAGCGCCTTCCTTTAGTTTTATCGCAGCCTGAAATTCTTTCAACTTCCCAAGCTCCTCGGAAAAAACAGCTGAATGTTGTTTAAGTAATGTTTCAAGTCCGGAGATCTCGGTGACTAATTTTACCACATTCATTGTATCCGGGAAAGCACGTATCCAGTCTCTTCCAAGCAGATTTGGACGATCCCCGGGGATCACATATACAGGAAGTGTGCGTAATTTGTCGCCATACTGTGCCTTCACGAAGCATTTACCAAGGACACGTATAGGTTCACCGGTGTATGAACGAAGAACAGAATTGCAAGCGGATAAGTTCGGGAGCGTTTTTACAGCGTTTTCCCGGATTATCGTCACGGTTGTTCCTGTATCGATTTCCATCTGTACCTTTTGTCCTTCAATGTAAAGCTCTAGAGTGTATGGCGCCGGCTGCATGCTAGAAACGGAATTAAGCCAAATAGAACGTAATTCAGGGTCGCTACCATCAGACTCGTCCACAGTTTTGATGGGGTTCGCTCCTCGATAAGCCCCATCTGAACGTCGCTTGACCGATCTACACACTTGCGCCAGGTGGCCCACCTTCCCGCAGCTTCGACATACTGTCTTCTGATGCCTGCAGTCAGATGGACAACTGCGCTGCTCACCACAGCGATAGCACACAAACAAATTGACGCCAGTGGGTGGCTTTGGTTTTGGTGTAGTGTTAATCAATCGCAGCTCATCTGACGAGTCCTTCAGCGTAAATGTTGCGAGTTGTTGTGTAAGGTGTTCCCTCTGCCGGGCAATCGAGCAGGCCGTCTCCCAGGTCAGTAAACAATCATCTTGTGCAAGGAGCTTCTCCCGCGTGCTCTGGTCTGAGATTCCGGCTATCAAACATTGGAGTAACATGGTCTCTTCAAATCTCGTTGGATCGACTTCATTGTATTTACAATCAGGTGCTGCTTGTAGTACACGAGCGATGAACTCGTTCACACTCTCATCTGGTTTCTGGCAGAGTTTCGAGAAGTAGTATCTAGCCGTAAAATCATTCTGACGAGCACCCCAAAGAGCACTGAAGGTTTCCAAAGCGCCGGTTATCGTAGAAGAGATTTGATCAATACGAAGTGCATCGAAATACCTTTGACCCTCATCTCCAAGAAACTGTCTCAAGAGCTTCACTTTGTTTTTCTCAGTAAGAGATACAGCTGGATTCAAGATTGGAAGCAATTCCAAGTAATCCGTAAAGGTTTTCCGCCATCTATGCCACGAGTCCAGGGAAGGTTTGTCGGAAGAGCACGACCAGAAGACCGGTGGAGTATTTGTCATGGACATGTTGACCTCCGTCGCCAGATATCACAACTGGACTCTAATCGCAAGTACGTATTTCAATTCGTAGCGAATAAGCAAGAAGACGCGTCAGTCTGGCGCACAGTGTACTGAACAATTAACGGTTTACATGTGAGCACGGAACGTTAGGGTGTGTCCCTGAGTGCGTGTGTGCGTGCTTATCTACGTGTGTGTGTGTAGGGCCAATCGGGTTCACGGTCATAGTGAGCGATCATTGGTTGAACACGTAACAGCAGTCCACTGCCGTCGCCCATGGCTCAGTGACATAAGTCGCTGCCTCGCAAGAGTAAGGTCGTGGGTTCGAATCCGGCAGGATTTGGCGGGTGCGCGCTACTGACGAGTCCCAATAGGACGAAACGGCCATCTAGCGCTTTCCTGAATGTGTGGTGGCTATCTTTCTGTGTCTAACTGCGACAAATCTACACAATAGTCCTTACGTAGTCAAGGAAACGAAGGAGTAGAAATCCATCATGCGATAGTGTGACGGCGGGAAAGTAAACTTAGGATCTGCACCGCTTACTTATGTGTGTATATGTTTGAACCATGGACTCCAGCGGAATATCTTTTGGAGGGTTTCGATGTTACAGTTGCTCAACACTGCACCCTACAGCAGACAGGTCCCGTCTTAGTTTGTTCTCGTCAGGTGGATATAGTCTGATTTGGGAGCGAACTTCGGCACCTAGTGGTTTGGGGCTATCGCCGTGCTCGCTAGGCCACTGAACTCTGCGATCAAGGTGGTATAGTCTGAGCGTAAGTCGATGTAGCCCAAATGCGCTGATGAAGCCTAACCTACGCAACATCAACCTTAGCACGAGGTACAATCATCCCTGTATAGTATACAGCCGTATAAAATATTTCTTTCTTAGCTGGCTAGGGATAAAAATACAACAATCCGGAGTAGGTAATAAGATAAATTTGAATAGCTCAAGTCATATTTTAGACATAGTAAAGGTTCTAACCGGTTAGCTGAATGGTTTTTTGACTTGGTAGAGCAGATGTTCAGAGAAATTAAAGGACTTGGAATACCTAATCATCTGATCTGCACCGGTCATCTGATTGATAAACGCGTCATTGGAGAACATCTATCGCGTGCCATCGCAGCTGCACCACTGGTCAGGGGTTCGGCCACTTGATACCGCTGAACCGGTATGCATCAGGTTGACAAAACCTGATATATTCGTTCAGAAGAAGTATGTCCAAGTATTACAACTACCGTGGCCAGCCAATAACAAAGAGGGATGGGATCTCACTCAGTGGTGTCCCATGCCTTCAGTCAATTGACCACATGACACGTTACGTTACCCATATAAAATTTGTGTTCGATCAACCATTGCTCCCTGTTTCCCCAATGAACTAGTCTTTTCAATGTATATTTCGGTGCCAAGGCTGAGGATGAATAAATCTAAAATAATTGTTCGCTTTAAGCATACGGCTTACATTTCTTCTTACAAGAAAACACCGAGGAGTGCCAGCTCATTACGGATTACGGCGCTTTAGTCAAACTGATAAATGCTACAAGCTGGGCATTTCTAGCAGAATGATCCCCCGATATCGCCTAGTCTGAATTTGCTCACCAGTTTAACACGTTAGTAACTAGTGCTTCTAGAAAAAGACCTTCGCGAGCGAAAACAGTGAAATCATTCATACGCAGCAGGACACGCAAGTGTATCGTTACGAGGAATTTATTCTGGCGAAGATACAAGAAGTCACCGAGGGCCGAAACATGGGAAGCCTATACTATCCAAAGGAATCACTGCGTAAACCTGGTACGCGAAGATAAAATGCAACACCAACAGAATCTAGCTGAGAAATTTCTTTCAAACCCCAAGCTCCTGTACAGACACGTTAACAAGCTCCGCAAAGTACGGCAAGGAATTCCTGCTTTACACTCATTGTGTGGACTTGCACAAAACGCAACCGAGGCGGCCAACGCCTTATGTCAACAATTCGCCCCAAACTTTCAGAGTACGACATCGCCGCATACACTGTTCCCAATCGTTGTACCACCACCAGGACTCAGCCACATCACGTTTACGACAGTGGATGTCATGAAAAGGCTAATTGCCCTGCGCGAGCATACCTCTCCCGGTGTTGATAATATTCGTCCAAAAGCGTTGAAAATGGCTTCAGTAAACCTGGCAGACGCACTCTGCAAGTTCTTCCAACGATGCCTCGATGAGATGCGGGTGCCAACAATGTGGAAGCAAGGCATCGTCACTCCCATCCATAAGGGGGGAAGTCGTACAGATCCGGACAACTATCGCCCGATAACACTACTTCCGGTGCTCTCCAAAATCATGGAAGCGATTGTCGCTGAAGCTCTGATGAACTTCTTGAAAGAACGAAATATCATAGCACAAGAGCAACATGGGTTTCGCAAGAATCGATCTTGCACTTCAAACTTGCTGCTTGCCAGATCTAGTTGGACTGAGACAGTTGACAGCGGCGTAGGTGTTGACGCAGTATATCTGGATTTCTCAAAGGCTTCCGACCGTCTGAACCACCGTATCCTCCTTCACAAGCTGCAGTGTTGTGGAATTGGTGACCCAATCCTCGGTTAGATAGCCAACTTCTTGCTTCAACGACATCTGAATGTAAGAGTTCGCGGCGTCATCTCTGACCCAATCGACGTTAAGTGCGGAGTGCCCCAGGGCTCAGTACTTGGTCCACGACTATTCCTGATTAACATAAACGATCTCGCGACAGTAATAAACTCCAACTCCTTACTCTTCGCTGATGATCTCAAGATATGGCGAGCCATTAGAACAACCAGCGACAATGCAGCACTTCAGGTTGATCTGGACAGGGTCTACGAATGGTCGACGCAGAACCTGCTTCAGTTCAATGCTACAAAGTGCAAGCTGTTGAGCATACGCCATAAAGCCACTTGTGAATACAGACTGGGGGATCAAATATTGCAGCGCACTTCAACGGAGTGCGATCGAGGAGTGATAGTGCAGGAAGATCTGGGCTGTTCCCGTCAGGCCGAGAAAGCCTCCAAAAAAGCTAACCAAAAGCTTGGCCTTTTGCGGAGGGCGTTAGGACACTTCGATCCTTCCATCTTTTCCCAGATGCTGAAAGCCTACATTCGGCCTCATTCTGAGTACGCCATCCACGCTTGGCAGCCATGGCAGAAGCAAGACCTTACCGCTCTTGAACTGCCACAACGAAGGGCGACCAAGAACATAAAGGGCCTGTTTCCTCTCCCCTACCGATTGAGGCTGAAAACCCTCGGGGTCTACAGTGGACAATATCGACGCCTGCGTGGCGACTTGATAATGACTTATATGATCCTGAGGAATCAAAACCATTGTTGTCGTCACCTACTAAAGCTGAATAGCAATACAACACTCAGAGGACACCATCTAAAGCTGGCCACACAATACAGCCGGTTGGAATGCCGCCGGAATTTCTTTTCCCTTCGTGTGTGCCAACACTGGAACGCTCTTTCCACATACCTTGTTTCTTCCCCCACGCTATCGCTACTCAAAAGACGTCTGGATGATTCGCTTATCCACCTACATTACGCTATATAATCAGAGATGTCCACGTTGAACAAGCGCGAAAAAAAACGGTGCTCATTCTCAGCTTTTGTGCTTCACTATTTACACACTGCTGTTGTGGAATATAGTATCGGATATATTACAACTGTATTGCTCAATTTACCCCAGTCCAAGAAAGCGGCGCACGAGTAAGCTTTGGTCGTTTCTCTTGTTCTTAAGACCTGCCTTACCCATATTACTTCCCATATTACTCTACAGTAACAATTCAGTACATATTCTACAACGTTTCTATGAATAAGGGGCACTTGAATCCACTAGACGCTTAAACTGACGATTTATACTTATGTTTGCTTTCACTTCAACCATCCTACGGGACTTGTAAAGCAATCGCTTTTTTACCTGTAACATATCATTGTTCATTGTAATATATACTAAAAAATGGGCATACTACACGATATTAAACGTTACAAATGCGCCCAAACGCTCAAAGAACTCAATCAGTATATTAAGTTCAGCGTTAGGTTTGCCGAAACGGAAGCCTTTATCGAATTTTCTCGTCAGTGCGTTGAAACGAGCAACTACCCAAAAATATTCCCGGAAGCATTGCATAGGCAGCACATTCGCCCTACAACAAGCAGCATGAAGCGTCATGTACAAAACATTGTAGAATCAGGACAATCGTAACTATTTGAGACTGAATCGCATATAGCACAGAGGAAATCCACCCTGGACGCCCTCGACCATGATGAACGAGTCCGGTTTATTGAGTATATGCGTAACGTGACCTCCAAGCGAACATACAAGAAGAGATTGCTTCTGCAGAAAGGCTTGACCGTGAAGAAATATCCGCACACATATCCATCAAATCCGGAAAGATATCTACTCAACCTGTCCAGTGTGCGAGTAGGCACCATAGGAATGCAGGCTTTTGCATTGGGCCTTAGGTTTCGCCATCCACGAAGTAATGAGCACCGAGTAGAAATCGAAACTCAGTTTGAAAACCTTAACAGCCAGACAAGTGATTTAGTAGCCACTTCCTACACTAGCCTCGGACAATTTAAGTCGGACTTGACCAACCTTTCCTTTCAGTATCAACGATACCCCATGACACGTTCCCGATTAGTAACAAAGGTACACATTAAAGCCACAAGAGAACTTCGGCAAAACGTGGGGATCATAATCATCAAACCAGATAAAGGATCGGGAGCCGTAATCATGGATCGCACGGAATACGTGCAAAAAGGAAAATCATCCTCTCGAACTTCTCCAGATTTGTACGATGTGAGCGAGAGAACAAAACGGATTACACAGAAGTATAACTGACGAAGTGTTTGGAACCAATGGTCACTAATGGCCACATGACTAATGAAAAATATGAAAGGCTAAGGTCCATCGGCCCCATAATTCCTAGACTTTACCGTCTCCCAAAAATACACAAGCCGGGTGCACTGTTGCTACCGATATTGAACATGAGGAACTCACCACATCACAGCATGGCAACATGGTTAACGTCTATTTTGGATCCTATTAAGAAAATGATAGCCCCTCATCAACTTACGGACAGTTTCCTATTTGTTGAAAATGTTAAAACCATGAACCTCTTAGGCTAATGAATGTTTTCTCTGGACGTCGTATCTTTGTTCACGAATGTTTCACTGCTAGAAACAGTAACTTTCTTTGTACTTACATTGAGCAGCACAAGAGAAAGACCGAAATACCAACTGTCTAGTTAAAACAGCTAGTACTCAGATGTACTTATAGCATCCAATTCCAATTTAACAACAAATTGCACTGACAAGTGGATGGCGTAGCGATGGGATCACCTCTCGGACCAATATTGGCTGATATATCTATGGGAACGTTAGAGGATAGCCCATTAAAATCAGTCATATCGGGCCTAGGTTTCTACCGACGTTATGTTGACGACATATTCTGCATAATTGATCAGACGAACAACTTGCAGAATGTCGTCGAGGCACATCCGAAAGCCACTTTCACAGATGAAGAAAGAATTGACAACCAAATGCACTTATTGGATGCAAACTTAAATCGACGAGAAGACGGATCAATCCAGATAGGATTATAGAGAAAGCCGTACTGTCTAGGCCATTGCACACACTTCCGGAGTTTTGAGCCACTTAGCCGTAAAGGAACATTTGTACATGCTCTGTAGAGAGGACATGATTGAAGATGAAATGAAGCGAATCAGGCAGAAGCTTCTCGAAAACCGTTATCTAGAACAATTCGTTGACGTTCGTATAAAGCCTAGTAGCTTAGGACCATCAGTACAAACGGTAGAGAAGAAACAGCTATTTCTCCAGCTTCCGTTTAAGAGTGACATACCGACTGAGATCTGCGCAGGACGACTGATACAGACTTGCCGAACGACCTTTAATGCAGTTCAACTAAGTTTCGTTTTGACAAACAGTTCGCTGTATTTAAAGATAAAATGTCTGATCAATGTTAATTAATGGTAATCTACCGGCTCACCTGCTTCTGTGGGGCTAGGTACATTGAGAGCATCACCAGGCACTTGGAATAGCGAAACAAGGAACATTTACCAATGTCGCTCGTCACCCAACAGGACACAAGGAAATTGAGTGCAATACCTAATCATCTGATATGCACCGGTCATCTGGTTGATAAATGCAAGTCGTTTGAGATCCTCTATCGAGTGTCATCGCAGCTACACCACTGGTCAGGGGTTCGGCCACTTGATATCGCTGAACCGGTATGCATCAGGTTGACAAAACCTAATCTATTCGTTCAGAAGAAGCATGTCCAAGTATTACAACTACTGTGGCTAGCCACTAACAAAGAGGGATGGGACCTCACTCAGTGGTGTCCCATGCCTTCAGTCAATTGACTACGGGACAGGTTACATAAACCAATTAAAATGTGTGTTCAATCAATAATTGCACCCTGTTTCTCGAATGAATTACTCTTTTCAATGTATATTTCGGTACTAACCCTGATGATGAATAAATCTAAAACAAATGTTCCCTTTAAGTGTACCGCTTGGGTTTCTTCTTGCAATATACGGAATACCTATTTCCTAAGTCCCGAATTAAATCAGAGACTGGGATCATGTTATCGTCAAGAGTGGTTGAGCCTTTGCTTCACATGCAAAAGTGGAGCAAAATTGCTGAACCGCATTGCAAAATTTTGACCTAGCTTACCTTGGCATTCTTCAGGTCTGTAGCCTGAATTTGAACCTTTTTGTCTACCGTCCGGTTTGTGATATACAGCTCTACCCAATCTCCGATGGTAGGAAGTTTGTAATTCTGGGTGGCAGCTTTTCTGTAATCCAGTTGTCTTTGTAATACGGTTTGGGACTACAAAGGGTACACGAGGAGCATAGCACATAAGCACTCACTTTTAAAGCAGGATAGACGTGTGTCTGGACAAGACACGCTTGTATACGAGCAAGAAGCGACCCGTCATGGTGGATTGGCATCATGCGACCGTTTAATCACTTATGAACCCATCGAAATTGCGTGTCTCTTTTATCAATTGATACGGAGTCGATTCTATTTTCAGAGGGTTAGAAACAGTTTAGATTTTTGTCGCCAAAAAAAAGCTAAACCAACAGAGATTATAGACTACAAAAACTAAAAAGACAAGAAAGATATTTCAAAGTATTATACTACGTACGGAGTGTGAGAGCGTGATTGAAATGGGAAGAGAAGTGGGAGCGGAAAGGTCGGCTGCTTGCCATATAGGCACGTGTAACCAACCAAATGTGTTTATGATCCCTGGGACCCTAGCCTGGCAGTCCAAAGACACCAACCGTCGCCAAGTTCGAAGTGAGGGAGTTCATTCCTCTTGAGCAATTCATCGCTTGGTCTTCTCGCATTCTCTTCTACCTAGACCCCGGCGCGCAAAACAACGCACATCGCGGGATTCAGAGTGTTTCCGTGCGCAAAAAATGCAGCTAGTTGCTTTAGGTCTGTCGACCTGATGAACCAAGTTTCTTAGATATATAAGACGGTTGAACGCATAGCTGCTTTCTAAACCTTTTCTTTCAGAGCGACACAGGTGTCGGGGGTTGTCAAAAGCGTTTCGAGCTTTTACTGTGCACTTCGTGACCTCTTCTGCTATACCATAGGCGCTGATATAGCTGCCTATATACTTACATTTCTCGACGACTTCAAGCTGCTACTGACCAATGCTGAGCGCAGGGGTGCGTCCCTGCCAATCTTAGAGAATGGCCTTGCATTTCGAGGCTGCAAACCACCGCTGGAAACGGTTGACTGTCAGTGCTGCTCTGTCCAGTGCTGTTCGGCAAGTTTGGGAGCTATCACGGATTACGACGATGTGGTCGGAAAACTCCAAGTCAAGAAAACGCTCGCCGGGAAGCACCTCAGTCTTTGCTGTGATGCCCATTAAACGCAGTTTCCCTAACTTCGTTAATGGCGAAGATAAGGATGAAAGGTGACAGCGACAACCTGGTTTCACACGGCTGGAGAGATTAAAGTGCGAAGAGAGTTTGTTGTCTGTCAACGTCCAATTATAACCAGTCAGCAGTCAGTTTATAGTAATGACAGTTATGGAGGGCTTACTACTGAGACAGTATGACCTAGGTTGATGACAGAACAAGTTAAACAAAGTTTGTTCGGATTAGATCTTTAAATTAGTCACTGACCAACACTGCCGAAACTACATCGAGCAGTACTAAGTACTATACTGTTGCTGCTGCCGCTCTGTTACTGTGATCATTATTTCCACCTCTAATACTATCTTTATACCAGCTGAAGCGATTTTATATTTGACAACTTCAGTTCAATTCAAGAACGAGATTTATCTACCCATAAGGTTGGCTATTTATCCGCTACACACACGCGTACAGCACTGTACAAAGAATACACAAATAAGTTAGTAAATAACAAAAGCGATAATATTGTTACTATGTAAATCTACTTATAACCTTCATGACGAATGAGGCCTTGTTGCATAACAGACGCGCCAAATATAGTCTCATAGATGAGTGCAGGCTTTTGTACGGACCTTAATGGATTTATACTTTTGTCTGGTTGAGGAACTTGATATGAAGTCAGACAGTGAACCACAAAGGGGGTGACTTGAATCGGTGAGTATTTTCGAGGCGAACTTTGGTCTGCAGTGGAATGAGTAGATACAATAAGGTTAACAAAGAACGGGGCTTTAGTGTACCACTACATCGAGACAATTGCATCACTGACCTATTGAGGATTTTGTAATCACTCCTTAAGAGTCTCGAAATGCCACAGGGGACCAGTAGGCCCAGTGAGGTGAGACACACGCAGGGATAAATCGTAGTACTAAGTAGCCAGGGATGGAGAAGGATGGCAAACGAGCAGCGTAGTGGGAAAGCCACATCAATTTGTAATAACTTCATTCACATGGAGTGACCGAGAACAATTACGGCTGATTGTGACACATAGACTCTTCACTGATTCGGTGATGCACAACCTTTCACTATCCATGTGATGTTCAAGGCGATCCATGAATATTTGCAGATAACGACGGTCTTTGTGAATGGAGAAAAAGCGCCACTGCATTTTAATGTATTCAAGGATAAAAGGTTAACTCTGGACCAAAATGGTAGATCATCCAGACAGACCTGTAATTTGTTTGATGAGGCTGAGGTCGGGTGTTGGTTACCTAAGACTATGTCTTCTGCATATTCAGGCGATATCGCTTCAGCAGGGGCGGATGATGAGATGAGGTAAGTGGAAAAATGTATCGGGACCATATTGCTCCTTGAAGAACACCGGTGGTTGTGGTGAGTGGCAAGTAACTTTTACCTCAAAGTCGAGTATACTGTATACGTCCAGTGAAATAGTCCCCCAGTAGGTGAACAGTAGAAGATTACATTCCGGCATCATGTAGGTCAATCAAAAGATGCTCACAGCTTACATTACTGAAAACATTCCTGTTATCAAGAAAACTTACTCGCACGGATTTCATTTTATTGTCTAGCAACGTCTGCACTAAATGCACACGATAGGCTAATGCGTCGTTGGTAGACCACGAATAACGATAACGCAACTGGAGGGTATCATCTCAGTGAGGTTGAATCGGCATCTTTTCAAGTATATCCTTCTCGGAGACCTTCAGGTTTACTGAAGTGCAAGTGGTGTAATTTCAGAATTTTTCCAACAGTCAGCAAATTTAAATCCATTCAAGCGCAACGTAGGGAGATCACAACATATCTTAGACAAGGAATCGGCACACACTTCGAGGATAACGGGAGATAATCTGTCCGGGCCACTGAACTTGTTGGAATGCAGCTGCAGCAATTTATTGCGCTTGGTATTTCTGTAAATGGAAGAAGTAGGGACTGTGGGACTGTCCACTCCGGGAGAGGAAGGGGAAGAAGTGGAGCTCGCATTGAAGCAACAAAAGTTGCAGTTCATTTCTTGCAAGTGTACGTATGGTGTGGAAATACGGGAAGCGACCTCACTAAGTTGTTTCAGCATCCGCCAGACCTTCCCATAGCCACTGTTTCCGAGTATGGTCTGGAAATACGGACGGCTTTTTCGACGCAAGTTCATCTCGTTCGAAATAGAAAGCGAAGTAACTGAAAAGTAGTCATTCGTTTTGAACACTTCTGCCCTGTGTCTAAGCAGGGGTTTTAAATGCGAAGATAAAAACCAAAATACACGGCTGAAAATCTTTTCCACTGGACAATAGGTATCAACTCAGAAGCTGACGTAGCTGGTTAACTGGTCACAGTAAGTAGATACATGAGTGTCAAGGAATACACTAGTCTGTGAATGCAATCATTTCTAGAAGTCGATGCATGTTCCCAGGTGAACATTGTCTCTTTAATCCCACGAATTTTACATCGAACAAACTACATATCATTTATCTTGCTGTAGACGACGGGAGAGAATTTGACCTTGGAATGACCAAAGCTACCAACCGGTGCTTGATTGCACACAAAACGACTTCGCGTTGTTAACCATATCTGATTTACTTTTGCTTTAAGGCTGGTGGAGGTGTTTACATTTTTTTGCATTCCTAGATTTGTGAGAAAAGTAGTGTCCACTCGCTTGAAATCACCAGCAAAAATCCGAAGAGATTAATCCTTGTGGTCGATGAAAGTGCAGTAAACTGATGGTACGAGTCCTCTGTTTCAGAGGTGGGACAGTTTGGCGGGATGTAAGTATTTGCTAGTAAAATGGTTTGGTAGCCGCTTAAACATCCTGATTTCTATTTCAAAATTAGGCAGTTAATGCGTGACCTAGGTAACCGAGACAGATTTTGTTGACGTGCACCACGACGGATTAAAATATGTGATGACACCTTCACCACGGTTCCGGTATGTACATGGCCGGTCAACACAACGGCAAATGAATCCTTTAATCTCTTCAGCTATGTCCTCCACATCCTCATGGAGCCAGGTCTGTGAAAGCATATTGACACCTACATACGAGTACTCATGAGAGCAGATTGTGGTCTTAATTTCATCCATTTTGATTAACATTGTTTTGTTGTTTGCGATAAGTATAATGGGTATACTCATGCCAAGGAGTAGAGCGACCCTTAGAGCGACCCTCTATCTAGTGCGATGCTTTTTAGTAGAATTGTTCTGCTTGTTGTAAATTCGCTTCAGTTTATTTCTTATGGCCTGAATGTAAAGCAATGGGGCGTTCATTGTGTTAGAAGCACATAGGTTTTAAAACATAGCGAATGTAGTTTTATTAAGTCATTGCGTTGTGGAGTGCATGAAGAAAATCCTTGTCTGCTACGTCGATTCCGAATCATTCAGAGTTGGATGCGTCAGGACATTCCAGTCATTCACCGATCTAGTAGATAGGGTGAAATCCATGAGAAATCGGTGTATTCCCTGAGTAAACAGCGTGCATGGGTGACTACTTGTAGAATAAACAGCGTTGAGCTGGAAGAACTGTTGTAACTCACTTCTGGGTTATCCCGTGAGGATGCGTCTAGTATAGGTGAGATAACCCAAGCGACGACGGTAGTCCAAGGAGAACAAATTTAGCTGTAGGAGTCGAATGGGGAATGGGTGATCACGGAGCCCCAGAACAGATTGCGAAACATGTCTCTTAACCTTTTCCAAAAGAGCGCACTCAAACTTTAAAAAGTAGATGAATAAGGAGTGGCCATATTCTAAAATTGGACAGATATATGTGGTGAACAGAGGTCGCAATATCTTAAGAATCATATGAAGAAATAATCTTCTTAAGCCACCTACCAGTCTCCTTCCAAAGGCCATCTTATTCAACGTGTCATACGACCTTCTAAGGTCAGAAGATCCAACCCCGAAATCCCACTTGCGTGGTATTCATGAGGAGAAATCCGTTAATGGGTTATGCACTGTACGGAGCAGTGATACACATTGGGAGAACAGTGTATGTATCCCGGTTTACTGGTAGTCGCCATTCGATAGACTGCTCGTGTAGCTGGTCCAGAACCTCCTGCAATCCGTCTGCATCCGCAAGGTCGGATAACCTTGATCACAGCTTGAGGTTGTCGGTGTGGATCAAGCAGTCTCTTTGGAGTGCAGTCTGGAGATCGTTGATGTACAATTTGAAGAGCTGTTTTCCTATCACGGATCCTCGAGGAAAACCACTAGTCACAGACACAGGAGCTGCGTTTGTTTCATTTTCACTTTTTAGGAAATCGGCAACCCAAGTGAGAAGATTTCCAGGCAATACCAATTATCGGGTGTTTACGAGGCAGTCATTCTTCGGAACGTCATTAAAGGTTTTAGTAAAGTCAGTGCAGATCAGATCAGCCTGTTTTCGGACCTATCTGGCTTCTTACCATGCTTCTCTGGCGATAAGTAAGTTAGAGGTTCAATTGCGTGCTCTTTGGAAACCATCTTGGGTGGGGAGCTAAGGTTTAGCTCCTCATACAGTGTAGCTGGATGGCGCGTTCGACTATTTGTTCCATGGTTATGCAGACGACTGATGTCAAGCAAATTGGCTGGCAGTTCGAAGGGTCTTGTTGGTTGCTGCCTTGTAGTCAGGCTTGACTGTACTTACTTTCCAGACCAAAGCTAAGCGGCCGTCAGAAAGAGAGTGTCGAACTACTTGGCAGTGGAGGTGGCGAGGTACACGACTATCGTGCTGAGGAAGGTGAGATGCAAACTGTCCGGACCTGGAGCGGGATTCGGATGCAGTTTGAGGTGGTGCTTCATGTCAACCTTGGGGTTAGATTCGACTTGCTCCAGAGAAGGG
This sequence comes from Dicrocoelium dendriticum, assembly GCA_944474145.2. Taxonomy (NCBI): domain Eukaryota; kingdom Metazoa; phylum Platyhelminthes; class Trematoda; order Plagiorchiida; family Dicrocoeliidae; genus Dicrocoelium; species Dicrocoelium dendriticum. The sequence goes on from OX104061.1 coordinate 69,914,751, forward strand.
CGAAGTGCAGTTAAACAGCTGCTGGGCACCTGAGGTTCCACAGAGTAGACCAAGGAATATGGCGCAGTCAGCCGATTTGCTTTCTTATTATCGTGCTCCAGTACGGTACCTTCCTTAAAGGATGATAGCGCAGGAATTCTACAACTCGTTTTGCTATTTCGCTTTAGGTAGGCAAAATGTGTCTGGGACAGGTTTGGGATTCTACGGCAAGTCCACGTTCATATTGTCGTCTTTTGGCTTGTTGTTGCCAGGTGCATAGGTTACTGACAGCTTTTACTCCGAGAAGCTTGATGTCAGTCTTGTGGAGTTGTAGTGGTCCCACAGTTTCCATTGTCCTTTCACTAGGGATCATATCTCCTTGGCAATCCAAGGGGAAGTTTTTGATTGTGACCTGCACCTGCAGCTTGCAACAACCTGTTAGTGAGCAGCGTCACCAAAGGTAATAGACGTTGCCAGGCGTCAGCAAAATCTAAGGAATGCGGAATACTCTAATCCATGATGCATGCAGCAGTACATACTCTGGGCTGCTTAGCGTGCCAGAATTTTCGACGCAGTGTCGCCTGATCGTGGATTGTGGGGGTAATGCGCACAAATGGTGACTATACTGTGATTGCTGTATACGGGACATCAGAAAAGGCCGGGGTGAGAAGCAGATATAGAATCTTTGTTGTTTGGACCGGAACCATCAGCGTTGGTGTCGAGACAAACTGTAGCAGGTTGCACCTTTAAAGGGTATCAAGGAGATCAGCTCTAAAGGAGTCCCGTAGGAGGTCCCTGTGAAGAAGATCCCAGAAGATGCCGGAAACGTTGACGTCATCTATGAGCAGACAGGTTGTGACTCTGACGTGGGTCCGCAAGGAGTGAACTGGGTGTGAGCTAGATCAGGGAAGGAGTTGTAGTGGCGTTGCCAAATTGCCGTGGCCGGTCGTTGGACCTGCTAACCAATCGGTGGATTAATGATTTTGGCCACACAAGCTGCTGTCAGTTCACACGCCCACGGCGAACGCTCAGAGTCCAGTGAACGATTGGTAAAATAAAAATCATGCACATTTCACGCGAGCAGTCGTTCGTACAAACATGTGCACTAGCGGACTTAGCACACACCACTATCAAGGTCATCTGTGTAGTACAACCGCGCGACGAAACATAGGCTTCGACTAATCAACGGATTTTCCAGCGAACTACCTATAAGTCAGACATTAGTTTGATTTAAACGGTTTTTGTTTATGAAGTTTATTGTGTCCGAATCATACACATTGGTTATACACAGCCTGGTGTTACTAGCGTGTAATTTCTGCCCACATCATATACATGGAAATTGTGCTAATAATTTGGTGACCCCACCTATTATTTTGTTCTGCTCAGTTTGTAATTCACTCATTTTTTACTGGAATATGTAGTGTTTGTACCGGAATTTGTAGTGTATTTTGATGCTGACACATGAAAGTGCAAAGATTGCGCTTGTTCTCGCTTCATTCTATTGCAGAAGCAAAAAGTCCATCCAAGGTCGAAGTGCCGGGGGACGCTTCACTTACTGGCACAAGGAACTGGACGCTCGTTAGCCGAAAGCCTCTATCGTCCGTTTGACCTGACCTGACGTCATGTCTGATGCATCACTGTTATAATCTGCTCACTAGATGCGATTCCGAAATTAACACTTTATTGCTCCACAAAACTTTTAGCTCAACCGAAGGAACAAGCAGAACGCCATTGACCTTGACCCAATAACGTATTAACTGCCGTCAACAAACACTGTACAACTACCGCGGACCTCGCCTGTATTTATAGATCTCTCACTGACCTTCGACTTCTGGAATTGGAGGGCCAACTACCAAGGTAAGTGGTTCACCATAGCTTTGGCCGAGGTGTCAAGTGGTTTGTAGTCACGTGCAGAACATTCTAGAACGTACGAAATCGATGCGATAATCGTGAATAATCGCTTAATGGGCAAATAGTGCATTTTCTGAGCAATTCTTACTTTCTCTCGGACACCTCTCCTCCTGAGGTATTGTTCAAAGTATAGGATGAAAACCTGGGATTAATTTGCAGTCTTCAGGGCGGTGTTCTCTGCTTGCCGGTCCATCTCCTTGGCAGAAGTGCCCGAGTACTCTGTTCAGATGTCCTTGTTCTGGATTCCTTGCTCGACTGTGAGCAGTCGTCCACTGCTTCCTTCGGTAAGTTGAAGCTTTCCCACAATAAGTCGAACGGGTCGGTAGGCAACGCCTGTTCTAGTTGGCATAATGTTGGCCGTAAAATGTTTGCACACCTGGCCCAGATCCATGATCACGTCTTACATGACATTCCTACTTTTGTTTTTGACTGTCACTGGCGTCCACTTCGCGTGGCCTTCCCCGTAGTCGCGTATTAGCACTTTATGTCCAAGTGTAAACGATCGGTTCTTTGCCCCATGCCGCCGGTTAAAATCCTGTTCCATTCTGCGCTTTCTTTTACCAACAGAGGATTCCGAGCGTGGTCGGATTGCGTCGAAAGGCATGGGGAGCTTCCGGTTCATCATAGCCTGTGCTAGAGAAATTCAGTCCGGCAATTGTGGATTCGGTGTTGATCGGTAGAGGAAAAGGAACCAGTCAACAACCTCCTCTATATGTCCCTCCACTTTTGATTTGTTGTGACCTCGCTTGAACGCATCGACAAAGCTTTCTGCCTGCCTATTCGACTGTAGCGAGCGATTGTGCTGGACTGCGCATTGCTTGCAGAACTTTGTAAAAGTTCCTGAAGTCAATTATGTGCCACTGTCAGTTACAATTGTCTCAGGATAGCCGAAGCTGCTGAAGGTTTGGCGCAGTTTTGGTATAGTGGCATTGGTGGTTGTGCTGTCCATGAGAAATACTTCAGGCCACTTGCTGTATGAGTCGACCATAATGAGGAAACTTCGGCCGTTGATCGGTTCTGCGAAGTCGACATGAATGCGACACCATGGTTTAGTAGATTTTGGCTATGAATAGAGCTCTGCTTTTTGTGGCGCTGTAAAGACATTGGCGCACTTTTGGCAGCGTGTAGCTATTTCTTTTAGCTGTTTGTCCAAGAAAATCCAGTATACATAACTGCGAGCAAGCATCTTCATCTGGTTGATCCCAGGATGACCGGCGTAGAACTGTCGAATAAGGCGCTCCTGAAGCGCATTGGGGATGACCACTCTTTCCGAAAATAGTATGCAGTCGTTCACAGTAGAGAGCGAGTGTCCCCTCTGAAAGTACTGTTGCAACTCAGCAGCTAGACAGGAACGTGGCCAACATGTTTTGTGGAACTGTGTAACTTTCTTGATTACTGGGTCCCGAATCCTTTCGGTTCGTACGGCTTCGGCGGTAACTGGTAGACCGTACAATGCATCACTTAACAGATAATCAACTTCAGGTTCTATCTCGATCGAGCCAATGATTGTGTTCTCATGTTCTTGCTGGTGGGCGTCAATTAGGCGTGACAGTGCATTCGCTTGGCCACGGAAAATTGCCGACCGGTAGTGGATCTCGAAATCATACCCCATTAATGTAAGAGTCCAACATTGTAGCCGGTTGGCTATGTAGGCCGCAATGCCCTTTCTCGAACCATAGCCAGCAACAGCATGTGATCATTTGTTGTGTCCCCAAGGGTTCGACTTAGCAGCTTCTTAGATTGCGCCAAGCGAGTCAAAAGACAAGGCACCGGACAGGAACTATATTTGCGAAACACTGCACGGGCCGACGTGGGTATGAAAACACTATGATTACAGTTCAAATCACGGCTGAGTGCTAATTCGAATTTATTGATCTCAAGTGAATCACGGGACATGTGGGTGGTATGAAACAAACGCTTGTGATAAATGTTCTGCCACACAGAAAAACTCTAGTCTGATTGTAACTGAGACTGTTCTGATACAAGGCACACGCATACTTGGGAAAATTGCGCACTTACCTTCCCGAACAAGTAAATTTGTTTCCTTTCTGTGCGCATTTGACTTTGGTCTGATCTAACACCTGACTTTTGTGGTTCGCTGTGTACTCCATTAGTTGGAAAAAGCCTGTGTTTCCTCGTACTGTTGTACTATACAGTGGGCCTTTATAGTTGGGTGTGTTAAGTTCGTGTGTGAATATGTGTGTACGAACGGGTGCGCGCGTAAATGTGTGTACGATTTTTATTTTACCGTTTATTCACCGGACTCTAAGCGTTTGTCATGGACGTGTGAACTGATATCAGCATGTGTGACCAAAACCGATAGTCCACCGATTGGTTAGTAGTTCCAGCGATCAGCGTCTGCAATATGGTAAGGCCTCTGCATACTCTGTAGACTACCTCGACCATTAGCCATTGATGTTCGTTACGTATTCGACACCAGTAGTTTTGACGTATTACCATTGTCACAATCGAGTTCGACAATTTGGACTATGAGGCAGTTCGTCGAATAAAGGACTACTCCGCATCCACACCTTCCAACAATGCGATCGGATTAAAGCAGCTGATATCCTATAGCCAGAACTTCCGAGTCGGATATCTCAGATGACGGCCAACTTTCGGTGAAAGCCATTAGATCCAGTTGCTGCTCAGAAATAAGTAGTGGAATGTCATGTAGCTTGCTTTGGCGACTGCGCATGTTCGCATGTATTACCTACAATCCGTACCTTAGGTTTGACGTACAAGAAGGAGGATAGGCCTACATCGGGCCCACTGGGTTTTCTTATCACGCGAAAATGCACAATGTGTAGATATGTTTCTCCATATACTCGTCAGGGTCGCAGCTGAAAGGCACCTAGCTTCATACTGACTTGGTCCTTCGGGAAGATGTCATTCAGGACGTAGAAGAGTTTTCCCTTAAGGAGCAACGCCGGTCTCATGATAGGCTGGCATTCTTCTTCATCCTGACATGATTTTCAGAGGACGAAACTTAGATGGGTTATGCTGAGGCTAAAAACTGACGAGATTTATCCCTTGTTCACGCTCAACAAACAGTGGAGACCATTCGCGTAAGAAAGGTATGGTCGTCGAGTATGATATCAACTGGGGTCTCCTTGCCTGATTCGGAAGCTTTTGTGATTATCAGGCAGCTTTTGTGATCAGGCATCCAGTTTCTTTCTGGGGACGATAACAGATGGAGGCATTTCTTTTCTAAAACCCGTTGCTAAAGTTGGGCTACTCAGTCTAGAAGGAGATTTAGCTCTGATTTTATGTTTTTCCACCTTGAGCAGTGAGGACATCTTTTTCTTGGCTGTTTGCAGCTGTGGTTATTCTAGCTGTTGCTGAGGCGTTGGCACTTACGAATACGGCATAAGTCTTGGACTTATTCCTCAGTTTATGCTTGTTCTTGCTGGGTGGTAGTGTTTCTGCCGACCTGGTAGAGAAGGCACGGCTTCGGTTCCCTCTTAGTGTGGAGTACCCAGGTGCAGGAGGAGTAAACTGAAGGGACAGGTAACTCATTCTCAGAGTTGGACACAGTCGGGGTGGAGGAGTACTTAGAATAAAGATTTATTCTGAGGCCTTGTCGTTATTTACTGCTCGACACGGGCCACAGTGAACCATGAGCACTTGGGTGGTGGTGCGTTCAGGACATCGGTAAAGTTAGTTGTCAACATTACCGCAGCCTATATGCAGAGAATGCACTGGCCTGTCTTGAAGCGAAAGGTAACACCCTTAGATTAAGATGACCCTGATTATTGTATGGCTTTGTGTAGAAAAATGAAAACAGACTTGTCGAAAGCGTGTGTGTAAATAGTTCAGAGGATAGAACAGCATATTACGGCCAATCTTTAAGGCCCTGCCAATAATCGTAACACTAGTATAGTAGAAATGAACACAGCGAGGCGTCAGTGTTGTGGGATTATTTTCGGTGTTGTGCTATGTCGTTTGTAGATTAACTCCTCACCTTTCAACGGACCAGACCTCATTGGTATCACTATCTGTTGTAAACCAGTTGTAATCTAAACTAAATATGCTAATTATCTTAACTATTTTTACAGACATCCTAGTATGCTGCCGGATCCACTAAGTCTAAGCAAACAATGTGGTCAAAATGACGGCATGATAATCTTATGGAACATTTGGTTGTAGTCTGATTTACTATTGCATTAAAATACCATGGCATCTACAATTCATTTTCGGCATTTTGCTCAGGACCTAAACAAGCGCACCATCAAACACGCAAACTGTAGTCTCGCTTACGTCTCGTAACCTGTCGATCTCATCACGGATGTTTGCGTTCTGTTCATCTAAGCTCTTTAGCCTTCGGCTCATTTCTGCAGTCATCCGGATTTCATTCGAGAGAGTAGCCTGCCAAAACGAAGGAAGTACAATCGTCAGTAAACATAAATACCTGAAACGGGCACGTAGACGTGCAGCTCCAGCTCGGTGAACGGATTGTAGCGTACTAAATGAAGAATATGTGCCGTGTAATGGATGGAAAAAAACCATCAATGCCGTGCGCATGCTTCCTTTGTTTACCGTATAGTTTGGTTCAGAAACCGACGGTAATCCGCAGTGGTTTCCATACTCTCGTGAGCAAACTGCTGTTGAACTGTTTTTAACTCCCGGGCACGTAGCGAGATTTCGGAGTTGCCCATTCTGAAAAATTTACTCTTAGCTTGGATGTAGGAGGTAGGCATTGCATGTATGGAAATTGGAACTCTGAACGTAAAGGTTATCGGTCGGCACCATAATCACTAGATTACAATGAACCGTAAGAAAACTTGGCACAGGGGTTAGGAATGCAATGCTTTGTTGTTGGAGCACCTGATGTCTTTAAGGCCTTAGTCCCCAGTCATGAAATGCTGAGTTTTATTTTTCATTCCGAATATCCTTAACTGATGAGTCCTGGTGACAGGGAAATCATTCGCGAAGCGTAGTATTGAGAGTAAGTAAGAGTGCTACTACTGCACTTTGGATAGTGTATCAGTGATCAGAATAACCTGTCTAATTCAAATAAACTAAATAAATAAATAAACATTGAGACCACAACCAAACCCACTGTGGAAGTGTCATGTTTACCAGAGTTCGATTCCTTGATGACTGGAGTTTTATTTCTAAACTCAAGTACTATTCCTTTTCACTATTTATCCCTCTTCTTGACCTGTGTGTTAGAGCTGAATCTTCACCATTAATAGGCGCATAAAGCACATTCTTGACTGACTGACTGACTGACATCAGGCTGAGCGTCAGTAAACACACTTGCACGCACGTACGCACAAAAACACATCACTCTATCGTCTTGCAACCACAAAGCAGTCGAGAATCAATTGTTCATTTGTTCTCCGAGCTTGGCTGTTTTGTCGCAAACGTTTCACCACCATGCGAGGTGGCATCCTCAGTGCAGTGATATGCGGCGTGCAATCTTACTGAATGAATCCTCCATCCATGATCGACCTGCAGGTGACTTTTGAAAGTGGCAGTGTCGATTCACGTCCCGTGACCTCTACCCACTTTCCCCAAGGCTAAAGTCGGCGCCCGAGTTGTTCTGCCTTAAACCGCGTGACAAAATGTTCTTTATTTCTTTCTGTCGTAGTGGTTCGTATATTGAATCGATGTCCACGCGCATGTTGATTGAGTGTTTCGTTGAGAACCAAGCTTCCAGGAATTCTCTTTCTTTTCTTGTTTCACCCCGTGCCAGGACTTCTGCTTTGCTCCAATCGAAGCTATGTCCTTCTTCATCTACATGCAATGAAACTAGCGACGATGCATAATGCTTTACACAGGCTCTTTTATGTTCTTGTATCCTTGTTACCAGTTTTCTTCCCGTCTGGCCAACATAATTCCTTTCGCAATCTCGGCAAGGTATTTTGTATGCCACATTGCGTTGTTCATGTGCCTGCAGTTTTTCTTTTGGTTTTGAAAGGGTTTTTCTCAACGTGGCAGTTGGTTTGTGTGCCACGATGAGATGATGCTGTTTGAATAGTCTGGCTACCATTTCCGATATATTCTTCATATAAGGCAGAACAACCCGTTTCTCTGTTGTCGTTGTTGTTGTTGCTGCTGCTGTTGTTGTTGTTGTTGTAGGCTGTATGTTTACGTTGTTGTGATTCAGACACCTTCGGATGAAGCTTCGTGGGTATCCGTTGAGTTGGAAACATTTAAATAGGTGCTTTTCTTCCTTTTGCTTTGCTTCTGTGGTACTGCAGTGTGTTTGCACTCTGCGAAACAGTGTCCGCACACAGCTTACTTTGTGGCATTTCGGGTGGTTGCTGTTAAAGTTCAGAATTTGGTCTGTGTGTGTGCCTTTTCTGTAGACCGATGTTTGCAGCTCGCCTTCCATGGTTCTTGTTACTAATACGTCCAAGAAAGGGAGCTGGCTTTCCTTCTCCGGTTCCATTGTAAATTGGATGCCTTCCATGGCGTTATTCAATAGCTGTTGTGCGACTGTTATTTGGTTGCGTCTGATTATCACAAAAGTGTCGTCCACATACCGAACCCACAGTTTCGGATTGATGAGTGGTAGTACATCCTCCTCCAATTTCTGCATAACCATCTCTGCGATGAGTCCTGACACAGGTGATCCCATTGGTGCGCCTTTCAATTGCTCATAAATCTTTCCATTGAATGAGAAGTAGGTCGACAGACACAAGTGGAGTAGTTTGCATACATTTTCGGTCGTCATTTTTCCGATTTGTTGTTCACTGACGTTCAGCCGTTCTGTGATGACCGCTATTGCTGTCTGCAAGTTAACAGACGTGAAGAGCGCAGTCACGTCGAATGATATCATTGTTTCATCATTATCTATTCGCAGGTCTTTGATCTTTTGCAGAAACTGCTGGGCATTGGTTATGGAATATTGCGATCCACAGGTCAAATGTTTGAGGCGTCTCCACATTTCTTTCGCCAGGTTGTAGGTGGGTGTTCCCGGGAGAGACACGATAGGCCGCAACGGTGCATCATCTTTGTGCACCTTTGGGAGTCCGTAGAATTGCGCGATGTTCGAGTCGCGGGCTCTCATCCTGTCGCGCTCTTCTTTCGTGATTTGCTTCAATTCCTGAAGTTGCTTCAATGTTTTGTTTACTTTGTTTGTCAGCTGCGAAGTTGGATCGGTGTCGATGCACCTGTAGGTTGTTGTGTCATTCAAGAGGCGTGTGGCTTTCTCAAGGTAATCCTTCTGATCCATTATGACAGTCATTCGTCCCTTGTCAGCTGGTATGATAATGATTGTTTCATCAGACTTCAGGGTATTCGTTGTCTCTTTCTCTTGTCTGGTTAAGGCGCTGTATTGCTTGTCGTGCGTTATAGCAGGAACAATTTTGTGTCTTATTTGCTTCCGAGTCTCTTCTTCCAACCCATTGGATTGTAGGGCGCTTTCAAATGATGCTAAGAAGTCGGTAGCCGTTGCATCTGTAGTTGTAATTTAATCCCTTGATGAGGACTTGCTTTGCGACATCGTTGATTGGTCGGTTGGAAAGATTTCTAATCCAGCCGTCACTGATATTTTGATCTTTAGGAGAAGTCAATTTTGATAAATTATCGAGAAGTGCATCCTGCCTTTCCGTCATGGCGTTTGCTACCCGGCGTTGTATTGCAGTTTCTAGTTGTTCTGTTAATTGTTGTCCAACGACTTGAAGGCAGCTAGACCGATGTTCGTTCATACTTCTGTCATATTTTCTGAGACGATTGTGAGCGTCATTGATCATTAACCGTATCATACTCCTCCCGAATTGTCGAGCAGCAGTCCACGCTTGAGGATGATCGATCGGCGGTCTGTATCTGATATTGCGAGGAAGAATATCTTTTCTCAGACATTCATGAAGAAAGAAGAACTGCTGTCTTGTAGAGGCTTGTCTACAAGCGAAGTCCTCCCAACAGCGAGCACATCGGAGCGCTGAACGTCCGTAGTTGTTTAAAATGTTTCGAAATACGGATAGCTCGGGTTGATGAATCAATTGTGCATTTGTTCTCCGAGCTTGGCTGTTTTGTAGCAAACGTTTCACCACCATGCGAGGTGGCATCCTCAGTGCAGTGATATGCGGCGTGAAATCGTATTGAATGATTCCTCCATCCATGATCGACCTGCAAGTGAGTTTTGAAAGTGGCAGTGTCGATTCACGTCCCGTGACCTCTACCCACTTTCCCCAAGGCTAAACTCGGTGCCCAAGTTGTTCTGCCTTAAACCGCGTGACAAAAGGTTCATTATTTCTTTCTGTCGTGGTGGTTCGTATATTGAATCGATGTCCACGCGCATGCTGATTGAATGTTTCGTTGAGAACCAAGCTTCCAGGAATTCTCTTTCTCTTCTTGTTTCACCCTGTGCCAGGACTTCTTTTGCATATTACTTCACTGAGGATGCCACCTCGCATGGTGGTGAAACGTTTGCGACAAAACAGCCAAACTCGGAGAACAAATACAGAATTGATTCAGCAACCCGAGCTAACCGTATTTCGAAACATTTTAAAGCAGTCGAGAATGTTCTGTCACTCTTTGATTGCACTGTGTTCCGTACACACTTGTTGTGCTTCCCTTTAGTGACCTGTGCTTTAGGGCATACATTCTCCCACGCTGACTTACCGGCATTAAGATGGAAAACGTGGCGATCGAAATTATCGTGTTCATTGTGAAGGCACCCATACAGATCCGGTCAGGTTTTTCATAAAATCTACCTATAGACTGTTGAAAGAAATGGCGAAAAACCTTTGTAGTGACCTGGAGATTCCCCTGTTTGGCTGCCGCATGCTGCGTAAAATATTACAAAATCATATAATTACATTTTATCGATGTACATTGCAAATTAGCCGCTCGCCTGTTTGAACGTTGCTCGCGTTTGTTTGAGTCAACATAGCATCCGCCTTCGAACGGCGCGACGCTCCTCGGCTCCGCGGCCATCTTTGCTCTCCGCGCACGCGACCACACCTTTCCCTAGCTAGCTATCTTTCGGTGCCTTATTTTTAGCACTAGATAGCCTTTCGCCCACTTAATAAATTTCTCCTAGCGTTACTTTTGGTGTTCTCCACTCATCGGAGGTTGGCCTTATTTTCGCGTATTGGTTTTAAAGCGTACCGATCCCGCTTCGCGCTTTACCTTTTCTGTCTAGCTAGAATTATTCTTCCCTTGCATCCCCTATTGTCTTATCAAACAACAGAAAAGCAAATTGCTAAGACAGTTCCTTGGTGACGAAGGCCAGTGATATTTTGGTTTCCGTTGTATTGACGACGTCTTGACAACGGTACATATTGCCTTGGATTCAGTGCCTCCTGGGGTGTTTGAGAAGTTGTGTTAATGGCAGGTACATCTTTTAAAACTCTTCCAAGGCCCGGCAAAAGTTTATGCGTGTTCCTCGCTTGTATACATAAAAGTACTTTTGATTACAGAAACGAAGGTAACTCTTTTGACACCTAGATATAAAGTGTGCGTGCTACAACCTCGGAGAGGAAATACACAGTGTTGCTGAAGTGTCTGGAACCTAACATTCCCAAATCGAAATATCCATTGTACCCAGAGCGATACGTGCACAAACTTGCTAGTGTGTCATTAAACAACTGGGAGTTGGAAGCCATCGCACTGGGGTCGAAATTTTGTTCATCACAAGCACGCAGCAGGCAGATTCATTTATACACGTACTTCGAAAGTTTAATGCAACAACTCACTGACATTGTTCCCAATTCTGCCCTCGCCAAAGACATCTTCAAAAGCAATTTGGTGCATCTTTCTCAGTAGTACCTAAGCTACAAGGCACAATTCTCGAAGATGATCACTAGTGAGCAACGAAAAGCTGTAAAGGAATTAACATCTAATCATAGCCTTGTGTTGACTCGGCCGGATGAAGGGTCGGGTTGGGTACTGATAGATAGGTCCAACTATATGGAGAAGATGCATGCCATTTTGCATGGTGCAACAAAATGCCGACTTGATCCGATACAAAAGGACTGCGCGATAAAAACTTAAAGCAACCTGTTCAAACCACTGAGGAGCTGTAACGCAGTAAATATATTGATACCTGCAACATCGAGAGGCCAAGCCCGTGTGGATCGCATCCACCTCGCCTGTACGCATTACCGAACGTGCATAAGCCCAATGTGCCACTGTGTCCGATCATCGATATGTCTTTCTCTTCCATGCAGTCAGTTGCTAAATGGCTTGTAGGATTATTTGAGCCACCACGCAAAGAAGTATCATGCCGTACGATCAGTGCTTCATTTGAATTTGTTAGAGAATTGGAAGCTTTCAATGTGAAAGACAAACTGATGCTTTCCTTTGACGTAGAATCTCTTTACACAAATGTTCCTTTACTTGCAACTGTGAACTTTATTTGCGATTACATAGCTGATAACAATATTTGGTCTGAAAGCCCTGTGAAAAAGATAAAAGAACTAATCTTACGCTGCACCTTTAACACGCAGTTGTTATTCGACGGAAAGTACTATAGACAAATAGATGGCGTTGCAATGGAGTTGCCGTTAGGGCCGCTAATTCTCGATTTCCTTCTCGCAAAAGTCGAGCGTGGCCCTATCTGCAACCATAGCAATTCCCTTCATCTCTATCGGCGGTATATGGATGTCACGTTCATCATGTGTGATTCCCACGTCGACCAGGCTCAGTTACGCGACCAGTGTAACCACGCACATCCATCAGTAAAATTCACTTCCGAGCTGGAAAATGACGGTGAACTTTCGTTTTTGGATATTTCGTTGCAACGTCAAACCGACGGTTCAATCGAGAGAGGAATCTTCCCTAAGGCAACATGGGTTGGTCAGCCGCGCACTTTCTTAGTTATGTACCCATTAAGTACAAGGAAAACCTCGAGCGTTGCCTGTACTATCGGGCCGCAGGAATTTGCAGTCCAAAAACGCTAGAAACAGAATTGCAGTTTATCCAACGGAAGCTGCAGAGCAACGCGTGTCCCGCGACGCTTATCAACAAGCATCTTGCTGTTTCTGATCAAATTAACCCGACGCTGACTGCAAGAAAGATGTTTACTTCTCCGTCCTTTTCAAAGGAGACATCGATTTCTACTTACTGAACAGGAGATTATCAATGGCGGTGAGAAAGACATATCCGGCCGCTAAAGTTCATATTTTTGCTGAAAATGTTCCGCTCGGCACCCAATGCTTCAAAAATAGCATTCCGGCTCGTTCCGAATCTGTTGTTCTATATCAATTCACCTGCACCTGTGGTGCAAGGTACCTCAGACATACGACCAGACGTCTATCTAGGCGGATAGCGAAGCACTGCGCTGCCTCTTTGCAACATGATATGATTAAGAATGTCCGCAGCTCAACTGTCGAACATCTGCTTAGTACGGGTCATCAGAATCGGACTATTGACATATTCAAGGTATTCTACACTGCACCGAGGAGCAACCCCAAAGGAAGCAGAAAGCGCTTGTTGGCCACCGCTGAAGCCATTGAAATCAGAATACTTCAGTCGGATTTGTGCAAGTAGACAACACTGATACAACCTATACCGTTGCCGTGGCCATAATGTCGGACGGCGGTTACGACTGAGAGTGACCATTGTAGACCTGCCGGCCAACGCGTCTGTACTTTGTGCGTTATGCGTCTCTGCGCGGGTTCGCGCGACTCATGACGTCTGACTGTATCAAGTGGACTATTGGATCGACTTCGTTCAACCAATCACATCCACAGCGTTCGCTTACCTGTACGTTTATCTGTCTTAAAACTGTATTTGTCTGAATTGAATTGCCGAAAAGAGCTCTCTTCGTAAGTGTTATACTTCTAATATCTGAATGGGCGTAATTAATGAACTAAAGAAACGCAAACGTGCCGTCGTGTTTTCCAACTTCAAAAGTATTTGAAGTTTTACGCCAGGTTTGACGAGGCGAAGACGGAGATTCGATTCATATGCGAATGTGTGCGACGGTATCAGTTTCACAAAACTTACTGGAAGGCTCTGAGGCGCAATCATGTGCGTCCGACCGCAAAGTCATTAAAACGTCATGCTTGCAACATTCTGGAATCTATTCATTCACAAATTCCAGAGTTAGAACGACTCCGTTCACTTTAGCAGTCATTCTTGGATGAACTTAACCCAGTCTAACGTAACTCTTTTGATACCTACGTACAAAGTGTGTGTGCTACAACCTCGGAGAGGAAATACACAGTGTCGCTGAAATGTCTGGAACCTAACATCCCCGAATCGAAATATTCATTGCACCCAGAACCATACGTGTACAACCTTGCTAGTGTGCCATTAAACAAAGGGGAATTGGAAGCTCTCGCACTGGGGCCGAAATTTCGTGCATCACAAGTACGTAGCGGGCAGATTCGTTTACCGATACAATAAGGTTGATCCGGCGACATGTGAGGAAACAAAATTACTTCGGCGCTTCATCGTTGATATATCAGACTGAAGCACCGGGGGAAACTAGTTTTTACGGGATAACAGTGCACTACATAGGGAGGCGAATTGTTTATCTAACCGTGGAAGAAGCTGACATAAGTGTTCGTTTTTACTCTACAAGCTCCATCCGGAAGTGTACAGTTGGTTCAAAGTACGACACAACTAGAAAGGACGTCCGAAGACATAAAACCGTTTATACGTTACCGAAGTATTTGTATTGGATTACGCATGTCTACGCGTTCCTTACTGCATCTGGAGTAGACGGATTTGTTTATTTATCAACACGAGTGCGCAGATAAACATCAACCCTAGAAAACAGTGTGCTTCAGTTGTGCGAAGGCTGGTTATTCGGCGCAAGGGTGCAGGATATCCGAGCTTCATCCGGAATTGCATGGATCACTAGCAAAAGCAATCAAAGCGCTGAAATGTTGTGAAGAGAACAGAGCAGAAACACTATGTCCAATCTACGTTCAGTACCTTACACTATAGGGCTCCACATCTGACGGCCAGAGGTACGGAGAGGATAGATAAGAGGGCAGCGGTGCTAATAATTATAATGAACAATGCTTTAAACCGGGTAAAAACGAATTGCTTGAGAAGTCCTTAAGATGCTTAAAGTGAGGACCATAACATCGAAGGCGAAAAATAACATAAAGAAATGCGAAATTCGGGTTTTACTGACTCATCAAGCTATTCACATGGACGGTGATATTGGTTTTCGTACAGCTACTTTATGGGAGGGCTGGCGAGCACCTAGATTGGTTCGAATGGAACGGACTAAATCACATAATGCAAGTGGGCTAGTGTGTCGTCAAGGTCATTTTTTGTCTAGCGTAAGTTGCTGGGCAAGAAAGACGGGAGTTGCAAGTGCGAATTACGTAAATGATACCCGATGTGAGAAAACGATGTCAAGGACATCAAATCGACTGAAATGCGGCTGAGTTACAGGATGTTGCGACAAGTGTGCTTGAGGTTAATCAGTACACCTTGATCGCCGGCGCCGTTATGCATCGCTATACAATGCCACGGTTTGCAATCTGCGTTGGTAGGAGAGATGAAACAACCACCTACCGAATTTGGTGGATATACGTTGCGGAGCTTCAAGGGCTCCAACACCGTGTTTGCGCCAGGGCACCAGGTTTGGAACACATACTACACATGAGGCCTCGTGTTGGCGTACAGAATTTTCGGAAAGACTGATGGTTCGAACTTCCCGAACTCTTGCCTTATGACTTAAAGGTGCTGACTAGCATTTCTCTACCTTTGCAGCTTGTTTCTATTAGCCCGGTTACTTTGAGGTTGGTTTCCCAGGAAGCATTTTGCAACTGCTGGCCCCCAAGTCAATATTTCTAATGATGTTTCTGGAGTATGCCCCCAAGTTTGCATTTCGTCACGTGGAACTGGAGCCCGTTATTGTGCTGATCAAGTCTATGCCCTGTCGAGAAGTATTTGCGGTTCCGCGCGGTCCCTCGTCGCCTTGATATTATGCCAGATCTTGACATTGTCTTCAAATAGTATGAATTGAGATCGAAGAAAACTGGCAAGGTCGATGATGAAGGCGAGGAACAAACATGGACCCGGTACATATCCTTGGGGCACACCACTGGAATTCAATTGGGTCGGAAATAGGGCTGCGGACTTCTACGTTCAGCTGACGTCAAATAAGGAAGTCGCTTATTCAACTGCGCAAATGGTCACTGATTCCGTAGGTTGCAAGCTTGGAAGAAAAAGAAGGATAATGATCCAGGTAAGCGAACGCTTTAGGGGAGTTTAGGTAGACGACGTCAAGTCCAACTCAGGCATCGACTGATTCCGTCCAGATTACTCGGGTTTACAACAGGTTTGTAGTGTGGGACCCAATGCTACGGAATCCGTGCTGTTGTGATACTCGGATGTTGCTCTCAAGGTATCCCCTCAGCGCCTCTGCGATAACCCCTTCTATAAACTTCATTAACAAATCAGCAACAACAGTAGTACATCAGTCATTTGAACTGATGCTTCGCTGCCACACAACCATGAGGATAAGAAGAGAGAGAGAAAGGGGGACTTACCTGAAAACCTTAATGCCCTAAGTAAACCTTCAGGGTCAAGGCTCCTACACCTTGTGTTAACGACATAACGTCACAGACAGCTGGCTATCGTGCAAAGATAAGGCGGCATGGGCAAGACAGCTTCCTTGCGGCTTTTACTGCCACGCATCATAATCAGCCATTACCCCACAGACGACTCAGCACCAAACACACTTTAAACAGGCAATCCGATTTGGAGACGGCAGCAGACGTGCCATTGGTGTCGGTTGTGAGCCATATCCTGTAAAGTCTCGAGCCAAGCACAAGGCGAGTCACGTGGACTCCAGCCCGGAAGGCGAGACGGACCAACGGCACCCAGTTTGGTCGTCAGTGACTTCAATTCCCGCTGCCAAGTCAACTTCTGTCCACCTCGAATTTGGCGCCAACCTACACCTGGGAGACTGAAAGAGACTCTTTTACTTAAGCGGTGACCAGGCATACGTAGCACGTGCCCGAACCAACACAAGTTATTCAGTGCTATCTGTTGTTCCAGGGAACTAGCATGATTATCAGTACCTAGTACTCGCCTACGCACATCATCGTTGCGGACACGCTAATGCCATCCGACACTAGCAATGCTTCGCAAACAACGATGATCAAAGACTTGAAGGCGCCTCAGATCTTCAGACCGAAGGGCCAAGTCTCTCTACCATGGGGCGGAACGGCCCTCAATGTGGCCTTGTATAACCGGCCTTTCAGACGGAGGGAAACTCCCTTCCGTCGCCAAAGATGCCGCAGGTTTAAGAAGGTAGCTCCGGCTTTTGGAATGCGTGAGTTGACGTCAATTTCTATGCGCCCACCATTGCTGATGCAGCTGCAAAGATAAGTGAAATGATCAACCACCTCGAGTTCGTCGTTAGCAAGAGTCAAGGGGTTGTCAAGTGGCTGGTGGTCCTGCAGCAACGTTTGCACTTTGAAGGCGCGAAGTGCATACCTAATAATGGGACCACTCTAGACAGGCTATTCAGGGTTGATTGGGCCGTCCCAACATTATCGAAAAGCAAGACGAGATCGTCCGCATAATCTAGATCAACTAACATTTCACCGGGCAGCACTTCAACGCCTATATTGTAAGATTCCGTAAGGGAACATTCCATGCTAGAATCCACGACGAAATTGAACAGAAATGGAGAAATCGGACAACCCTGACGAACGCCACTTGTGGTCGGAAAGCCATCCGATAGGACACCGTAGACCCTGACGCCGCCTGCAGTGTTCGAGTATGGGGCACGAAGGATGTTCACACATTTCGTGGGAACACCTTTCCGCGCAAGTATTTCGAACAGAATCGATCGATCGACTGAATCGAACGCACTCATGAAATCGAGGAACACAGCTATTGTCGGTCTGCGGTATGCGTGGCGCTGCTCTAGCACCTGCCGCAAAGTGAATATATGGCCTATACAGGCACGTCCTGGGCGGAAACCGGCCTGTTCTTCCCTAATCCGAGATTCCCGTTCTGCTGTGAGGCAAGGAAAGATAATCGAGGCCAGTAATTTTGTCATAACCTGCGTTAGGCTAATACCCCTCTGGTTAGATCAGTCTGTGCGACTGCCCTTCTTATATGTTGCCACTATAATCGATTCGCTCCAATTAGCCGGGAGACTTCCTTCCAGATACGTTCGAATAGGGGGGTCAGTGCTTTGCAGAGGATCTCACCCCCATCTTTAAATAGTGCAGGTGGGAGGGAATCCGCTCCAGATGCACGAAAACGACTAAGGACTGTGATCGCATTTCGGGCCTCGGCCTCCGACGGAGACTCTAAACTAACCGTCCATGGCTCGTCCTGCATCACCTGAGTAGGAAGAAGTCCGGGAACAGCGAACCAACTGAACTGATCTTGAAAGTGTTCCGCCCAACGAGCTATACGGTGCTCCTTATTGTGTATCAACGCACACACGCTGTCTCTCATTGTCTCACTGACGCCTGGTTTTCTGGGAACAATGGTGCGGATCAGCTGGAAGAGCTTGCGGTAATTGCCTACTGCTCCTGTCTCTTCCATTTCTTGAGCTCTACTGATCCACCAGGCTTCCTTGTCAGCACGTAGGCTCTGCTTTAGTTTACGCCTAATAGCCTGTCTGGTCACATGGCGTTCAGAGCCAGCCGGGAGGTTTCTTCTAGATTCCAACAGGTTCACAGACCTCTCGGATATCCAGTGACTGGTGTGGTGACGATGGATAGTGCCACAAGCAGATGCTCCTGCGTCGTGCGTGGCGGTCAAGATCCTGTTCCACTGAAGCTCAGTGTCATTAGGATAAGTCAAGGGAAGTTCGGTAGGCAGCGCATCTTGATAAGCTTGCTTGACCGAGGGCTGGGACAATTTCTCAGTTGCCAATCGTAGGGGACGCTTGGTGCGCCTCCCGGTAAACTGCATGGAGAAACGACAGTGTACAAGGGCATGGTCAGAGTCGACACAGGTTCTCGAGTACGAGCGGCAATCCAGAATGGAACCACGCCATATGTAACATGGCTATGTGGTCAATTTGGGTCCATAAACTTGAAAAACACTGAGAAATGTGTGGTTGGACGGTAGCTCTAGGCTCCGCGCTTTTCCCATTCTTGTAAATAGAGTTAATTATTCTGCGCTCTCGCACGGTTATAACCTGAATTTCATCTAGGTATTGTTAAAAGAACGAAGTTAACAGTTGGACGAGATTCATGGCGGCTGTCTATAATATTTTCGGTCTGGTGCCGTCCACACTAGAAGAGCTGTGCATCCGATGGGACACTAATTTTATCATCACATACGATACAGAGAAGGATACGTGGATAAGATCTTATGGCAGTGGGAGCTATGTCAAAAGGACTTGAGATAATAATTCAATCTGGAAAATGATAGTGAAGTGTCGATGAAGCGCGTTGGTCCCCCATAATGTAGGTATCGTCGGAGCGTCTGCTGCGCGTAGAACTGGAACTCCGCACTGCACTATCCAGAGCTCTTTGACATTGTAATACCGCAATTTAAGATTAATACTGAAGTTCATCACTAAGCTCAATTGGTACCGGAGTCAGTCTTTACGGACCAACTTGAGGAAATGGATTCGCAGTTACGTAGGCACCTCAGGCCTTCACACTTGGACGGGCTTTATGAGCGCTTAGGGCTGGATCCCCTATGGCAACACAATTTTGAGTCCGACTCCATAGGGATGACTTCATTTACTTCGGGTCAAAGGCTTTGAATTCACATGTATTTGCCACAACCTCGGTGAACTGGGTGCTAAGTTCCTTCCCGGCAACATCCATAGGCTGCTCAACTAGGAAGGATCAAATTGGTTTCTTAAACGAAGTTGGGCATGATGTCGTAATGGGTAACGACTTAGGTTTCCTCGTTTTCTGTACAGGTGTTTTCCGCGTAGTAGATATAACGGAAGAGCAGCTTCGTGTGATCGATAGGTCTAAGTGGTGCACCTATCGTTTAGGTGTCGACCATTAGTTCCACATTGGTAAGCAATTGGTCTAAGATAGATGGTTCGTCGCCAGTTCTGGATCGCATGGGAGAGATGATGTAGATGTAGAGCGGTAGATCAACGATTACTTTGTATACATCGACCTTGAGTTGCTTGCTGTGGAAGCCAGGGACTTCTGACGCATGCAAGTTGAAGTGTGTTACAGAAATGCTTGTCTGAATGATCGTGGCAGGACTCGCTTCATGGCAGAAGCTAGGCGGCACAATAGCTGAGGTGTTTCCCACCTGCAGCTAACGTGCAAAATGATAATGACGATGATGGGAAGAAGCCAGGCGTTCAACTATTTCCAGGGTGGACATTGGAGGGCGGTAAATTATTGCCAGTAAACACACATCACTACCCCTCAGGTATATATGTCCCCACAGCTAGCGTTCCTGGGTCGTTGATGATATAAACATGCAAGTCAGATAGGTTCTACAGGAACACCCAGCCTGTTCCGCAGCCTTGATCTTTTCGTAGGGAAATCATGCCGCGTAGAGCTATCTCTGCATCAGTGATCTCAGTATTCAGCCACGTTTGGGTTATCATGACTATGTGGCAAGGCATTGACAGCTAACTAATACAAAGCCCAGTTGACGTACTGCGAAAACCTAGTACGTTGGCAGACTAACAGCTGAGAGCCTTAAAGGTTAGAGGTTTGGTTAACGATACCGATTTTCGGTGAGTGACAATGGAACAATGGTATAATATATATAAAAAATCCAAGGCTTGACAAGTCCAGTGGGATGGTTTGTGGAACTAACGTTAGCACAAAAATGTTGCACGAAAGTGGAAAAAACGCATCTGTTAACTCACCAAATTATTCACGTTAACACACGTTAGCACGATTTTGTGGCGTTGGTGAGCATAATGTTTGTCTGCGCCATGTCGTCACTCGATGAATACAAATCAGATCAAGTAATTTAGGTGGTGTAAAGCACCGTTGCATCGTTTGTTAAAGATGGGTATCGTGGACCCGAAAAAGCCGAAAGAGAATTCCACCGTTGACAAACTTGAATGGAAACTTAATTCCGGCGGCATTCCAGTCGACTGTATTTGGTGGCAAGTTTCAACTTATTATCCCTCAATTCTGTTTTGCAGTGAAGTTGCAGGAGGTGGCGTCAGGCATGACCGGGGTTATTTAAGGTCTGGAACACCGAGATGAGGTCACCCCATAAAAGGCAATAACTTCCGCTGTGCACTACTAGGGCTTTCAGTCGCCTATGGTATTGTAGGTGGGACAACCCCTTCACCTTTTTGCTGTCCTTCGCTGGGCGGTCTTCTGCGTAACCAACTCACGTTTTAACCATGTTTCGCAAAACTGGATCACGTACTCTACATGGGGGCTGACATACACACTGAGCATTTGGGGGAAGATGGAGGGGTCGAAACTCCCGAACGGCCTCCGTAACAGATCAGCATGTTGGTTCGCGGTTTTGGAGGCCTACAAAGACTGCGCCAAACAGCCGAGGTCGTCTTGCATCATCACAACAAGTGCTTATTCATGTGAGGCGGTTTCAGCATGTTGTCACCCAACTTATATGCATACGTGCGCTTGTGGTGGACATGCAAGGCTTTGCACTTGTCCGTGTTAACCAGAAGTAGATTTACCTTTGACCATTCAAAAGCGCAGTCTAACTCTCGTTGCAACATATCTTCCTGACAGTCGAGTGCCCACCATACCTTGATGTCCTCGGCAAAAGCAGGAAATTTGACTTGATGACACTCGCAAGATCGTTAATGAAGAACGAGGATAGCCGCGGCCCAAACGCCGACCCTTGTAGAACACTGCAGTCCACACCAACTGGATCAGAAAATGAACCTCGAACTCGAACCTGAAGTCGCCGCTGAAAGAGGAAGTGTCCGATCCATCCAAGGACATGATTTCCAACTCCTTTTGCTTGCAGCTTTTAGAGCCGGATGTGATGATCTATGCTGTCGAATGCTTTGGAAACCTCTGGGTAGATGTCATTAATCCCGGTCCCACTGTCGGCTAGCTCGGTCGAAGTGCCACGGGCAAGCAGTAGGTTGATAGTACATGACCGATGCTGACGGAATCCGTGTTACTCCGGTGCTATGATGTTAGATGTTTAAAGTAGCCCATTACAGCCTCAGCTATGCTCGATACCATCACCTTAGAGAGCACCGGGAGGAGAGTCACTGGGCGATAGTCGGCTGGTTCTGAACAGATATCACTATTGAAAATCGGGGTAGTGATACCCTGCTTTCATATGTTAGGGACCTGCTGTTCGTCCAGGCATCTTTGGAAAAATCTCGTTAATGATTTGGCTATCCTGGTAGCTGCCACCTGCAATGCCTTTTGGGGAATATTGTCAACTTCGGCGTAACTATGGGTGCACAACGTTAGCAGCGTCTGCAAAATGACCGCTGAACTAAACGTGACGTGTGTAAAGACTGGCCTATGGGAGAATGGGGCAGGTAGGTTATAACTGCTTGGAAAGCATCGGGAAATTGGGGCATATTGTAGCCGTAAAACATTGGCTGTATCCTCGGCGGTTTGAGCGCATACATCCAATGGTATTAGTGGGGGAATACCAAGTTTCACATTCCGGAGGCTGTTCACACGTCTGTACAGAAGCTTTTGTTTACACAGAACTTTTCCGCTCGACTCCGCTGGCGTACTTATTTGTTCTCGCGCACAAGCGTGGTACAACAATTACGATGCACAACGTAGTTACTCCAGATGACAGGGCTAGGGTTCGCTCTATACACATGCCACGCAGCGGCTCTTACTGTCATACGTTTTCGGATGCTACTCCGAATGAATGATTTTGCCCTTGCAGAACAAAGGAGCTTGTTGACCGATGCAGATTTAATCAGATCATTGAACTTACCAGTAAAATCTAACAGACGCAGACAATGAAACAGTCGTCCGGAAACTCCCAGCTGAAAGCTTCCACAAGTTCTGCCAGTAGGTCAGTGGGTGAGTGCTGGAAACCAGTTAGTATATTTTTGTGGATACTCCGCATAACACACGAAGTCGTAACTTATGGTTGCATGGTCGCTTCGCCCCAAAGGGCTCTCCATCCTTGAGTTCCCAATCATGAGCTCTTCTTTCGTGAGCGTTTTAGCAAGCATAGATGGTTTATTTCCGGCTCTGAATCGAGTGGGCAAACTGACATAGCTGAAGAGCGGAATGTTTAGGATATACTCTTGCTGTCGGAACATCCAACTTCTGAATACTGAAGTCGCCTGAGATGAGAGCATAATTGTATCGTCCTCTTAGAACCATTCCTAAGGATAATGCCAAGCGGGAGTCTATCTCTGGGGTGGACATTGGGGACGCTAAACACCAGTCAGAAGGTAAGTGTCGTTGTGTCTCATTCGCAGACTGCACCAGAGTGAGTCTATGATTATCATCTCCGGATCGACCATCGGTTCGCACAGCAAGTCGTTGCAGTAGTATACCATTACCACCCCGCCTTTGCTAGGAGGAGCGTTTCGGGGAAGCGACATACCATTTATTGCTACCTCGGCGTCTGTAATTTCAGAGTCCAACCAGGTTTCCGTGAGGAGTATGAGGCCTCAGGCGCGTGACGCTTGACTTAGTCGCAATGCTCCTTCAATCTTCACTTAGGATGCAAACTTTCGTGCAGAAATCGAACAGGAGACAGAAATACTGAAAACGAATAAGACTGCAGAATCAAGC
The DNA here is from genome assembly GCA_944474145.2 of Dicrocoelium dendriticum. Lineage (NCBI taxonomy): Eukaryota > Metazoa > Platyhelminthes > Trematoda > Plagiorchiida > Dicrocoeliidae > Dicrocoelium > Dicrocoelium dendriticum. The sequence goes on from OX104061.1 coordinate 69,938,189, forward strand.
GGACTCCAACAGCGCACTTAAGAGTTATGGAGCAAGTTCTTGTGGATGGTTTGCACAAAGGAACTTGTCCTGTCTTCCTGGCCGGACATTTTCGTTGCAGATGTTTCCATGTCTAATTGGGTATATCCTTAACTTGACTATCAAGTCCTGATTCGAATTCTTGTAAGCCACAGCCAGAACCGAGTGAATGCTGATCGTATCCTGTTCTGACTACCAGACTCCGACTGGCTCATGTGGGTCGTTCCAGGAATCACCTGTTCTCCCTGTTGATCTAACGCTCACTGCCGAGTTAAGCTGCAGAGCTTCGTAGACACCCTCTAACTATAGGTGTTGCTGATTGAGTATCGCCCCGAAGGCCGGAACGCGATAAACTCACGCACCCTGGGGCTCATTGCTCCTTTAAGTATCTTGAGGTTCTCCACATCGGACTGATGATACCCGGCATCCATGTATCAACGAAGATCTATAGCTTACTTCGGCAATCAGCGTTAGATCGACAGGGAAAAAGATGTGATTACTCGGCCTGCCCAAGTGAGCAAATGGTAGGCTGACAGTCAAAGCAGGATACGATCAATAGTTAGTCGGATCTGTCAGTGGTTTAAAAGCCTGCGAATCAGGACTTGGTAGTCGCACTGAGAATGTTGCCTAGTTTGACATTAGAAAATATGCGACAGAAATGTCCAGCGCAGAGAACAAGACAACCCTCTCATCCCCACTCCAAGCTACAGGTAATCTCTATAGTGACTTGCGCTACAACAGCGTCGTTGGCGCCTCGTGTGTGACCCTGAAAGATCAAGTGAACCGCCCAGCAACACTATTTCACTTGCCGGGCTCAGAGACATGGGCTTTGTGCCAGCACACCGATGACCACGAGGTGCATCTCTTGTGCAACCGGGTTTGTGTGAAAGAAGTGAAAAGGGTACCAGCCGATGACTTATTCGCGAGCAATGAAGGCCCTTACTTCATACATTACATCTACATATGAAGCTCGCCAACTTGGTTGGGGACCAAAGGACAGTAAGTACGTTTGTTACCGTTTTCTTGGAGTCAGCATCACTGACGTTTGTGTTGTGAATTCTATCCTACCCCATCCTTCTCAACAGTACGATCCAGCACGGAAGCACAATAAAGCTATGACGCAATCAATATAAGCAACTTACTGTTTTGGCTCTTTTGTCTGGAATGGTGAGTTCGATTATCTTATGGCAAGAGATCAGGCTGCTGAAATTGCATAAGGCCGCAGGAGCAGATAGAATTCCCCCAGCCCTCTTCAAATTCGGGGGACCTGCTCTAGTAGATGATTTACACGAGTTGCTAGTAAAGCTTTGGGAGCAGGAGACAGTCCCGACAGACTGGAACCGCTCCGTCATTGTCCCAATTTGCAAGGGAGGCTCTCGTTTGGCATGCAGCAATCACAGAGGAATCAGTCTGATTTCGATTGCCTCTAAATTGCTTGCCTCTATCATTCTCCACCGACTGAATGGTACTGGTGAAAGCCAGCTTCGTGAAGAGCAGGCCGGATTTCGTCGAGGTCGGGGCTGCATCGACCACATCTTCACATTGCATCAAGCGTTGGAGCACCGCCATGTTTATTGGCGACCCACCGTTGTCGTGTTTCTTGACATAAAAGGTGCCTTCGATTCAGTCGATCGATGTGCCCTTTGGGACTGTCTGCTGAGGAAAGGTGTGCCTAATAAATATGTAAACATTATCAAAGCGCTGTACGCGCATAGTTCGGGCAGGGGGAGGGTTTATGGCAAACTCTCGCCACCCTTCAGTATCACCAGCGGTGTGAGACAAGGATGCCCGCTGTCACCTTTCCTCTTCAACTTCGCTACTGATGAAGTCATGGAAACAGCGTTCGCTGGACACGACCTAGAAGGTGTGGAGCTACTTCCTGGTGAGCGACTTCTTGACTTGGAGTATGCAGACGATATAGCCAAAATCGGTGACAGCTCCCAAACATGCCAAATAGCACTGGACCGATTAGCACTGGCTGTCCATCGTTTTGGGCTATGCTTTGCTGCATCGAAAGGCAAAGTACTTCTCCAAGATTAGCAGGGCCCTAACCATGCGCTAACGCTTGGTGGTGATCTGCTAGAAGTCGTTCAGGAATTCAAGTACCTGGGCAGCTATATTAGCACCCGTGGGATTGAAGATGAGGTTACGAACCGTATAGCAAAAGCTCGAGGTGTTTTTGCCAATCTCCGCCACCTGTGGCGCAGATGCGACATTATTCTCGCCCTGAAGGGCAGAGTTTACAATGCAGCCGTCCGTTCAACTCTCCTATATGGTTGTGAAACCTGGCCCATCAGGTCGACAGACATAAAGAGGCTCGTCATATTCGATCATCGCTGCCTTCGCAGCTTAGCTCATGTCTGGTGGGAGCACCGCGTGAACAATGAGTGTGTTCGGCTTCGCGTATTTGGTGCAGGAAGAGCGAGTGAACCGCTCAGCACCATTATATCACGCACCAGACTCCGATGGTTGGGCCACGTGTTGCGCATGCCAGCACACCGACTTTCGCGACGTGCATTGTTTGCGCGTTGTGAGTGTGGTTGGAAGAGGAGGAGGGGAGGCCAAGTGATGACTTGGTCGAGAGAAATGAAAACCCTCACTTCAAAGTTGGCGTCGGTTGGTGTATCCCGACTGCCTGACTGGAGTCCTAAGGACGGTGAACACGTTTGGTTGGACACACTTGCTGATATGGCTTGGAGCCGGTCCCAATGGCGTTTGCGTTGTGAGTTTCTTTGTACATCCCCCTCCTGCTTAACATCCTCATCCTATCACGAACTGACTTGTTAGGCATAATACAATTCTATTTTACGGCAGCCAGCTGTTAGCTCTCCGGAACGATGTCCATCCGTTACTGGAGGCTCAGCGGGCGTGCCACTGTTTGCTTTTTTTCTTTTCTTGTCTTTTGTATTGCGGCACAATAGCTGAGGTGTTTTCCACCTCCAGCTAACGTGTATAATGATGATGATGATGATGGCAAGAGAAGCAAAACATTTCTCACCTCCAGCTTATGTGTCATTTGATGATAGTGATAAGATCAGTGGTTCCAAATAAAGTGGATGAGCAACCTAGTCACTGATGCAATTGTGTAGTTTTTATGGGCTCCTCAGTTCGACAAGTAAAGGACACCAAAATACGTACTCTTGTGCAAACGGTGAACTCATACAGTAGATCGCGGGAAGAGACTAGCTGTTGTTGATGCACTTCAACAGAGGGCATACGCACTTGTTGGTTTAAAATAGCTTCACACTTAAACGAAAAGTAAGAGTTGCTACAAAGTTGGCGGCAAATTCCGCTTTAGTATGCACCAAAGCGTACTTGAACGGAACAGTATCTCCGTTTTTACCAGTTTCTCTTCTATTGGCCACGGGCAAGAATATTAGGGAGATATTCATTACTAGTAGATTTTCTAAAACAGCCATTACACGGGCGTGCCAGTGTTTAGGGAATTGTCAACATTGCGCGTCCCATCTGGCCCAGATGGGACTATAACTCGCAACCTGACTGTTACCAGTCCATGGTAAGGAACATTGATTCACGGGGGACAGTAACGACAAACTTAACGAAGCTTCTAGATGGGATACAGTGCTGCTTATTCTCCACAGATTTGTGCGTTATTGCTGTGCGGAGGACAGGGTAACTTATCGAGTAAACAACTACCAAAGTTGAGTAAGGAGAATGGGCGGAGTTCCATTACATTTATTAAAGTAGCCACGTCGACTGTCGCTGTCCTTCGTAACCTAGTGGTCTTAACCACGACCTGGTAAAAGTCAGGTCGCGCGTTCTATGCACAGAAGGATCAGATGGAGTGCACACTACTGACGATTCGAGAGAGGGTAATAAGGCTACTTAGTGCTTTTCAGGGAGTGTGATGGCCGTCGGACTGAGTCTAGATGTGATAAGCTTCTAGTTGTACCGTACAAATGTCAATTAGTCTTCAATTTTCGTGTAAATTGACCGGTTTTTTTCTAAAAGAACGTTTGATAGCAACCCACAACGCGAATCATTAACACCACAGGAAGACGAATGCCCCACGTTGTAGTGTGCGAAGTTCACATAGGGCTGGCTTTACAACTTGCAGCTTACGCAAAGCCGTCACTTGACCAGTGCTGGGGTTTAGGTCATTATCATTTAACAAATACTAATATGTTTGGGAAGGATGCTGTTGTTTAGACCTGTTAGTACTCAACATAATTTTACTGTGCGATTCAGTGAGAAACAAGGATAATACAAAACTGTCAACATAGCCAACGATGAAGCTTTTGCACTTGTTTCACTTAGTCACCGAACTTAATCAATTTTGAATGTCTTCATTAGAATGTTGCTGTTCTAATAGTTGACTGTGAGCCTTCTCAACTGATGCGTCTTCACCCCTAATACTGAGTGCAAACAGGCAGGACAACTGAATGAACAACACGTGTAGATCTTGATTATCTGTTTAAGTACAGCACACTTGTCTCCGTACCTCAAACCTTTTTCATAGGAGACTTCTTCTGCCGATGTAAACAGCTTCTAATATATTTGAGAACCCCGCTAGTTGATGAATCGTTGTATTTCATCCTTAGAGTTACCGTGGAGAACTCAGGAGACCTTGATGGACTAGCAAAGATACCAAACTTTTGTTATTTATGCTTTGATTATTTTTTGTGATCTTGTTGTACACATTGATCAGACCACATAGTTGGAATGCACCTCGAATCACCGAGGAATATACCATTTATTTATTTATTTGTTTATGGCACTTATGAACATTATTCGTCTTTTTGCACACCGAAGAACTGTAAGTACGCTAGTGGCAGACTCACTGCATCATTGTTGCAGAACACACTAAAGCCATCGAAGTGCGTTTGGTCACTCGTAGTGTATATGAATTGTGACCAGTAATCCTGATTTGTGCCATATCTATTTTTACCACCGGGACTGCGGCAGAATAAATTGGACGCTAGGTGTTGCTCACTTCAAAGACTGTACTCTACAACCAATGACGAAGTGTTTTGCGCCTTGCAGGTAAAAAGTAGCCTAAGATTCTAACCTCGGGTGCTGAAGACCATAGCGCTACACTACAGACGTCCATCGGAACGGTTCTCACAACAGTTAAAGCTTCGTGTGTTAGTTTTGGCTACTATGTCTCTGTGTGAATTATCACACAAAGTCTTTAAGACCCAGATACAAGTAGCCTCTTCGACTATCTCTAGTGAATGATTTCAAAGAAATGATAGACTGACAGGAAACTGAGTGTGCCTAGTCAATGCGCACTCCAGAGGGAGTCGGTAAAACTGCATTCTTCTCTATCAAGGGTTTTCCCTACTCCATCTTTACCCAACGCAGTCATCCCACCCTGGTACGAACAGGATTTAATGCTCGCATTCAGTGGTTACCCTTTTATGCGATTTTCCCTACAGACCGTGATACCTGCAATCTAAGTTCTTTTAACACTTCTAGTAAAGCATTGTTGTTTTTTAATAACTCTCACTGCTGCGAAATTGCATTCGATAAAGGACTCACCGCGCTATCCGCTGCGTTAAAACTTACTCCCACAGGACTATTTCCAAGGAATCTACAACCAAATTTGTGGCTTTTGATTACAGCCACCCATCCCGCTGGCATCCACCCACTACAAGGCACGTTCCCAAGCCTAATCCCAACACGAACCACTGTTAATCGATAAAGAAGCCAAACTACGCATACGTGTGGGTCATTCTCTGGACAACCCCGTCAGCAACAACCAAGCTCAACTGCGCGGCTGTGTCAGCGATCTTGAGAGTCGCTCGCCCTCAACCTCAAGTGAATGCGCTGGTGCAGTGTTTCGTTGTCACAACCGTTGTCACTGAAAATTATCCTACTTTGCAGTAAAAGCGGAGTAGCAAGATGCACCCACTTGCTCAGGACTGGTCTTACCTGCTAAAACTGCGGCTCCGTATTACAAAAAATGTGTGGTGGCATAAGTCAGGGAGAAGGAGAAGGGCTCAAAATGTGACTGATGCGCTTTGTTTTTGCCGGGTGTGCAGAGCCATTCCGATTGTTGATGGTATAGTTGTGCTTGTGAAATAATGTGAAGAGCAGTTGGCGAGTCTGTGCTTCGCCAATGGAATTGAAGAAAATCGATCCGGTTCTGCAGCGACTCCCTTTGAGCCTGTCCCTAAGCCAAACAGTAAAGTCAGTTTTGCAAACCACCACGCAGTATCTGCACCACTTACTCTGACAAATGCTAACCCCTTAATCGGGTGAGTCACCTTCGACGTGACGGACGTTACCCCATTCATGGAAGCTTCACCTCGAGATTCAGTGAAGACGCCGATAGCTCAACACTGGAGGAAATCCAATGCAGAGAAAATTGGGTAACGTGCGCATCCTCCGCCTCGAGAAACCCCGGGAGTGACACACGTCGGTCCATCTTCTGTGCGGAACACACGAGGGCCGACGCAGCTTTCACCGTCAACGCCGATAGCTTTATCAACGGGCCAAAACTACAAGCAACAAGTCTCAAACTGACATTCGCTAGGCGGAATCACTGCGCGTTAAGTCTCGTGTGCACTAACCTTCCAAAGTCCAAATCGGACATGATAAAAGGCAAGTTGCTAGACGATCGCAACCAGAAGAATTCCATCCGCAATGCCATTAATATTCGGATTGAGACCACGATGCTGAGAGGTGTAGCGCGCCAACCGACCACAGTGTACTTTGGTGAACTTCGAATGCTTTGAGTAACCCTAAACTGTGCAGTTAAGACAGAGGCTGTCATGCCCTCAGCAATCGGTCTTCGCAACTCACCAAGCGCGGTGCATATATTATCCTATTTTCCTTGGAAAGATCACCCTAAGGAAGCAGGTAATCAAGAAGGACCTCCTAATAGCGATAACAAGGAAACCGTATTTGGTCATGCTGTTCCTGAGCTTCCCGATCACGAGGCGTGGACATATAACCGACAGCACTGGCGCTACGTGCGTGAGGTACTCTCTTTGGACAATTGTACTGCTACATCGTTGAGAAGAATTCCTTCCTCACGTAACTACAAGGGCTGCGGTCCAAGGTTGGTGATAGTGGTATTACATTCCGAGGAAATGATGCACGTTATATTAGATAACTGGTTGAAGTTTTGTACTAGGTTGCCAACCGAGATTCGGCTAAGAGCAGCGGGTGCACAAGCAACAATGGTCGACACTTTGATGGAACGTGTGACCGCCGTAAATTTCTTATCTCAGTCCTGCAGAGATATGGACACAACAGCACTCACGGCACACAACAGGGCAGAGCGAAGCACTGCAACGCCGTGCAGCTTGACTGAAATTCATAAACCAACGACCAACCAAAAAACAACTAAAGGCCGATAACCTAATGGTCGGCTTAAAAACAAACACAACGTTGAGATCCATCAATGCAATCCTAACAACCAAAACACTAGATTGTATCTGCATAAACGCCCAATACCTTCTAAATAAGTTAGCCAAACTTGGAGAACTCCATGCGCCACTACCGCGGGACTTCGTCACGATTACGGAGACCTGCTTAAAGCTTATGATAACCGATTCTGAGACTAATTCACTTGATAAGTCACTGCTGCCGAATGATAGAATTGGAAGGGGTGATAGTATACTATTTTATTAGAAGTCGTGCTTTTCCTTACAGACTACTTTTCTAGTAGTACGCATTTTACCAAGATTGGGGAAAAAGCTCATCGTCACCAAAAATTCAGGTGTTCTTCAGGGAGCTATGTTGGCCTTATTCCTATTTTCTACCTAGATTAACTCCATTCCCGCTCCAAAGGAAGCCATCCTGCTGAATGAACAATGACTAATGATTTCCTACGGGTTAAGAAGCACTGCTTTACAAGCCTCTTTGGGTAGACTAGTAAGTTATCGAAACCTGTTAATGAAGTCTGCTGAAGACGTGATCCCTGGTGTACACAAGCACACCACAGATTCATCGGCTAACTTGAAATGTTTCTTGGACAACCTCACCACCTTGTCCAAATCCCGCTGTTTTCCGCAACGCATCCAAGTGTAAACAAGTTTGTTTCTCTCTGTCCAAAGAAAATTGCTATCAACAGTTCTTGATGCACACTCCGCATCTCAGTATGGATGGTGTCGGTCTGAATTCCTTACCTTAGTGGATTTCACGTGTTCACATCACCTGAATAAAAACTTCACCAAGTCTCCCGACTTAGGTCATTATCCGTGCCTCGTTACTTGATTTTACGGTTTGTTACTGCTTGCGTAATACCACACTGGACGTTGTGAACACCTGTGATTTGCCTCGGACTCTTAAGCGGGCAATTCACTGTTACAAGATCACTGAAGCATCTTACTAGATGCAGCGGAATTTCTACGCTAATGTTTACTGACATCTTTGTGCCCAATTATGTTCGCTCCTGCGAAAAGCTGGATCCAAGATACTGATACACTGATGCCAGTCACCCAGTCCATTGTACGTTGTCGGAACGTATCTCAACGTCTTTGACCTGACAAACGTCCAAAGCCATGTATGTCCTCACACGGGCATCAAGATGTAGTCAAACAAGACCTCATTGCCAGATTGAATCGATGATAGCGCCACTGCCACCTTTTCAAACTGATGCCGCACCATATACATTTGTCATGTTGCTATTTGCTTTTACTTGTGCTTTTAGCTTGTGTGTTGTGGCTGAAGATTCACTCTTCATGGGTGCATAAAGCGTATTCTGGACTTGACTCGCCTTGAATCACGTGGCTTCTCTCACCACATTTCGAAATGCTAACGGACCGTCGATACGTAATCCTGCGCTCATCAACGAAGAACACATGGTCAACGGAAAAAGTAAAAGCACACCACTTGGTCACAACGACTGTGTTACACTACTGTTTAACTATGTATGCTATGCGGAATACCCTGAAAAGGTAAACGATAAATAATATACTGTCACCTACTAAGACGTGTTGTCGACGCAAGTTAAGGACACATCTGAGGCCGACTTAACCGAATACCCCTTGGATGTCGCCTGAGAAACGTTCACAAAGACGTTTAGCACACTGGTATAACACGCATCGGAACAGAAGTCTTTCCATCGTAAAAACAGAGACAAGCCATTTCCGAGAAGCAGCACACGTAAATGTGTGTCCCTATGAGATCGGGCATGGCGAGCTGAATTGGACTACTCAAATACCAACATCTGGACTGTATATGTGGTACATCGCAAATTTGTGTGAAATTGATTCGCAAGGACAATGAGGCACTTCAGCAAGAGTTAATGAAGCGATGCTACATGAACCGCAAACTTCTGTACAAGTACGTTAATAGCCTTAGTAAACTGAAGCGCACTCTCTGGTTATGGCTGATGGGTGCACATGGTCAGTAATGGAAGCAACTGACCTCCTACGGCTTGATTGCTCCCACATTTTTCAGCAGGTAACGAGCTCAAATACCCTCCTGGTTTCTATTACTCCACCGTCACTACAGAAGTTTGTTGTTGTTCGAATCCGCGTAGGGGTGGGCGTCGTCGCGGTATACTCAGCCCGCGCGCGACTGGTGGTGGTCGCGCGGCAGCGAAGCGCCGTTACGGCGTATAAGCTGACACATTTTTTGTTGAAGAAATTGTTATCCCTGCGTATCAATAGTTCTCCTGGAGTCGAGGACATCCGGCCAAGGGCTCTGTAGACACTGGCCAGTGATATGGCAGAACCCCGGCTTTTTTCTTTTAGCTATCTCTAGAGGAATACTATTTACTACCAGTATAGAAGCGAGGAGTCATCATTCCTATGCATAACTAAGCTAACCGTATTGACCCTATCAATTACCATTAAATAACGCTAAGTCATGTGCCACTCAAAGTTATGGAATCAATCATTGCAAATGCGTTGATGCAGTATCTGGAAAGTCACAACTTAATAGCCCCAGACCAATATGGTTTCCGTCAAAAGCACTCATATAATAATAACCTATTAATTGCAAATAATAGTTGGAGTGCAGCCGTTGGTGAGGGAGCAGGAATCGATGACATCTAGCCGGATTTCTCGAAAGCGTTTGAGCGCTCAGAACAGTCACCAAATTACTGCCCTCCGGTCGGATTTGACCCGCGAGGTCACTTTACCTGGCTAACTGACTGTAACCGAATTAGCTTGATAAATCGTGGGGAAAACGAGACGCTGCGATGGAATTTACATTTTAAACTACGTGCCCCATTATCAGTGCACATACGCAATTTGAAGATTAAACTGAGTGTTTTCAAGCTTGTTACATGTGAGAACGTACTATCGTAATTTAAGTGACCCTACATCGTTGGAACACCGATGCAATTTCTCTCGCAAGAAACCCATTCATCCGTGCACCCTAACATGTGTCTCTTCACCCCACAATATTGGGACTGATTCAAGCACCTGAAGCACGCGTCATCCAAAACGCCACTAGTTTACTCATATCAGTTTTGAGCTTTAATTGGAGTAAAGTGCAAACTGATAGTACGGAATTGCACTAGAAGGGTAAATTGTTGAGATTCATACATTTAGTATTACTGAATGCATGTTCCCCAATGACCACCGCTCCCTTTGTTCCGCAGTTTCAATTAAAGTATTATTATGTTTGTAATTCAACAGTTTTATTTTGTTTGGATCCTATTTATTCCAGTCCTTACTAAAGCTACCGGGAAAAGAAAAGCCTATACCGAATGTCGTGAATTTTCTCTCAAGTTCTTCCTTCTGATCCCCAACTATTATGTATGGTAACTACGAGGCCCAAACAAAACCTTTTGTTAGTTATTCAGTCCCGTGTTAGTCATTTTTCCAGTAATCCGGATCATTCCAGTCAGTTTTTCTAGTTATCCGGTCCACCGTGAAAACAGTTTGGTAACCCTTAGCTTAGACCATCGACTTCGCCGTCACAAACTTCGGAACAACGACACTGGCGACCCAATTCCAACCTGAATGAGTAAGCTCCTTCACGAACATCGGTTGGATGTGAAAGTCCGGGAATCCCTGTCCGCCGCAATTGATGTGGAGTGCGGTGTACCACAACGCTGGGTGCCAGGGTCTTGCCTATCCTTGGTATTCCTAAACCGTCTAGAGAGAAAAATTGCTTCCGATTTCATACAGTTCGCAGATGCTAGCCAAGTCTGGTGAGCGATCAGAGGACCAGAAGACCATGAACAGCTCCAGTGTGATCTTAACACGATTTCGGACTGGTCAGTTCAGAATGCCCTAATCTTTAAGGTAGACAAATGTCGCGCTGTGCAATTACGTCATACATATGACTACGTCTATTTGTTTGAGGCACACAGATTGCAGACCAGCTCCCAGGAACATGACCTTGGTGTGCTCGTACAGAGTGACCTCAACTGTTCAAAACAGTTTAACGCTGCTGAGAAAAGTAGCGACCAGCACGTCGGCCTGCTGAGAAGTGTATTCGGGAGATTTACCCATCAATATTCCCGATGACGTACAATTCTTACTTGCGCCTAAACGTTAACTACGCTATCAAAGCTTGGTAGCCTTGGTTGAAGCGAGATCTAGAGGCGTTAAAGGCACCACAACGAAGTGCAACAAAAATGTCAAGGACCTACGCCGTCGCTTTTTTCAGCGAAGGCTTAAGTTGTTGGGAGTTTTCAACAAATACTACCGAAAACTGCGAGGAGAGTACATATATTGGTATACCGAATATTGAGTGACCCCAAGCATGTAGATGGACCCATTCTGAAAGTTAGCCACAATACACAACTACTTGGTAGCTGTATGAAATTGCGCGAACAATATAGACGTCTTGAATGTTGACAGAATTACTTTTCCTTTCGAGTGAGCCAACCATGGAACGTCCCCTCAAAGGCGACCCTATCCTGCCCTACTTTTGATCTTTTCAAAAAGCAATTGCACGCTATTTTTAACCCCCCCCAGCATTGCGTTACCTATTTTGGATTACATTAATCAGGCATTTGCACTAACTTTACACTTCACCTGCCCCAAGGAGGCGGGGCATAAGTGAGCGATCATAGTTGAATTTCCTCACGCCTTACGTCAGCCACCGCTGCACCCGGATATTGTTGTATGCCGACATTCGATTTTTAGTGTAACGTTATTTATCAACGCGTTTATCTTGGTAGACCCTCGGTAACTGACTTACGTGTAGTTTGATTTCATTTTCTTCACTTCAACCATCATACGGACTGTGTCACGCACTTGCTTTTAGCCCGTGATAAAGCAAGGTTCATAAATAATTCGGTACAGTCCACTCTTAGTCAGCAGGCCTTGGCACATTTGAACAAGCACCAGCCCGTGCTATGTTGGCCTTCTGGGTCTCGTCATTGGTGCGCCTTCCTCGGACCTCTGCCGGCTTGCGACCCCATGACATCCCGATGTCAGCACCCTGCGCCAATTAGCCATGAATGACGGCTACGGGCCTGCATACTTGAAGGTTCGTTCATTGTAGTATTCATCTACTCAACGGGAACCTTTGGTTTGTACCTATCACCAGGCTACCGTGAAGTCCAAATCAGCATTCGGTGTAGGTTAAAGCAAATTGGATGGGCAAAAGCTGAACCTTTTAGCTGCAAACCACTGGCCGACCTACCCGTGATCTCTCAAGAGCTCGAGTTGTCCGAGCGCAAACCGCCTTCAACCAACCGTGTTGTAAGTACTGGGTAGCCATCTCTGCGGCGGCAGTTTTCGACTGAATGCGGAGTTCTTCCGCATCGATTGCGTGGATGACTTCTCCACTTGCTTCAAATTCGTGAATACTTCTGACCAAGTCTTTGTACCTAGCCGAGAGGTTGATATTTGCCGTTTTCAGCTTCTCTGTCGTACTATCCTGAAGAGGGAGGGGTTAGGCACTGATTAGGATAGTCAACATAGTGGAGAGTACTGTCAGTTCGTTCGACGTGGATTGCTGTATGGCGTAGGAGTGACGTCTCATAGCATTACTTCAACGTGAACTTAAAGACTAAGCACTAACTCTCCATCTTGTGATTGACATAGGTTATCTGGTAACGTAGGTAATTACCGGAGGCAGCGATTGGTTCCCATTGCTTATAGTAGTATGTTTCGGATGCAGCTACTTGACTGTGTGCACAATATATATATATATATATATATATATATATATATATATATATATATATATATATAACGATGTGGCCGTGCGTATGCCATTTCTTCCCTTTGATGCCAAACTGAATTGACGGTTGGTGATACTAATCGTAAGGGGTTTAATGTTCGTGGTGCTTTTAAAGTGTTTTCCTCTCTGACCAGACCTGCAGTCGTAAAGATGCTGGGTATATGCCTTCAGTGTTCCAACTTAGAAGACCGAGAAATACGTAAACGTTAAGTGGCTTTAATTCGTCGCAAAAATGGTAATAAAATTGCATTAAGGATACCTTTGTTGACTAACCCAGTAGACAAGAAAAGATTATGGCCCTTTCTAGTCACAACACAATTGCTCTACTGAATTATATATCTCGCAAGACATGCTGGGGGTTGAGGAAACGAACAAGTTACACTACCAACGCGATACTTGCCTTTCTCAATTCGTTACATAGCCCCCCAAATGTTTGTATCGGTTACGCTTGAAGCTGGATCGCTTGCGTCAGGTGACACGTTGCACGTGTGCCCTCATGTGAGCCACATACATTGACGTTAGTCACCGTACCAGTGCAGTCGGTGGCAAGTCGATCACGTGATCTCACTTCGCAAAAAGTCCATGAGTATGGCTCATAAAAGCGCACAGGTGCAACGTGTCACATGACGCACACGATCGAGCTTAAAGCATGATCAGAGGAATGCTGCAACGAATTGAGAAGTGTAGAGTCCGTCACAGAATGTGATTGCTTTGACTCGTAGAACATTTGTGAACAAAGCCCGGTATATTGCCCTAAGCGTTATTACGCGTATAAATAGTTGGTTCCCCAGTCAAATTGCGCCAAATTTGGAGTGGTTAGCTTGTGTGTTGATTACTGCTATGCATACACATGGATTTGCCATTCGCTCCTCTGTCATACTACAGGAGTTTTAATTACCCTTTTTACCCGTAGCAAACACATGTACGGTGTTCACGGAAGGTAGCTACCTACTCAACGTTTTAATGCTGACACAACGCAGTGGTTGCATAGCTTGCCAACTCGACGGAATGATGAAGGGGTTCTAGGTGATTGGGTGCTTCACTTGGAGTTTTGTCCAACCGTTCAAAATGTGGAGACCATTGTCCCATCTCTTAGGAATAAAAAACCATCGACGTGGACTTGTATGCAGATCTTTCTTAACTAGTTTGTGGCACAAACACAAAGTCCACATGATGAATTGGTCTCTCAGAAGAATGTCAATTTTTGGTCACAGGAGCTACGCAGGTCATCCGACAAATTGCCGAAGCCACACTCACTTGGTGAGACCCTCGACATAAAATATACACCTCGGCGTAGACGAAAGTCAAGTTTCATGAACCACTGTGCTAGTTTTCGCTTGAAATCCTGTCATTCCTGCATCTACCGCGTCACCCATAGCACTTACCTACTCTTCCTTTCCGAGGTGATGGGATAGAGACAAGGATTATTGAAAAACGCAGTCCACCTCTAGAAACCATATATCCACGGTGTTACTTGAACGTGCTCCTTAACCTTCGCCCAATTTATACGCCTCCTAGTGCAACCTACTACTACTACTACTACTACTACTACTACTACTACTACTACTACTACTACTACTACTACTACTACTACTACTACTACTACTACTACTACTACTACTACTACTACTACTACTACTACTACTACTACTACTACTACTACTACTACTACTACTACTACTACTACTACTACTACTACTACTACTACTACTACTACTACTACTACTACTACTACTACTACTACTACTACTACTACTACTACTACTACTACTACTACTACTACTACTACTACTACTACTACTACTACTACTACTACTACTACTACTACTACTACTACTACTACTACTACTACTACTACTACTACTACTACTACTACTACTACTACTACTACTACTACTACTACTACTACTACTACTACTACTACTACTACTACTACTACTACTACTACTACTACTACTACTACTACTACTACTACTACTACTACTACTACTACTACTACTACTACTACTACTACTACTACTACTACTACTACTACTACTACTACTACTACTACTACTACTACTACTACTACTACTACTACTACTACTACTACTACTACTACTACTACTACTACTACTACTACTACTACTACTACTACTACTACTACTACTACTACTACTACTACTACTACTACTACTACTACTACTACTACTACTACTACTACTACTACTACTACTACTACTACTACTACTACTACTACTACTACTACTACTACTACTACTACTACTACTACTACTACTACTACTACTACTACTACTACTACTACTACTACTACTACTACTACTACTACTACTACTACTACTACTACTACTACTACTACTACTACTACTACTACTACTACTACTACTACTACTACTACTACTACTACTACTACTACTACTACTACTACTACTACTACTACTACTACTACTACTACTACTACTACTACTACTACTACTACTACTACTACTACTACTACTACTACTACTACTACTACTACTACTACTACTACTACTACTACTACTACTACTACTACTACTACTACTACTACTACTACTACTACTACTACTACTACTACTACTACTACTACTACTACTACTACTACTACTACTACTACTACTACTACTACTACTACTACTACTACTACTACTACTACTACTACTACTACTACTACTACTACTACTACTACTACTACTACTACTACTACTACTACTACTACTACTACTACTACTACTACTACTACTACTACTACTACTACTACTACTACTACTACTACTACTACTACTACTACTACTACTACTACTACTACTACTACTACTACTACTACTACTACTACTACTACTACTACTACTACTACTACTACTACTACTACTACTACTACTACGGAATGCAACCCCTTAAAATCTTCCGACGTACTAAGGAAGTAAAACGTATTCTATATCTAGGGGTGTGTGGGCATTCGTTAGGTTCGATAACGTGCGTGCTTTTGTAATTTACGACCCTAATATGCTTTGCCTATGACCGCCTTGCAAAAGCGCATCATAATCGAAAACCCTCTGAAAACTTAGGTTGCTCTACTACATCTTCGAATACACACAGTTTGTCAATGAGAATTGTGCACGCAACGGCAAGTTAGCCGAATGCAATCATTGGCATCACTTTTCACCAACACTTCATATTCCGCTGTAGTTGCGCCCGACTTGACGATGTAAAGTTTGTCTGTAACAACGCACACACAGGGATATATATCAGGGTCAGTTTTTCTCATCTTCTCTTCGACGTTTGCCTCCATCAAGTACGTATAGTTTCGTACCGCCAAGCCTACATTTCAGTTCTCAAGTCCCCATGGAAGCAAAAGATAAGGCAAGTTGACTTGCTTTTTTTTATCACCATCGTTCTTTTGCTACTGCACGCTACTAGTTGTTTGCCCCGCAGCAAGAAGTAACTGAAAACGGGAAATGAGGCAAACAAATTCCTCAAACACATTCCTTTCTATCTCCTCAATAGTTTGAGCATCACACAGGTGGACTACTTCGCATTCTACACGCATTTAAATACTCCAGTTAAGACGTCGGCCGGTGGCCGAATGGTATGCACGTCTGCTTTGCAACCATAAAGTCACCGGTTCGTAATCCGCGTAGGAGCGGGCGTCCTCGCTGTGTACTCAGCCCACGCGTGACTGGTGGTGGTCGCGTGGCAGCGAAGCGCTGATACGGGGTAGGGCTGGTGGTTATTATTATCGAGCTGATATGCACAGGTTTAGTTAAGCATTAAAACATTTTTTCAATCCCCATCAAAATGTCGCATGTGGTCTTTAGTGATAAATGAAAATAATCGGGAGGGTGGGGCGAATAAATTTCTGTTGCCGATTAGGGAGATGGCACTGAGTTCAAACCGCGTGATTAAGAGTGGAAACTAAAAATCGGATGACGAAGCATAGAGTTTTGGAAAATATGCGATCTTGGCTGTAGCAATGTGAAATTCAACTCTTTCTACGAAATGTTTAGGTACACGGAGGATGCACCCTGTATTACTCCTGACCCGTACCCTACATGAGCACAGTCTGCCGTTAGCCATCTAGTTAAAGTCCTGTGTCACAGAAATATATCCTTCAAACAAATTAATCACCAAGCGTTTGGTTAGGTGCCACCAGTAAGTTTAATTGCAATTGTTTCTGGGAGGTGAGTCATATTGGTAATGAACTGAGGTGCAGTAAGGGCAGCTACATCACCTGTGGAATAAATGACTGTTTGCGCTTCTTTTGAATTAATCAGCGTCTTATTCTCTAATTAGCCAGTATCCGCTGCTTACCGAGGATGCATTCCATTCTAAGCCAAATTAATAACTAGTTAGCAAGAAACCTGGGTCCACCGAAACTCACAAAACTCGTAGTTTTGCACTCTACGCGAAGCCCTACGTGTTGTCGGTATTCATCAGTCGTCTCCGCCACTCTAGCCTGACTCGCTCATAAAAGACTTCTCAAAAGCTGCTACATTGGTGGTCATTGTGTCAGTCTGGATACCAAGCACTTTCTGTCATAGAGCATTGTTGGTTTTTCCTCCTTCAAGTGATTGTACCCATCAATTGCTTAAGCGAGATAAGTTGAGCACCACGAAACTTCTTATTTTCGCTTACTTACCTCTTATTCTCTGCAGCTATTCGCACGTTTTACCTCGGGTCCACCCATCCCCTTATGCTTCGATATTCCATAGTTGGCACGTTATTATTTGGCATAACCTACTACTAGTGGTCCCATCATACTAACGTCTCGTGTTTGTCATTTGTTCTGTTTATGACGCGCATATCTTTGCGATCGCACAATGCCCCCAAATCTGGGTACTCTAGTCACGGAACAGTGCCAAGTGCTTTCGATCTCTGCAGGAATTCCAAATCTGCTTCTTCAAAGGCTGAACCTGTTTGGCGTGAAAACACCGATTCAAGATAGTTGTGTATGACGAAAATCGACATCTACGCACACGCATGACGTGAGTGCTCCTGGGTCATTTGGATTATTCCTCTCTATCCTCTCTCTCTCTCTCTCTTCGCGCAGCGTTGTTACTGTACGCTCATTCGAACGGAATTTACCAGCCCTACACAGTGATCCATCGCCTATCGACGATTAAAGTCCGTGCCATCACTAGCCGTTTTTACTTTCATCGGTACTTAAGCGCAAGCGGATAAATCAATCACAGTGAGCCGACTGTCTTTCTGTGTTACACCATTCGATACAGCATACTCGAGGCAGTCCGAAAAGCCTAAACCCATTCCAATCCGGTGTTTCTCAACGCATCTATGAAAGAATTCGTGATCGCTTAGTCTGTGTTCAGCCCAGAGTTCCGATTCTGTTAGCCGGTTTCAGTCACTCGTCATTCTTTGTAACCTTGTCAGCCAGTGGGCCTGCATAACCCATCACACGGACCGCGCGACGACTCCGACCGCTCATTTCACTTCGCATCCACAACATTTGCCTGACAGATGTGTCGCGCTCAAAGCTGGAAAAGTACTGAACGCCAACCAACCTACTGGGTCAGGTAACAACACGACGTTGAATGGCGGAAATCCTAATCCGAAAAGGCTCCAAACAAAAGGCATTTGCGGGTTAGGAGAATGTCATCGACTAGTTAAAATAGGCTTATCTTGCTCGCACTGTTTGGAATGGTATCCTTTGAATGGGCAAACGTGTCCTAACAACCGGAACGAGAGCGAACTAGCTCACAATATGCGCTTTGGTTCTGTACTGCGTGCTCGACCATCCCATCAGTTAGATGCATGCTTATCCTAGTTCTGTGGTGCGACCGGTTAACCACAGAAGCCGAGCAGAGGATAAACGATAAGATTACTTTAAAGGAAGACAGTATGCACCACAGAACCATAGCGGCTTCTAAGCAACGGAATTATGCACAATCTACTTCCCCTGAACAGCAATCAGCTACGTCCCCATCTCTGTTGTTTTCTCCAACTTTGATAGAACGCTGGGCGAAAACTGACCGTAGATGCAAGAGCTAAACAGTACTCATTGCAACAAAAGTCAGGCCTCACTCGAAACGTCCGGTTAAACACATTCCACTAGACCTGACATCTAGTAATAACAAGGATAAAGCAGCCGAACAGCAACTCTCGACACCTGTAGCTCAAAGGTCTCTTGTCAAGAAAATCTCCCCCGGAATATCAGTTACGTATGCAGAGCTTACTGCAAAGGTCCACCGGCGGCTGCCATTGCGGCCTCTTCTGTTGTAAACACCTTTAACGCGAATAGAGGGACAAAGAGTAAACAATTAACACTTGTCAGCAGGTCAGGACAAACGATTACCCTACCATGTAGATCAACCAAAAATGGATCCAACATAGTGCCCGGAGTGTTGTATGCTCAAATGTTCCCAAGCCAACCGCCATCACATTGCAGGGTAACTTATCCGACGAGCAAGACCAATGGAAATCATTATGCTTACTGATGAGTGTCAAAGCCAAACCCGTAACCCTACTACGAATTACTCGGCATCCTAACTCGCCATACTATGGAGAACAGAGACTTTTTTGAGTAACACTGGAATCCTTCACCGACGAAAAAATATGCGTGTTGCTCTCCGCAAGCGCGCTAAGACACGGATCCTGTGGGATGCGCATCTATCCTGGTGTCCCTTCAAGCGAGCGATAAGCAAAAAGACACACCGAAGTGAGACACAACAAGCAAGATCACATAAACACAATCTTCATACATAGTGTTGCAGAACAGCCTTGTAATAATGTTCAAGAGACCGGAAAGCACGATTTGGAACAGTGGTGGTTCATTCGTGAAACACTTTTTTGGATAATATTGTGGCGCTATCCCTCACCAGGATACTTCTCCCAACAAGTTATAGAGGATGCGGCCATAGTATTCTAAAGTTGTGGTTCAGTCAGAGCAACAAGCAACGGATGTTTTGGATTGATGCGCAGAAATATGAAAAGCCTTCCTTTTGATCTTCGGTTAAAGGTCGCAGGAGCTTCGAAAAGTTCTAATATCAAAGCACGTGAAGCAGCAAACTAACTGACAACGATAAAAGGGCTTAAGTTGGCAGCTGCTTTCTTTGAGCCTGAAGTAGGTCTAAACGAAGATTGGGACTCACCTTCGTCTAATCAAGTTTCAGACTAGGTATTATAATAGCCAGAATAACGAGGTGCTGCCTACCTACCATCAGTCAACATCCTCTCACACTTGATCCCTATACCCCTCTGTGGGCTCCTAGAGACCGCGAAATTGACCTACTTGTGTACAAATGCTCAGGGTCTTTTAATAGACCGGCCGAACTGAAGGATCGTCAAGCTTCCGGGTAACAGGATGTCATTGGTATCACCCAGACGTGGTTGCACACGGGAATGACGGACGCTGAAGTTGTGCTACCGGGCATGTCGCTGATCCGGAACGATAGGCTCACAAAAGGAAGAGGGGAATCCTGTATTACCGAAGCCAGTTAAAATGCGAAGCTGTATAGGTTTCTGAAGTGACTTCCATTGCGAAGCCGTGAAGGATTAAGACACGCAGTTCTCTGACTTTCTTTGGTGCCGCTCGTAGTTAAAAGGCAGGGACATTTGCCTTATTGTCTTGGTGTACCGTCCTCTAATTCTACCTCCGAAACCTGCTATCCCCTTGCGGCTGCTTTAAGATGCCGTTTACAGCGAAAGTACGCTCACCTATCTATCATGGTTGTTTTCAAAGTACATTGTTTAGAAACCCCTGTCAGGTTCGGTGAACAATTCAATGCTGATGTACAAGCTCTCGTAACCACTATTTCTCTCTACAATCATATCACTTTGCGCACTCGGTTCAGAACAGGTAACAGGTCATCTGTGCTGGGTCTAGTGCTTACCAATGTGGAGTATATGATGTGTTAGTTTTAGACTGTTCTTTGGGTCTCAGTGATCATGCAATGATCAGTTTTAACTTCGTCTGCTGTGCGGAATATCGGAATGAGAACGATGAGACTGTGCGAACTATCACAAGCTACGATCGATTAGCCCAGCTTGTCAGTGCTACTACTTGTATGTTCCTTGCCGAAGAAGCCTCGGAAGTCACCAGGCTCGAGTTCGTCAACAAATTAAGTCAGCTGGTTTCAGAGGTTTCAGAAATAAGAGTTAGTAAAAAGTGTACATCAGTTTTTTCGTTAGGAGCAGAACTCGAAAATGGATGGCAGTACGCAACGAAACATGGTGAGTGTGCAGAGATGCTCCAGCACCAGAAACTTGGGCCAACACCGGAGACCAACGTAACGACTGCACCCAACTGCTAAGAGAAGACAAAGCCGCCTATCAGCACAACATTGCAAAAACTTTCAGTGTTAACCACAAACTGTTGTACAAGCAAATCAATAGCATACGAAAGGCGAGGCGAGGATTTCCTCCACTCGTGACGGCTGATGGCCTAACAAGAACGGCTGTGGAAGCAGCAAACACGCTGCGGATGCAATATGCCCTCACGTTTCAGAGGGTCTTGCCACCAAACGATCTTCCAACCTTTGTAGTCTCTCCGCCAGGACTAACCCACATCACTTTTACTGCGAAGGTTGTATTGCAAAAGCTGACGTCTCTACGCTAACACAGTTTGCCGGGTGTTGTTACCATTCGTCCAGAGTCACTGCAAGGACCAGAAGCAACTTCCTGCTATTTGGAAGCTTGGAATAATAACCCCGATTCACAAGGCTAAAAGCAGAACTGATCCATTCAACTAGCGCCCAGTATCCCTTCTTCCTATACTTTCCAAACTCATGGAATCCATAGTTGCCGATGCCTTGGTGAGCAACCTGGAAAACTGTAACGTCATCACGCCTGAGCAGCATGGCTTCCGTCGACAGCGGACATACACACTGAATTTACTAATCGTACGCAATAGTTGGATCGAGTCAGCTGACTCTGGATAAGGCGTTGATGTGATCTAGGTAGAAGTTTCGGCTTTCAAGTGTCCAGACCATCGGATACTACTCTGCAAGCTCCAGCATTACGGGATCGGCGTCTCTATTTTACTATGGATTGCCAACTTCTACTTCAACGGCACTTAGTTGTCAGAGTTTGGAACTCTTTATTGGATCTCATACAAGTCGAGTATGGTGTGCCGCAAAGCTCAGAACTAAGTTTACGTTTGTTTTTGGTGTTTATTAATGACTTCGCACAGGGAAGCGCTTCACACTTCCTAATGTTTGCCGCTGATATCAAGATCTGACGCAGGATCCAGGCGAACGCCGACCTGCATCTAGTCAGAATGGCCTATATACAGTAAATTAATGATGAACTTAAAATTTACTGCAGTTCAACCTAAGTAAATGCAAGGTACTTTCCATCCGACATCAGGGCAGCTACTCATAGCGGTTCGGAACAAAAGTACCGCAACAACCAACTGTCGGATATGATGTGGGGGTCCTGGTTCAAGAGGACTTGGATAGTTCCAGACAATCCGAGAAGACCTCTAAGACTGCAAAACAAACACGTCGGGCTATTGTGACGCGTTTGGACAAATAAACTGCTCCATATTTCGACAAAACTCAGTGCGTATGTTAGACCATGCGGAATACGCAACTCAAGCCGGGCATCCAGGGCTGAAACATGATCTTAATGCGCGGCAGTAGCAACAAAGTCGGGCATCTAAGAACGTGCTTGGAATGCGCACTCTTTCATACCAGGAGAGGCTGAAACGATTGCGGTTATTCAGTGGAAGCTATCGCAGATTGCAAAGGGACCTGATTATGGCACAATTGATTCTGCAAGACCTACATCATGTGCGCCGCTCTTTACTGCGACTCAGCACCAATAAAACCCTGAGGGTCCACTCAAGTACAGCCGTCTGGAGAGCCGCAGCAATTGCTTTTGCATTCGTGTCTGTTACCCGTGGAATACTCTCCCAGAATCGGCCGTATCTGCACCGACCTTAACAGTATTTATAAGACACACGGATGACGCACTCATCCACACACACTTTGACACAGCCTTATGTCTCCATTCTACACCTGTACTTTATCATGTATTTATTTGAATTTAATTGCAGGTGCTGTGAATCTAAGCGGATTGCGGGACTACAGTAGAGCAAACGGCAAGTTCTTATTTTCATATTTAAAATAAAAACTGAGGAATTTTCGTAGTTCGGTAAGAAAGAGTATATTCTTAAACAAAAAATAAAAACGGATTGATCTACTTAATGAACTGCCTGTGGGACTTACCAAATCTTTTAGAATTCTTTTATGATAACGCATGAACGCATCGCGTGCTTCTAACTTCCTATGTGGGTTATCCAACACCGAAACAACTTGGGTTTGCAAATACTTTCGAAATCGTTTGATTTGGCCAAGCGTAATTTTCAAATCTTCTTGGGTTATCTGATTTGTGCAACTAGGTGAATGGATGTTTATACGAAGCCTACCTTGAGATCAGTAATAATGGATGTAAAGTCTTTTTTCGCAAATGTTATGTCTTTTGCCGTGTCTTCCAGTGCATCCCGAGCCAACTGACACTTGTGTTCTCCACTCAATCTGATGTGTCGCTCAGGATATAGAATGCTGTTACTTAAGCGTCTAACGCGTATTGTGAGACACACAGACATTCCGGAAGATAAACCAGCTACGCAGATCAGTTGCGCACTCGTCGCTTGTGCTCACCTGGTTCCAAATCTGGTTCGGCTTTCATTTTCATTATACGTGCTTCGAAGAATTCGTTTTCAAAGGTTATGCGGTCAGTTAGCACACTAAAGCAGCGCGTAAGTTATCCGAAAACGTACCTGATATTTTTCATTACTTGTGCGTAATCCTCACTTGCCAAACCAGCCACATACTCATCGGTCAGACAGAGTATAGAACCTTCTTGCATTTTCAATGCATAATCACAACTTTCAGTTCGCTGCTGAACGCCTGGTTTGTGAGCTAACAGAAAAGGACAAACAAACACCAACTAGAGGTAGTAAGACAAGCTATGCATTTATTGAGAAGAGTTTGCAGTCGGTGGAAAAGCACGCTCGTGGTTATCACGTTTCAAGCTTCGTGTATGTCATCTCTATAGCGGGTGCAATGACTACGCATTGTAGCAGCCTGGGGATTCCCCCGAATGACCTGAGTAGCTTGTGTAAAATGCTAAACCGTCATCCTCATTATACACGTTAGCTAGAGGTGGAGAAAACTGCAGCTACTGTGCCGCAATACATAAAAGAAAAAAGAAAGTAAATAAAACAGTTGTATGCTAACTGCGCTACCAGAGACCGATGGACATGGTTCCGCAAAACTACCAGCCGGCTACTGGGCAACAAGAAAAAATTATGAGGTAACATTATAGTATGCAACGGAATGAGATCGTGGTTAGAGGGGGAGGCTAAAAGGGATGGGGAAGGGCAAAATAAGCACAGCACGAGCGCCACTGAGGTCGGCTCCTAGCCATGTCAACAAGTGTAGCGAGCCAAACGTGGTCACCGTCTTTTGGTTCCCAATCATGGAGCCGTGAAGCTCCAACCGAGGCCAGTTTCGAAGTGAGGGCCCTCATTCCTCTCTACCAAGTCATTGCTTTGCTACCTCTCTTCTTCTTCTCTCCACATCACCGACGCACAAACAACGCAGTCGCGAAAGTCGATGGGCTATCATGAGCAACACGTGACAGAGTCATCGGAGTCCGGTGCGTGAAATGACGGTGTTGTGGGGTTCAGTTCCTTTTCCTGTGCCATGAACAAGGCGTCGAACATACACGTTGCTCAGTAGGTGTTCCCATCAGATGTGAATCAAACTACGAAGGCACTGGTGGTCGAACGTAACTAGCCTCTTTAAGTCTGCTGATCTTAGGTGCTAAATACTATTACGATCATAGTGTGCACTTAAAGTTTGTTTGCAGAAGGTTGAATTATTTGCTGAATTTGGTTGTCTGAATCAACACACCCGATTCATGCACACGGCGTCACGGTTGGATTCAGCACGCCGCCTTGCCGCGCGGTACCTCACATCCTACTTTTGATACCTTCGCGTCGTTCGGTGTTATCCTTTGTACCAATACACGGGACGATTGAATGCGCCATGTAATTATGTCCCCTCTGTTCAGTTTCTTCTCTTCAATAAATGGGAACCGCACTCGCCGGTAGTCTGTCGAAGACTACGCCAGTTAGTGTGAGCTGGCCACTATCGCTACTGCATAAAACGGTGCAACGGTACTGAAATGTTGTACTAAACCATTGCATGGGCCTATAATGTCTCTAAACAAACGGAAGTCCTTGATACCGAGCAAACACAACGATAATATGAAAATCTAAGTGATTATGCTGTTATATATATGAGTAGAAGACTTTTGGATGAGTAACTAATGTTTTATCCGCAGCAGCTTCCAAAGCAGATAGTCCTCTACACACCCCAAAGAGCACCACACAGTTGTTTCGTTACGCATCTGAAGCTGCTCCCATACGGGCGTACAAAGCACTAGTTAACCTAATTTTACTATGTCATTGCTCAGTCGGTTGCACCTTTAACGCATTCGCTTGCATCCGCAATGCAGCAGTTTGCATCCTTAGCGCAAAAACTATAATCCGTTAGTCACGAAGTTTGCACCAACGACCCCCTAAGTGGTCAATCGCTATCAGCCAATAGCATTCGGACCATATGCCGACATGACTGTTTAACATAGACGCAGCTGGGGTCTATAACCACCGCGCTTTGGGGGAAGGGGGTAGCAAATATTGGCACTACTTAAGCTGTACCCAAGCAACTAGTAGACGCACGTATGATCAACCACCAACAGTTGGCTCATGATGTCTTGGTACACGGACCTCAGCCACCTGCGCGTCCTGGTGCGCAGCAGCATTGCGCAAGAAGGGGATGGAAGCGGGGCCTACTCACGATTTGGCTCTAAATCCCAAAACCTGGGAGTGCAGGTAAAAAAAGATCAGCACAGTTCAAGACAAATGCAGACGTAGCGGGGAACATGTCAGGAACGCGGGGTCAAGCCTCTTGCCTTGATCGATCCCGTTGTGAATGAAGCTTGCGCGGGCTAACGAAATGTTCGCTTAAGGTGAGGGGATATGTGAGGCACGGATGACCAAAATTTGACTACATTCACAGTGGTCGCACGAAAGGCGGGGGACCTGACCCCATCTTCCGGATATGTTCAACGCTGCGTCCGCATTCGTCCGGAACAGTGCTGACCTCATTTTACCTTCACTCCCAAACTTTGGGGTTTGGAGCCAGTTGGTGAGTAAGCTCCTGCTTCCACCCTCATACTTGACAACTGCTGGAGCGCACCCAGATGAGCAGATGACTGAGGTCCGAGTACAAAGACATCAGTCGCCACCTATATGTGTTTGAACATGCGTTTGTCTACTAGTTGCATGGTTACAGCTTAAGTGTTGCCAATATTTGCTACCCCCTTCCCCCAAAGCATAATGGCTATAGGTCCAAGCTGCGTCTTTGTTAAACAGTCAAGTCGGCATATGGTCCGAATGTTATTGGCTGATAGCGATTGACCACTTAGTGCAACGTGGACGCAAATTTCGAGACCAACGGATCATGGTTTTGGCACTAAGGATGCAAGCTGCTGTGCTATGGATGCAGGTGAATGCGTTAAATATGCAGTCGCTTTAGCAATGATATAGTAAAGAATTAGCATGCTTTGTTTGGATTTGGCAAGTAGGAAGCAGGATGGTCCAAGACGGTTCAATTTTATCCCAGTTATCATATCGCGTGGTTTTAAGTAGGCACATTTTCAAGCTTCTCTTATGGTGATTCCCAGAATGATACTGGGGTTGCTCTGAAATTACAAAAGACTAGTGATTGAGTTGAATGGTATCGTTAGAAATTCATTATAGCTAGACTCAGACAGCCAACACGCTCCCGGAAAATCATTGTACGCCTTTTACTTCTTTCGGGAAGCAGCAGTATTGCGCATTCCATCTGACCGTTGTAAGGTTCCAACCCGCAACACTACTGTAGCCAGTTTGTGGTTGAGACCACGGACTCAAGGGGGACGGCAACGACCGTCGTGACTAAATTATTGTTTATAATACCGTATGTTAATTGGCGGCTATTGTTTACTGTTTGTCGCTTGATGAGGGGTTTCCTTGTCCTCTGCACGGCAGTAACTTGCAAGTCAGTGGATAGAGAGAGGCGTTATATCACATCTAGTAACATAGTCCCGGTGGTCGTTACCATTTCCCGTAGCTCTGTGGCCTCGACCAAAACTTAGCAACAGTAGAGTTGCGGGTTCGGGGCTTACAAGTGCCAGGTGGAATGCGCACTCTGATGTCTTCCGAAGGAAAGAAACGACCGTACAGTGCTTTTTCGGGCCTCTGATAGCTGGGCGACTGATCCTAGATGTGATGAATTTCTACCAATACCAATCTCTGAAACTGGTTAATACACTGTAAATTACTTGCTGTTCAGATCGCACATACACAACGCTACGGCAATGTTGAACTAGTAATATCAACTTTACTTGCGTCATATATAATATTTCACAGGAGAAAGCGTTAACATGATTCCCAACGATGATACGCACTTAGTTTACGAATTCAGCGATTAGACGAAGTGCTCGCTGTGCTTGGCAATTTGGTTGCAAACGTTTCGTCCCTAGTCGAAGTGACATAATCAATGCCTTGGTGCGTCGCGTAGCAAACTATCGCTACGCCGGATAACTAGGAAACTTGTCTAGCGCTAGCAAGGTGATTTACAAACTGGTTAACATCAACGTTTTCAGGTTAAAAGCGCTGCTTTGTAAGCCCCATTAGGTAATCTGGTGGGTTATCGAAAAACGTCAATGTAAAGATACAGTTTCGTAGTTCTACTGCCAAAAGAATGGACTTTTCGTACGTGATGCAGCAACTCTGCACTCCGAGTGTCTCCATAGCCTCAATAGTCAAAAATATACATCCAAGGTATTTCCCCGGAGTAGGATGGAGAGCGGCGTCAAATAACAAAATGTAAGCGGCAGAGTGTGTCATCCAACCGACTTTTAAATATGCCTAGCATAGATGCAGAAACAACCAACTCGAAGAGAGCGTTCCATGTTTGACACACACCAATGGAAAAGCAATTTCTATGGCAAGTCAGACTGCTGTACAGTTCCACTACTTGCAACATGTGGCTTCTAAGTTTGATATTACTGCTGAGTTGCAGTAAAGCGCAACACACATGATTTGGATTGTGCAAAATCAAATACGTTATAATCAAGTCGTCAAATAATCGACCATACTGCCTGTTGAATACTCCCAAGTGTTTCAGCTTTTGCTCGTATGGCAGGTGGCGCATTCCAATGACGTATTTAGAAGCCCAAATTTGAGGTTGGTCCAGTGCAGGTAAGGTGGTGCTTCAGCCATAATTGCGAGGCTTGGATTGCGTACTCGACATGGCGGTGAACATACACATTAAGCATCTACCTGAAAATAGTGGTGTCCAGTTGCCCAAAAGCCCGTCACAACAAGCCAATGTGCTGGCTACCAGTTTTCAATGTCTGCGTATTGCTTGGAACAACCCAAGTTACCTTGTACTAGCACTCCAAGGTCGAGTTCGACGGATGATCGTTGCGGTGCTTGCGTTGCTAGCTTGTAGGAATAGGTACTCTGGTTTCGGATGGAGAGTCCATTGCCTTTGTTGCTGGTAAATTCTGGCCGGTTTCTGGATGATCAGCTATGTACCAACTCTAGGTCACACTGAGGGAAACTCTGATTGGCATCCGCCTGAATCCGGCGCCATATCTTGATATCGTAAACAAACTGAAAATTCGAAGCAATTTTCCGGTTAAGGTCATTGAGAAATACCAAAAGCAATGGTGAACATCGAACTGAGCCATGGGGCACACCGGACTCGACTGGTATGAGACCAGGCTAGAAACTCTGGACTCTGACCACAAATTGTCGTTGCAAGAGAAAGTTGGCGATCCAGCTGAAGTGGGGGTCAACGACCCGGAACTATTAGAACTTGACAACGAGAATCCGATGATCTAAACGATCGTAAGCCTTCGATACGTCCAGGTAGATCACATCAGCGGCCTATCCAGCGTTATCTGACGTGGTCCAACTTTACCGTTCGAATACTAAATTCGTCTTGCACGATCGGTGTCGACGAAAGCCGTCTTGTTCAGGACCAAGAATGTTACAATTCTGTAGATAACATACCCACACATCGACAACAATAGATTCTATTACACTGGATGGCACAGGAAGATGGGACACTAAGAAGTAGTTTGAGGGCTGAGCCTTGCTTCCGACTATGTGACTCGGAGTTATTATTCCAAGCTCCAACATCTCAGGAATCTAGTTCTGATCTAGGCAGCGCAAAAAGAATCGGACCAAAGGTTTTACCAGTTTTCTTGCTGCTGCTCCCGATGCCTCTGGACGAATGGTGTCAAATACCTGGAAGTTGTGTTTGCACAGAGACGTCAGCTTCTGCAATACAGTTTCGGAAGTAAAAGAGATGTGGGTGAGTCCTGAACCTTTCCTACAACAATTTCTTGATGCTCTGGCCGTCGCAGAGGATAATAAACGGTGCCCTATCTGCTGCATCGAGCAGGGTGGATAGGGGTTTGGATGCTACTGCTCAGGCCTTCCCGTCTTCTTATACCCCTTCTTGCGCTTCTGCATCCTTATTGTCCCGCTCCAACTTTACTTATATCCCCCCCATTTTCAATCCCTCAATTCTTGGCCCTCCCCCAGCTTACTTCAATAGTCGCTTGTCTTCTAATTTCAAATCACACACAATCGCAGGGCCTCGCTCCAATCCAGTTGACAAGTCCATGTTCAACCAAGCGGACAACGTCAGTTCATCCGTTTCCCTTTGGAGTCCTCGTGTCTCGCTAAGATTGGCATGCCTCAACGTGCGCACTTTGCTGCAGACTGGCCAACAGGCAGCACTTGCCCGCACACTAGAGACCCTATCGATCGATATTTGCTGTTTATCAGAAACCCACCTGCAAGATTCGAGCTCCGTGCTTACCCTGAGATCCCCCACATGCGACACTGGCGGCACATTCTCATTGCGCCTATCTGGCGATGATGCAGCTTCAAATGCCGGTCAAGCCGGCGTCGGCATTGTTTTGAGTCCCCGGGCTGAAGCTGTCCTGATTGATTGGATCCCAGTAAACAGTAGGATGTGCGCCGTTAGATTAGCTGGTTCGTTCCGTGCTTCGAAGTCGCGCGGGGACAAACGGTGCCTGTTTGTCATTGCGGCCTACGCCCCTACAAACTGTAGCACTGATTCGGTAAAAGATGATTTCTACCAGCAACTTCACGAGCTCCTTCGTTACAGAAGAAGCACGGATACTGTGGTGCTGGCTGGCGATCTAAACGCCCAAGTCGGAAAATTGTCCTCTGATGAGCTTCATCTGGGCGGCCAACGTGGTGTAGGCTCCCGTAATGATAATGGTGAGCGATTGCTCCAGCTGTGTGAAGATGCTCGCCTGTTTCTCACGAGCACTAATTTTCGACACAGCACCCGCAGAAGTGTGCCTTGGCGGCCACCATCCTCGGGCCAGTCATGGACGCAAATCGATCATATCGCGATCAGTTACCGCTGGAGAGGCTGTGTCCAAAACTGTCGATCGATTTGGAGCACGAGCGTGGACTCTGACCACGCACTTGTCTGTGCCGACCTCCTGATGCGCTTCGGTGGACGTCCGCAACGTCGATGTGAACGGATTGACACTAGCCAGCTGGCGAAGCCAGATGTTCTGAATGTGTACCAAGATGCGCTGACATCTGGGCTGAGTAAGCGCCCACTAAACACCGTTGAAGATCACTGGTCGCACACTCGTCAAGCGTTGCTATTAGCAGGCATGTCTTCATGTGGCAAAACAAATTGCCAAACCGGACATTGGGTCTCTACACAGTCTCTGGAACTTATGGATGCTCGCCGACGTATTCCGGCTGGAAGCGAATACAATGAATCTCGCAAAAATCTCAGGGCGAAACTACGTGCTAGCCTAAAGATGGACCGCGAAACCTGGTGGTCTCATCGTGCATCTGAGATGGAAACAGCCGCTGCCATTGGTAATCATCCTAAGTTATACCGTCTGATACGGGCAACAGGCAGCAGGAGACCTGGTGTTAGCGAGACCATACGCGACGAGAGTGGGCAGATGATCCACAGCCTGTCAAAACGCCTGGAGCGTTGGGCTGAACACTTTGCTATGCAATTTAACCAACCTGAGTTATCACTTTCTTCGGGCATTGAACGCCCTTCTCCTTGGGCCGTCTCCCTGGATCCGCCCTCACGCGCTGAAGTCGAACGTGAGATCCGGCTGTTGAAATTGCATAAGGCCGCAGGAGCAGATACTATTCCTCCAGCCCTCTTTAAGTTCGGTGGACCTGCTCTAATAGGTGATCTACACGAGTTGCTAGTAAAACTTTGGGAGCAGGAGACAGTCCCGACAGACTGGAACCGCTCCGTCATTGTCCCAATTTTCAAGGGAGGCTCCCGTTTGGTATGTGGCAATCATAGAGGGATCAGTCTGATTTCGAT
Organism: Dicrocoelium dendriticum; assembly: GCA_944474145.2. Taxonomy (NCBI): domain Eukaryota; kingdom Metazoa; phylum Platyhelminthes; class Trematoda; order Plagiorchiida; family Dicrocoeliidae; genus Dicrocoelium; species Dicrocoelium dendriticum. The sequence continues at coordinate 69,969,727 of OX104061.1, forward strand.
TGCCTCTAAATTGCTTGCCTCTCTCATTCTCCACAGACTGACTGGCACTCGTGAAAGCCAAATTCGTGAAGAGCAAGCCGGATTTCGTCGAGGTCGGGGCTGCATCGACCACATCTTCACACTGCGTCAAGTGTTGGAGCACCGCCATGTTTATTGGCGACCCACCGTTGTCGTGTTTCTTGACATAAAAGGTGCCTTCGACTCAGTCGATCGATGTGCCCTTTGGGACTGTCTGTTGAGGAAAGGTGTGCCTGATAAATATGTAAACATTATCAAAGCGCTGTACGCACATAGTTCGGGCAGGGTGAGGGTTTATGGCAAACTCTCGCCACCTTTCAGTATCACCAGCGGTGTGAGACAAGGATGCCCGCTGTCACCTTTCCTCTTCAACTTCGCTATTGATGAAGTCATGGAAACAGCGTTCGCTGGACACGACCTAGAAGGTGTGGAGCTACTCCCTGGTGAGCGACTTCTTGACTTGGAGTATGCAGACGATATTGCCCTAATCTGTGACGGCTCCCAAACATGCCAAACAGCACTGAACCGATTAGCACTGGCTGTCAGTCGTTTTGGGCTATGCTTTGCTCCATCAAAATGCAAAGTACTTCTCCAAGATTGGCAGGGACCCAATCCTGCGCTAACGCTTGGTGGTGATCTGCTAGAAGTCGTTCAGGAATTCAAGTACCTGGGCAGCTATATTAGCACCCGTGGGATTGAAGATGAGGTTACGAACCGTATAGCAAAAGCTCGAGGTGCTTTTGCCAATCTCCGCCACCTGTGGCGCAGACGCGACATTACTCTCGCCCTCAAGAGCAGAGTTTACAACGCAGCCGTCCGTTCAACTCTCCTATATGGCTGTGAAACCTGGCCCATCAGGTCGACAGACATGAAGAGACTCGTCATATTCGATCAACGCTGCCTTCGCAGCTTAGCTCATGTCTGGTGGGAACACCGCGTGAGCAATGAGCGTGTTCGACGTTGCGTATTTGGTGCAGGAAGAGCGAGTGAACCGCTCAGCACGATTATATCACGCACCAGACTCCGATGGCTGGGCCACGTCTTGCGCATGCCAGCACACCGACTCCCACGACGTACATTGTTTGCGCGTTGTGGGTGCGGTTGGAAGAGGAGGAGGGGAGGCCAAGTGATGACTTGGTCGCGAGAAATGAAAACCCTCACTTCGAAGTTGGCGTCGGTTGGTGCATCCCGACTGCCTGGCTGGGGTCCTAAGGACGGTGAACACGTTTGGCTGGACACACTTGCTGATATGGCTAGGAGCCGGCCCCAATGGCGTTTGTGTTGTGAGTTCCTTTGTCCATCCCCCTCCTGTTTAGCATCCCCTCCAATCACGATCTCAATCGTTAGGCATAATATGACTTTCTTTTACGGCAGCCAGCTGTTAGCTCTCCGGAACGATGTCCATCCGTTACTGGGGACTCAGCGGGCGTGCCACTGTTTGTTTGTTTTTTCTTTTCTTGCCTTTTGTATTGCGGCACAATAGCTGAGGTGTTTTCCACCTCCAGCTAACGTGTAATGATGATGATGATGATGATGAGTCCTGGAGGAGCGAAAACAAAAGTTGTGAAATGGCCTGATGGTAAACCCTCCGAAATGTTGGAGGATGAGTCCTCCATGCACTTGCTGTTTCTATAGCTCTTCTAGTTGGACCATCAGTCGTCCGGAGCAGCGGAATTCCCTGCCTCACCTTACGACAGCTATTGACATACATGTACAGCAGTTTGTGGTTAGCGCTGTAAATTTTCGCCCTATTCTGCTGGTGAGCGATTGTGTCATCCCTGAGCCGTTAAGTGCAGTAGTTACGATGAGCAACGTAGTTGTCCTAATTATCTGGCGTTAGTGAGGATCTGTACTCTCGTCAGGCTGTGTTGCGTACAGGCATCCATATAATGGTTCTGCTCCTAACAAAAGAAATGGTTTTAGACCCATTTAAAACCCTTGCCTACAGGGTATCCGTAACCAGTAGATTGCATTGGCTTACGAATTCAAGCCAAGCGCCTTCCACGGTTAATCACGACACCGACGCTCTCTTGTCATATTCGTTTTCGTCCGTTTGTATCCTTCATAGAATATAATCCGTTGTGTACAGTGATAATAATAATAATAGTAATAGTAATAATAATAACAATGTGTCAGCTCCACGCCGTGACAGTGCTTCGCTGCCGTGGGACCACTACCAGTCGCATGAGGGCTGAGTAAACTTTGAGGCCGCCCACCCCTAGGCGGATTCGAACTCGCACCGCAAGACGAAGAGACGAAGAGACAAAATTGTTGCCTCTAGGCTACGGACCTACAATCCGTTGTCCCATCTTCCGGTTATCTGGTATCCGCACCAGTGCAAGCGTACTATCTCGGACTAGTTTATCGTAGTCCTGCAAACTGGCGATCCCGGTACGCAGGCGCGCATTTTCAAAATTTGCTTGGTCGTTTCTTTTTCGGTGAGTTCGTTCCAAGTCGTTTTTTCCTAAACCCTGTTGGATTAGTTACCGATCAGTTTTTTAAACTTTACACGTATTGAGTGGAGGGCCATTTTAACTTACACATTGTGTGATTGGATTGCGACGCGCAATCTCATTGTGGACTACAATTCCCATTGTAGTGAAGCTTAGTCACTGTAATCATTGGGACCGGATCCGAAGCAGATGGAGATTCATTGTTGCCCGCTGTGTATGCAGGCGGGCAACACTTAATTTCCATTTACTCTTATTACTCTTTTACCGTGTTTCATGTCGATGTAAAGCCTGAGTCGTCCGGTAGTCTGAATTTGCTCACTTTAGCTATTCCTGTGTTTATGGCGCACAAGCCCAGCGTCCGGTTTGGCACATTTGGGATAGAACCAGAAAACAGAGGGATCTCTACCGAACAAGATAAATTCAACCAACTCGTCGCACGCCTTCCACAACACGAAGCGATAAAACAGTTGATTCTAAATGAGTTGCAACCCAGTACTCGTGCTCGATTGGAGCAACTAATTACTGATGATAAGCTCGGTGATCGCAAGGTTTCGGTCTTGCTCCGAAATATTCTCTAGATTTCTGGCTATTCATACTTGTGTGAAGAGGTTTTTAAAGAACTGTGGCTCTCCCGCTGACCTGATCCTCTTCCAATAAGGCTCTTATCGTATCCAGTTCGATCCCTTAAAACTTTGACCGTAACCGCGGACGCAGCGTTCGAGAGAATCCCTCAACAAAGCAAAGCATCCCGTAACATGATCGCCACGACTTTAGATGATAGGAACATTAATACGAAAGCGCCTGCACAAGCGGACCCGCGAAACGAAGAAATAGTCGCGCTTTACCGTGCATTAGCAACGATGCAGTCAGACAGAGAGTAGATAATGAGATGGCACGCCGACCGGGAAATACCCGCCATTCGTTAGGGCGCTTATAAGTCTCAACCTCCATCGTACAGACCCAGGTCACTGCGCAAACTCAGTTCATCATCTCGCAGCGGAGCCCGAAACGCCAATTTAATGAACGAACTGTGTTGGTATCATCGATACGATGGTGACAACGCTCCATGTTGCCGTTCACCTTTCGACAAGCACGGTTTAATGGCGCAGGGAAAGTACTTCGGCGGCACGTTAATGCGGCCCACACCTCTGACAGCGACAAAACAGGCTGTCTGTTTCACCTGACGGATAGGCGTACCTGCGTCACATTCCTACTCGACGCAGGAGTAGAAGTGAGCGTCATCACTGTTAGCGCGCAAGACAAGCATTAAAAGCCCATGTACAATCTGCGGTCAGCCAACGACTTGCCAATGGCTTCATTCGGTCAGTGCACGATGAACTTAGATTTAAATCTCCGCATAGATTTTCATTGGGTTTTCACAGTTGCGTCAGTAACTTTCGCAACTAACACCTTCGATTTTCTTTGCCATTTTGGATGGCTTGTCGAGGCGGGTTGCCATAGAATTTCAGCTGACCATACAAAACTAGGTGTTGATGGAGTCCTTTCAGATGCCCCCCCCCATAATCAACTTTGTTCTTCGGATCGCAGACGCACCCTGCGGCTACTTGAGCCTTCTCTCCGAATACTCGTGAATGGTTCGGGCGGCTGCAGAGCTTTTACCAGTCACGACATAATCACGCGAGGACAACCAGCTAGCGCACGAGCAAGACTGCTTGCTCCGGACAAACTAGGTGCAGGACGAGCTGAATCCTACCAAATGCTTCAGCTTGGCATCGTCAGACCGTCCAACATCCCATAGGCGTCGCCTCTCCACATGGTCCCGAAGAAGGTCATGGGGGATTTGCGTCCTTGCGACGACTATTGAAACTTGAATACGATTACCGCGCCCGATGGTTATCCGATTCCAAACATCGTGGATCTCACCGCCAGTCTGGCGGGTAAAAATATCTGCAGCGAAATCGACTTGCTACGCGTATACAACCAACTTCCGGTAGCCGAAGTGGATATCGCTAAAACTGCCGTGATGAGTCTATTTGGTTCGTTCGAATTCCTGCGCATAAAGTTTGGTTTAAAGAAGGCAGAGCAAACTTTTCAGCGCTTCATCGACCATCAACCATCGCGACTTAGACTTCGCTTAAGCTCATACCGACGACAACTTAATTGCGAGCTCTTCACAAGAAGCACGCTTACATCACGTTCGAACACCTTTCGATCGTTTCTCTCAACATTTGATGACGATAAACGCAGAAAAGTGTTTATTTGGTGTCAGGTCAGTAAATTTTTACGGCCATCGTATCTCTTCTGCAAGCGTCGTGCCACTGTAGGATAAACTCCAAACCATTATTCGTTCAAACAGCGTAGCTTTTTGATGGGTTTGTTGACTTTTACCGACGGTTCACACCAAACTGAGCGTCGCTAATGTAACCACACAAGGACTTTCTCCTAAGAAAACTCAAGAAATTCGAATTTCCTGCCGCAGCTAGCGCTGCTTTGAAGTCGCTGAAAGAGGCTATCGCCAACATAGGTTCTATAGCGCATCACGATTCGGCCGCCCCACTGTCTCTCAATACTGACGCCTCGGTTGCAGTCAGCGTTGTTTTGCAGCAGCGAGTAGGTGACACGTGACAACCCTTAGCGGTTTTCTCCAAACGCCTACGACCTAACAAATCTCTCTACAGCACGTACGGCAGAGAAGTGGTAGCTATATACTTGGCAATACGTCACGCTCGGCACGTAGTTGAGGGCCGCACGTTTACCGTTTTCACTGACCAAAAGCCACTAATGTACGTGCTTGGCTCGACAACCGACCAATACTTCAATAGGGAATCGCACCACCTACACTATATCGCCCAGTTTACGACCGCTATACGACATGTCTCAGGTGTGCATAACGCTACCGCCAACGCATTGCTTCGCGCTCAATCGATCACCGCTGAGGTCGGCACTGTTATCGACCTAGCATCCATGGCACCTGCACAGCAAAACGATCCCGAGTTTGATCTATTACATAGATCCACTCCATTTGATATATGAGTTGTCACGTTAACATCATCATACAGCACTCTTCTCTGCGACACATCGTTGGGCACGCTGCGCTCAATCATACCACACGAGTTCCAGCAGGTACTGTTTGACGCGCTGCATGGGTTATTACACCCAGGCGTTGGTACATCGGTTAAATTGATAACCGCACTATTCATTTGGCGGAATGTCAACGGTGATGGCCCTACTTAGCCTACCGCTTGCCTTCCGTGTCAACGCTCAGAGGTGGACAAGCACACGAAACGCTCAGTAGGAACACTTCCCGCGCCAGATGCAGTGCACCTCGACCGCGTAAGTCCACTGCCGCATTCGAAAGGCTCTGTATATCTATTGATTAGTGTCAATCGATTCACTTGGTGGTCGGAATCTATTCCCATATCTGACTGTTTTTCGGCAACGGTGGCGAAAGCTTATCTGGGTAGCTCAATACGGCTGTTCTGCCATTATAACCACCAATCAAGATTCACATTTCTCGTCCACTTTGGCCATATTACTTAAGGATTTAGGCTGTCGGCATGTTCAGAAGACCGCGTATAATCCGACCGCTAACGGTATGGTGGAGCTGTTTCACCGCCGGTTGAAGGCAGCGCTGCTTGCGCATGCAGATCTTTCATGGTATGAAAGACTTCTTCCCAACCTCGTAGAAGTAGGAAACACTGTTAAAACTGACTTCTACGCAACGCCAGCGCAGCTAGTCTACGGCTGCACGTTGCGTCTGCCTGGATAACTGTTGGCACCAGCGCTGTCTACTTTCATCTTTGACTACGGGTTACACAAAACGATTGGCTTAACAGATGCTGGAGCTACGTCCGCCCGCTCCTCATTCGCAGGGTACAGCAATGTACGTGCCCGTGAAGCTGTCTACGTGTTCACACGTCCTACTTCGCGCAGACGGTGTTAGGCGGTCACTTTAGTCGCTGTACATAGGACCCTTCAATGTGTTACACCGTACGAATAGAACGTACACTATTGACCGCGTGGGCCGACGCCAAAAAGCCACCATCGAGAGCCTCAAACCAGTTATCATCGACGAGGCCGCTGAATCTATGGCTACTTGGAACGCTTCCTGGGACGAGAAGAATACCCGTGCCACGTTACAAACACATAGCATTCCTGCTGAGAGTGCCTATTTAGGTTCACAGGCTAGGGTCTTTCCGACGTCGGAATCTACTGCGAACATGTCGACACTCAAGGTCGATTCCCGTGGTCGAGATGTTTGTTAGTCGGTCCGTTTTTCCGACTCTGTACAGTGTAAATACACTTAGATTTGTAAATATTGTATGCACACACTCTAATCTTTTGGTGGAATAACTTCTAGGAAAAAACCCAAAAACAACCAAAAGTTTTCGAAAACCGAAAAACTTCCCAAAAACCTTTATTTAACATGTGCAAAAACCAAAACTTCTAAACACTTTTGCACGCAGATCATTCGTTCGTACTTGCTCGCATGCTCTGCATGTGTTTTTCTACTTTCTCGTCTTTACATGTTGCAAACCTACCCTTCGACCTGCTTGCCATCAGCAGTAAAGATTTCAAGGATCGCCGCAGTCAACGAGGGTCGTTTATCTGCGGGAAGAGAGTTGTTTCTTCGTGGGAAGTGTTGTTCTGGCGCGGGGCGGAGTGTGGCCGGTGAAGAGGCCACTCCCACCGTTTGGCAACAACGCCGTTTGAAGAGTTGTCTGCCATTTTGCTGGGATAGACAAATTTTTAACTTCAACAAGCCGGCTCCAATGGCTTGCCGAAATGTACGTTGCTCTGCAATCAGTAACTAATAAAGAACAAACGGCACTACGGATCCTAATTGTTGGTTACAGCCATTTCCTAGCACAAACAGATATTCCCTTAAGACAGCAAGCAAAAACAATATGTCAACGAAATAAGTTAAAGCTCAGCTATTTTGCGTTTTGTTATTTTAACGTTTGTGAAATGGAAATCCTGTATGAGATATTCCTTTGTTTTTGAATACCTTTTACGAACTTAGATGCACGACATTTTTGATTTCGAAGGCTTTCTGATGCAACCTTCTGTAACAATCCGAAAAATATTACGTATATTTTTATGTACAAGTTTATGTGTACAAATCAATTGTACAGTATTGGCCGTTGTTTGAAAGCCAAAACTACGATCTATTTTTATCTACGTCCGGCCCATTTTTCGTGTCCACGGTGAGTCACATTAACATTTACTCTCGTCACTTCATTCGTTTTTCTCTGTTCGTAGCCTTCCTCGGATACAATCCGTTGTGTACAATCTTCCGGTTTTCTGGTATCCGCACCAATGCAAGCGTATTATCTCGGGCGATTATATACTAGTCCTACAAGCTGCATAACCACTATTCGCAACATTAGCAAACCGGAACGAAAACGAAGCAAACAGACAGAGAATATGGGACAGTCTGTTTTAGCGTTCCCTTTCTCAGTTAAGTTTGTGTAGGCTGAAATAAATAGGATCTGAGCAAGCAAAGCATTTAAACTTGCAAACATATCAAAACTCCATTTAAATACCTGAAAAATAGAGGACCAGTGGTTATTGTTGGAAATACCTCTCAGCAAAGGCAATCACACCGTTCATTTACAATAGTAACAGAATATATCTCACAATACTTCCGCCATATGGTTGGCGGCATCCAGTTTCAGATTTGCTTGTCACTGTGGCCAGCCACAGGACGCCCGCGCCTACAGAGGGATCATGAATGGCTTACGCTGCACCACCCACAGCTCCAACCACACACCCCATGTCCAGTGTAAACCCGAAGAAATAAGACCGGGAGGCATGTGGATGGGAGCCACGTTTCATCAACGAAGCCGGCCCACACTCCTTCACAGGCAACCACAAACACGTTGTAGTTGGAGAATCAAGTACAAAAAAGGCGGTGGTTGGACGGTAGTCCGCTCCACACTGAGTGCATGAAACCACTCTTCGAGCCTAGCACGACCACAAGGACCGTGCACCTCGGCCCCTCCAGCAACGACCAACTGTCTCCTGGAGCCAGATGGACGACGTAGTGAGTAATAGACAGGTAGGCACCTTATCAACATGCACATCAAGCGCAGCCACACCTGCAATGTCGAACAACAGCCAGTCATTCGAAATGCCGATATCGAATAAAGTATACGCGTATGACGACATAAATACTCGCTAATGGAGCATTTGGAAGAAATTGGTTATAAGTGAATCCGCAATAAGTACAAAATGTCCGAAAGGTATTTAAAAAAGACCAAGAGATAAAACTACGCAAGTTTACCACAATTTGCACCAACGACGTGTGTAAGTTAAGTGAAGATTATCCAGGACGCAGAACAAACCAAATACAGTGGAATGAATTTTACCCACATTAAAAATACCTAGTTTAAGTGTAAGTTGGTTTAGCCCAACTGCAGTGAAAAAGCAGCATGAATGCAACATCAGCCATATATATATATATATATATATATATATATATATATATATATATATATATATATATATAATGCGGCTCAATAGGCGGTAATTTTTTGCTATTTGACAAGTGGTTCGACAGAAAATTGCGACTTAAATGTGCAGGTAAATAGTAAGAGATACACAGCAGGGTGCGCGGATGTATGGGTCTCATGCGTACTCACTCATATTAATGTTTCAAAGATGCGCGGTCACTTAACAGTGCTGTGTCACTTGTGACATCCTTGAGCTGGCTCATGACAGTGGTTTGACATACAGTGTCTAAGGTAAGTTGTATGGCAACGTCTCGTGCTCCACACACTTTAAGAAGTAAATTCGACTACATTTGGTCAGCCGGATAAACAGACGTCGCGGACCGTAATTTTGTGATCGCTACCCTAGGAAACCACATTTGCCTGCATTGCGGGTATCATCCACTGAGATATATGAACTTCGGCCATAGGTTGACAAATTTTTTCCGTATTCCTTACGTATGTCTACATCATCAACTCCAAACCAATACCAGTTCAGTTACGAGGAAGTAAGTTTCGCACTGTATTCGAGCCCACAATTCAATTGATAACGAATGCAGTTAAAAGAGTCAATACACGCCATCGCACCTGCTGGTGTTTTTTACCATGGAACTCTAGACACACCCAAACCATGTGAATAATGATATCAGCATAACCGTTACGATAACGCATTATATCTAGCAAAACTAATGAATGGTTCTATCACATGTCCATCTATGAATTACACTAGCCCCCCCCCCATAAGTTCACACCTCAGGGTTCTAGAATGAAGTGGTCCGCATAGAGAGGAGGTTAATTTATAGGATCTAGGTCCACAAGGTTTATATGGTGAGTGTTCAGGTAATGAAAAAAACAACTGTCAAATTGGCGAAATGGTCAAGAGAGAGAGGTGGTCAGCTTCGGATGTTTTTACTGTATCATCACAAATGTACTTCTCAGACGTATTCAAGATGTTAGGTTCTCCTCTACGGTTGCCCAGATAGCATCCCGACTGACAGAGAAGCACCATGAAGGAGTTTTGTTAAAACAAATGATAACCCTTTTGAGGTACCAAAGCCCCCACTTCATTATACTACGAATAATCAAACGATAATTTGAGGTATGTTTATCAAACTCGGAGGAGAACCCAACTGATTTAGTGCTCATGAACAAGGAGCTCATGCTCGAGAAACCAAAAATAGAGAGCATGATGGGACTAAATGATCACGTAAGCATACTTTACGACTCTGTACGCTATGCAATATCCACAAGAGCAAACTGACTTGTTTCGGACATTCACATAATACGATATAATAGCAATACTCCTTTAAAGCGGAATGCAGTTGTATTTGCGCGTGGACGGATAGTAGTTGATAGGCTACTCTGCAGGACAGCGCATCTGAATTGGAAGGAGTTAGATCAAATAGCTGTCCCTGTTTTTCACACACATAGATGACGTGTCTTGTTGCGAACCCTCTGATCAAAGATGTGTTGCAATACTAATGCAGAGCGATGGGAGCAGGTCTTTTGTTCGGTGAAATTGTGCACGATCATCAAGTTAATTTTCGAACTTTGTCAATAAACGCGAAAGTATCTTTTAGACTATGTCCAGCCAGTTCGGAACGAATATGCTCGATGCGTTTGACCAACAATCGTGCCGGTTTCTGGTGCAGTGCGGCACGTATTAGAAGGTTTGGACGTAGCGGAGCCCCACGCTACGTGTTTTCGGCAATCCATTCAACTAAGTAAGTCATGTGCCCCGTGGGGCAAGTTTCGCCATCCTTTTGCGTCCGGGGATCTCTCTCTGTGTGAAGTTCGCAACAAACGAGCTAACAACCTTTCCGATTGTACTGTTCTATCTCGTCCTGTCAAATCTCGGATGAATCTTCCCTTATTTGTGAGCGCCGATTCTTATATTTGGGTATAGTCCTTTTTACTGATTATGACAACCCGTAGTGAATACAAAATCTTTATCAATTCAAGTGCGTTTGTGACTCTACTTATATTGGTCGAACGGCATGGCATTTGTCCAAACGCGTGAAGAAGCACTGCCCGCGCTGGTTGCGTCAAGGAGGAACTGGGGCCATTAGCAGCGCCGTGTTGGCCCATATTGTCGACACGGGGCACCAAGTCGATCGAAAGCGTGCGTTCAACGGAATCAAGCATGTGTGTTGCTTCCGAAGGGACCGAATCATGGAGAACCGCTCCGGTGACGGAGACTGGGATAGTTGCGTCTCCTCCTCCTGTGCCGAGACCGGAAGAGCGCTCTAACAACACCCCGAATTCTCTGTGTGAACCATCTCCGGCTGAATTTAATTCCCACTCTGCCTCTGACAGTTTTACCTCCTCGAAGGATATTTTGTGTCCTTACTGTTGTCGTCAGTTCTTACAGCCGCGTTTTTTAAGGATTCACTTACGCAAGTGTCCTCAAGCACCAACGAAGCTCACACGTGATGTTGTCGCAACCACTACACCGCTCACTGACAAGAACGGGGACTCGACAGCCGGTGGTGCAACTTCACCACTGACCTGCCCAACCTGTTTCCGAGAGTTTCGAAAGCTGAAATATGTTAACGCTCACGTGCCGCGATGTGGAGTATCCGAAATGGGAGCTAGTCTATTTGCCAGTATCTCTGCAACTGGGTCTCAGGTATCTTCGGAGCCGGATTCTTGTTCGTTGTCGCAACCCACATCTTCAGTATCCGGCCCCCATGTAACAGGGGAGTCAATGGACGTTGCGGATTCCACAACCGGTGCATTGAAGAGGGCAGCTAAGAACGGTTCGGCTGCAGCTCATGCTACTGAGACAGATGCTGGGCCTGACGAATCCGAAATGACTGAGATGCCTACCCTGGATAACCGGCGGTCTACGCCGGATGTTGTCCGCAAATTGACGGAAGATAGAATAGGAAGTTCCAAGGAAAAATGTGAAGAATTTGTAAACACTACAAATTTACAGGGTCCCCCAGCATCAATCAAGAGGTTTGCGCCTCCGTGCGCTCGCTACAGCTGAATCGATTTGCACTCGGTTGTTTCAACCTTCATTGTGCTCGCAAAAGAAGTTGCTCCATGCCTTACAGCTTCCCTGGCCAGCTAGAACGAACGATACTGAGGTCGATTGCCACAGATCAAGCTCGATAACATGCAATCGACCTGTCAGATCAATGGCCAACTTTTAGCCTCCCTCGCTGATCTGTTAATTAACTATGTAACTTGACCCAATGAGTCGATTTCAGTTCATTATTTTACCCTTAAATATGATTGTAATGGTCTGAAGAGAATCATCGAAAACAATTGTTCACCTATGGTCTCGTGTTCTTTTGATTTCAGTATTTTTTTCCATTTGTTTCTCTGGCGTCATATCTGGTTCACTTTCGGATTCTATGTTAGTCGAGCGCTACCTTGCTCTGTGCACTTGCTAATGTGGCTCAAGCTCAGCACAGCCTTGTGCACTACACGTTAGTTCCGGAAAAGTTTTCATTCTTTAAGTATCGGTTTCCGTGTTGGTTTCCACTGGTTCTCGTCACAACCATTACCTGAGTTGCGCTCAACAAACCCCAGAACCCTTGTCGGGCCTTGGTATTAAATCATCTTCATTTCGATATAAGCGCAGCAACGTACCAGTGTTCTTACGCGAGAAACAACGATGTGTTTTAGCCATGGTAAATATTAAATGGAGGATCAATTTTTGAATACACGTTGTGTGATTGGATTGCAACGCGCGGTCTCAAAGTGGACCGCGGCTCACATTGAAATGAACCTTAGTCCCTGCGATCACTGGGACCGTAGTCAAAGCAGATGGAAATTGGGTGTTGCTCGCCCGAAAACACTGCATAACCAGTGCAGTGTTTTCGGGCTGGCAGCACCCAATTTCCAGATGGTAAATATTGTTCTATTTGATATGTGTTAGGTTGCAAACGTATAATACTGAATAACATTGGGCTAGTAATTCGAATTACAATTCCGTTGTTTACTCTATTTCGTAACCAGCTTGGGTTGGAGCTTTGCAAAATTCCAGATTTTCTGAGTACTACAATTGGCGTCGCGGTCAGTGTTAAGTTCCTAATGAATCCGGATACTGAAATTCTGGACCAAAATTCTTCCCCACAAAAGATTTTGTCTTATCTCGGGCAGTTTGAGCTTTCGTGGCTTACCAAGCCTGAAGTACAAGAAGAAATGAAAATCTTTTTTCGCTAATCTTGACCAGAACGCTTACAAAATTTTGAAGTGGTTGGCATATCCCAAGTTACCAACAAACTTTATTTTGAACTGCTGAGAACTCTAATACTTAATCATTTGTTACCAATATTTCGTTGTGGCAGAGAGAACCACATGTAAAATCCTGGAACGGTAGCCAAACTACTCTGTTCGTGATTTTAGTCCGCAGCTACTTACTCATGCTTCTCGATATTCTTTTGGTGCTAAACTGGATGTGTATCACGGGGATCGCTTTATTGTCGGAATTAATATCCCAACTCTATGTCGTCAGCTGAGTTCACTTTCTACTCCAACATATAGGAATGTTAAACTGCTTTCGGTTAATTTTCAAGATGTTTACGAAGTTTCGAGGTGCGAAACACCGTCTGACCTGCAAATCCTGTCCGCTTCTGCCAAAAGCAATGCTTCTGTTAGGCAACAGAAACCGTGGCGATACAAATTCGCCAATTTGGATAGAGATCATCGTCCATACAGGAGAAATCACCAGAACATTGATAATCCTGGTACAGTCTCTAAACTGTTGGGTCAGTGGGTCTTATGTGGAATTCAATGTTTCCATTATGTCAAAGTTGGACACATGCGTAGCGTCTGTCGGCTTGCGAAACCATGTAACGTTGTGAACACACCTATGGACAGCGTGATCCAAATATGCGCTAATCTCAATTTGCTAGTATTGACAGTTAATAGGAATGGCCATTTGTACAATAGTCTTCAGGTTGGAAACAGAAAACCATGTGAGTTCGTTGTTGACACTGGTAGTGTGGAATCACTGCTTGCTAAATCAAGTCTTCCTCGCCTTTATCCTGGGTTGCAGTTGCAAGTAACCTTTATTAACATCCGAATTCTTACTGGTCATACACTAACTGTGTTAGTTTGAAGACGTTCGACAGTATTAGGCAATGACAGCAACCTTTCGATGATAATTTCGTAGCCACGAGGACCATCTATGCTTAGGTTGAGTTATGCAGGCACTAAAGTAAGTGTCACAATTTGTCCAGTGCAGATACCAAGACTCAGATTTGGCCTCTGATTCATGACTGTGCCATAGCTTCCGCTGGTATGAAGATTCATCCGGTAAATACTGAGGCTATGGGAGATCCTATGTCTAATAAAGGTCAACTTTTGCCATATGGGCTAAGGTAGCCAGTCAGGAAAGTTTTAAACTTTGTGTGAAAATGCAGTACTTTCCTCAGTCCATAGCTGCCGATGGGCAACAACCATTGACACACCACTAGAAGCAGATGGTCTGACATCCAGAGTCTGTGGTGAATATGGGGACACTGTTAACACGAGACGGTGTCAATGTAGGTGCATTACGAAGGCACCTGAAGCTGTTCTATTCAGCTCACATGTTTCTGGGATTTTCTCGGGACTGGACCTAAAGAAAGCCTGTTTACAGATACCGCTTAATGGGTCATCTGGTAAACTAACTACTACTTGTATATCTTTCGGTTTGTACCGTTATCGTTTCCTTCCTTTTGGTCTTAGTTTATCTCCAGCCATTTTTCAAGAAGTCATGAATTCACTTGTAAGCGTTTTAGTAGGCGTTGTAGTCCACCAAGATGACGTGACTGTATGTGGTGCTGACAAATTTGTTCATGATTCTCGCCTATTAGCAAGACTGAAGCGATTCAAAGACGATTAGTGTAAAAGTAGATCATAAAAATGTGTTTTCTGTGTTCAAGCAATCGGTTATCTGAGTTACCAAGTTACATCCTCTGGATTCAGCCTAGATGCCGATCGGCTTATATCACTGGTTGATTTTAAATAACCAACTATTGCTCCCGAACAAAGGTCCTTGAAGGAAAACTTACGATAGCACACAAATTTCATGCGAAAATTTGCCTCTGGTACTGATCATATGTCCAGTTTACTGAACTCTAACATTTTTTGTCTTCTACAGTGCATGAAACAGTGCTACGGAAGCTACTAAACTCACTCCAGTCTGACTGTTTGTGTTCAACCTATACGGCTGAAGTTTATCCTGTTCTTATTATTGGTACTTATCCAAGTGGTATTGGTGCTATGCTAGAACAAGAAGGACACCCATTTCTTTGCATTTCTCGCAGACTTAGCCAGGTTAAGTTGGGATACACGCGGACGCATAGTGAAGCATGAATGTATATTTATAAATATAAATAAATATAAATATATACATTTGCGACAGTCTACGAAGAGACATGGAGCCATCAGAAACTATGTGACTCAAAAGACTACATAACAGTAAAAGAAAAGACAACACAGTGCATCAAAGTCCTTGAATGTGTATTGTACTGTGAGTCGCCTGCACAAATAGCTGTTCGGTCTGAAGTTCACCATAGTAAGTGATCACGAGGTCTCGAAGTATATATACAATCCAGCTAGCTAATTAGCCAAAGCCTCTGCCACAACGGTTCAAAGATGGAGCATTACACTCAGTTCTTATGAGGACGAGATGGAACCGAGTGGTGTTAAAGACATTCCTCACGTGGATTATCCTTCTCGACATGGTGGTTCGTTTAAACCTGGTTCCGAAGTTGATTACCTACTTGCTTAACCACTTTCTATGTCTCGTGCAGCTCTAAGTAATAAGACGATGAAGTGCTTTAGATCAGTACTTTCACCTTCGAAAAATGACTGGTCTCCTCTGTTAAAGCGGAAGTTAGCCAAGTTTTACAAACATTGTGATGAATGATGTGTTACTTCTGATGGTACAGTGTGTGTCCATGATGGCATTGTGATTTCTCCGCTTTTGTGAGATACAGATTTAATCGATCTTCATTTTGAACATTTAGGCATAGAAAATATGATGTCTTTGGCCCGGTGTCCATGTTAATTGCCTGAAATTTGTACTGATATTCGACAAGCTGCTACAAGATGTGAAGACCGCCTACCCGAAGTATGAAGTCAGCCATCTAAATGGACACCCTGGCGTAGGCGTATGAAGTCTGGCAGCGTGTCTACATCGATTACTGTGGTCCATTCCTTCAGAAGTGTTATGCGTTTGAAAGAATTGATTCTTATTCGTAGTGGCCTGAGGTATACATGACGGATAACCCAAATACCAGTTTAACTATTCTTACCCCAAGAAAAGTGTTTGGTCTTGAAGAAGTACCTTTAGCTATTGTGAGCGATACTGTTTTACGTTTCACTGCATTGTGTGTCACAGATTGGTTAAGGAGTCTTGATTGTCGTCATCTATTTATCACCCCCGGATACCTTTGCTCCAACGCATTGGCTGAACACTTTGTTGGTACTTTTAAACGTGCAATTAGTTCATGTGCTCCGACAACATTTGATGAACTCAATCGATTCCTTGGTAGCATGTCACTTTAGCTGCGTAACTGTGTTCACTTTAATCTTGGACAGACACATGCCAATATGTGCAAATCCGCACCACTTCGTTCTAATACACTCGGGTTGAGCATTGTCAGAGTATCCTATTTCGGGAGCAAGGATTACTGATCCAGCTCTGGAACTGTTGTGAGTAACCTCGGAATACGTCAGTCGACAGAAATTTCCAACACTTCTGAGATCGATATAAATGTACGTTTTATAGATTCCATTCCAGATATCGAAGATGAGAAGCGACTTAGAAGTGTACAACGACTCCAAGGTATGCCCCAGAAAATTGCAGAAATCCCGAGATGCATTCGAGCTCGGTGGATCTTGTGACTGTAAATATTGTACTGCTTGACATTTCTTATGTCGTATTACCTATGATACTGATTTAGCTTGACCGCGTAATTCGAAATTACAATTCGGTTGTTCTCCCACTACGTCGAAGCTAGCTTGGGTTTGAGCTTTGCGTTATTCCTTATTATATACGTATTACATATTTCAGTCGCAGTATAGCACAATTGGTTAGCCAGGTCGAATGCCTTAACGTTTTCCGTTGACGAAATTGGACTGGAAAGTTGCTCTTGCAAGTGTGCAAACTGTTCTACAATTCCTATATCGACACATTTATAAAAGGACCTCAAATTGAAGCTGTTAGCCATGCTTCTTATAGTTCATGATGGACGACTTACTAAACAGTAGTTAACTGGAGGGTTTTCGCAGATTTTTCGAAGCATGTCTGTCACTCATCTGTGTGTTTCCATAAAGGATGCTGCAGTGATTAGATGTTTTCCTGTACGGGAAACGTTGTGCTCTGTAGTCTACATTCATTGAGTTGTAAAGAGCAGAAGGGACGCCCTATCACTTTCAGTTCAGCTAGAGGAGCACATATGTCAAAGCTATCCGGTAGTCCTCATTGAACCGGAGCCGTCGTAGTAGGACAGTGCGGCTTTAGTGTCTTGCGTAGGTAAGTATCTAAGGGCCGATTGAAACTTTCTTTAGTGTTGGCATCAACAACACTCACCGGTAGACGCTGCCAGTTATTCACCAGCCGAGTGGAATGAGCGACAGCGGTGCCGACTTTGAACCTTCTCGGTTTGAATAGCTTCCAGTTTTGGCCTCGTGTAGAGCTACTTATATTGAGCTGAAAAAGCTGATGTAGCTAATTCCCAAGTTCCCCTCTTTGTATGCACCTCGTAAAGATGAGGACTGCACGACAGTGACGGTATTCCATGAAGAGTAGATTCATCTCTAGAAGGCGATACCAGTAGGGAAGAGCAGGAAGCCCGGAAACGGACTTTAAGCCACGCTTCTGGACCTTTTCGATTAAGGTACATTCATACTTAGAGTGAAGATGTAGCTAGCAGCCTATAATATAGAATCGGTAGTACATGAGAGGTTAACAGGAGCCTGAAGATCCTCGACATCATTTGAGAAAAGGATTTTCTTATGGCACTAAACATCCTGTTTGCAGCGGCGACTTTTTCGTTGTATCCTGTGTGGATTTTAAAGTCAAGTACAACCATTACGCCTAGATCTTGAGCTTGAGCGGTGTGTTGCAGAAGGAACGTACCAATGTGGTACGTTCCAAGTGGCTCAGAATTCCCGATCGGTAGAACGCAGCATTTTTCGTAGTTTATTGGTAAACCCTACTTGATGAACCAGTTATGCAATGGATTAAGGGTCAGCTGTAGTGGATCAGCGGCGTCAAGGTCAGGCACTTCAGACCACAGCTTGAAATCGTCGGCATAGAGTGCTGCAGGAAGATCATTGATATAAAGAATGAACAGTACGGGTCCAAGGAGGGATCCCTTTGAAACACCGCTTGTCACGAGCACTGGCTTGAAATGCGTCTCGTTTACTACTACTTGCATGGTTCGATCTTCCAAGAAGTCGGCGATTCACAGCTGAAGGTTGTCACTAACACTAATATCTGTAAGCTTCCAAAGTAGTCGCTGGTGTGGACCTTTGTCGAGCGCTTCGCTAAAATTGACGAAAACCACGACTAAGCGTTGTCCCGTGTCAGTTGACCTCGTCAATTTTTCTCTCTCCACTAGCAGGTTGGTGAAGCAGGATTGCCCCTTCTGGAAACCATGCTGGATAGAGGAAGTGATGTTATTTTCGTCGCAGTGCTTCTGCTCTTTCCCTGACTTTAAAAACGATGGATGTCAATCAGATTAAACGATAGTTAACAGGGTCTTGGCGAGTTTTTCCTTTGTACTTAGGCATCACGAGCCCAGTTTCCAAGTCGATGGGTAAACGACCAGCCTTCGAAGACAGATGAAAGACTTGGCAGATGAGGCAACCCAGTCGGCCCCTGTCTTGAGGAAAATGGGATACAAACTATTAGGGCCAGGTGAAGAGTTTGGGTTTAGTTCAACTAGTAGTTCTAAAACAGTGTCCGGCCTGAATTCAGTAAATTCTAGGCAACAGAGTTACGTGGACTCATGTACGTTGATCGACTGAGCTTGCGGAGAGTATGCGGAGAAGTACTGCCAAGCAAACAAGTTCGCTTTCTCTTCGTCTTCATTAAGCGCGACTCTGGTCGCGTTGGATAACAGAGCTGGTATGCCGCAACCGGCTTCAGTTTTCTTGTTGTGATAAGCGCAATGAATTTTGGTCTAGCGCAGGATTGTTCTGCTAAGGTGAGTTCAAATTTTGTCAATTCTTACACTTTTGCTGGGAAAACAGGTTCCTAAGCGCCTGGTACTTCGAGTAATCAGAGGCAAGTTGAGAGAACTTGTATTTGTCCCATAGTTTTCGTCGCTGATCCATGATGAGCCGCAGTTGTCAATCAATCTAAGGGGTCTCTCGCGCGGGGCTGCTTTCCAGAGTTTGGGACAACCTGTTCAATCAGCGGGTTCAGTTTGGAGTGTAGAAGGTTTCAGCCCGCATCAACATCTAGATCTTGAGGGATCGTCCAGTCATGGGTGCTAGCCGGTTCTTTGGCCTCTCGCGCGGGTTAGTTTCTGGAGTTTATAAACAGTCTTGATGTCGTTAGCAAACAAAGTTTTCTGCAATGTTCCATGAGTACGATAAGGTCGTTAGTGTTGAGTAGGAAAAGGGAAGTACCAAGCACAAGTCTTTGGATGCAACGATTGGTGCTCAGACGTGGGGACGTGTATTGGTCACTCAGTGACTATCTCGGAACGCCACCTAAACTACGAGATCAGCCTTCACAGTATTGGGTTTCTGATCACAAAGGACTCCGTGATTTTCAATAGTCGCTTGTAAGGCAATCGGACGAATACTTTTTGCATATTCACGAATAAAAGTATAACTGCATAAATAGAGCCGATAAATTCTGTGATGCAATCCAATTGGTACAACCGAAAAGCTGTTTTGGAAGTTTAACGAGGACTCTACTTTGGGGTCTAATAAGCAGACCATGATAAAAGATAAAGCTCATTAATACATGTATAGTAGATTTTTTGGCAGTCTAGTAATTATGGTTGTAGGAAGAATGGGACGGTACTTAGCCACGGATTGTTTAAGGCCACCGGTAAGACGAAGGGTAATAAACGCTGTTTTTCTCGTCCGAATATTGGCCAGATTCTTATGATAAAGCAAACATATTCAGCAAAAAGAAAAAATGTGTCAGTTTCCTCGAATTTATTGACGAAGGAATGGTTCGCATCGGAATCCAACATTAGTGGTGACCTCATAGACTTCTCGACATGGTATATGACGTTTATTATTATAGCTTTTGACCTGAAAGCCATAAGATTCGTTTTCAGTTGTATGGAGGCAGCAAAATAGATTGAACACTTCACAAAACGGGGATGAGTCGTTAAGGCGACGACATTTTCCACCGAGCAGTCCCGTATGAAGATGGTTTATCGTTAGGCCGAGCACAAGTAATTTTACCAGTTCCTTATGCATGCAATCCGTAAGATGTTCTTCACTTCATATTTTCTTCGCATTACTTGTAAGCCTTTGATATGGACGATGGATTCGTGCAATATTAAACTAAATGACGTTGTTTGTATATTTTAAATTTTGTAATTAGTTTGTTATTATCCCGTTTAATCGAAGTCACACTTAATTAATTGGAACTAGGAAGTGCCTATGGATGATGAGGTAGTAGTATGCTCATGATGTGGAGACAGTGTTGGAAGTTGGAACCAAAATGCTTCATGAACTACGGAAGCTTTCTTACCCAGATTGACTACTTGAGATGGGAATTTTCTCAATGCATTATCGTCGCCATCGAGGCGACCTGATCTTGACATATCGCATACTTACCGGTAAATTCGGACCAGATTTATCTGGGCTTTTCCAACCGGCCCGGCTTCCATCTCTCCGACATCATTTGATGAAGCTACACAACACTCGATCGGATTGAGTCCGGGCGAACTTCCGTTTATCACGCCAGGTGGTGGATTCCTGGAATGCACTGCCCGAGAACGTGGTATTGGCACCAACGGTGAAAAAATTCGAACACCCACTTGACGCTCTTGGCCTTCAATTCTTAACATTCCCCTTCACGTCCTAGGCTATTAAATTGTGAAATCTATTACGTTTTGCTTCTTGACACTCTTATTACTTTTGTACTTCTGGTTCGTATTTCACGTGACCGGTACGGGGTACTGTCAATGCAGGTAGTGTGGGTATTACTTGGTTGGCCGTGGTGTGATTCGCGCGCTGATTTGACTCTTCTAGTTTCCAGTTATCAGCACGAACGCCACTGAGGTCGGCTCCTAGCCATATCAACAAGTGTATCCAGCCAAACGTGTTCACCGTCTTTCGGACCCCAACCAGGGAGCCGAGACGCTCCAACCGAGGCCAGCTTCGAAGTGAGGGCCTTCATTCCTCTCGACCAAGTCATCGCGTGGCCACCCCTCCTCTTCTTCCATCTACACCACCGCAAACAACGCACGTGGTGGAAGACGGTGGGCTGGCATGCGTAACACTTGGCCGAGCCATCGGAGCCTGGTGCGTAAAATAACGGTGATGAGCAGTTCATTTCCTTTTCTTGTGCGGTAAAAAAGGCTTCGTACACGCTCGTTGCTTACTCGGTGTTCCCACCAGATGTGAACACCCTGTCCTCACCATCGGTCACTAGAGCGCCTGATAAAGGACGCTCATCGGGCGTTCGTAAAATATAGCACACGAAATCTGCTTATAGCCACATCAACTGTCCAACTGCCACTGATTAGCTTCTTAGAATAAGCAAACTACTCCTTAAAAGATAGTAGATTTGACCACTTCGTGAATTCGGCATTCACACTCACATTACGCATAACGTTTGATACATGTACTCTGCTTCTTTCGGTTATGCGACACCTATAGGTCTCGCCAATAAAAGTCAGGTAATCGTGCACTATTGCATTCCCAGTATCTGAAACGTCGCGCCATCAGCAGATTCTTCCCACGTAATGTTATCGGTGAGCGATTAATGTCCGCTTAACGAAATGTACAGATGCCATACAGAGAAAATCAGCCCTGGATTCAACGGATGCGCTGCCAAGTCATGAGTGATGGTAGATTCCGACGTTAGTTTTAACATGTAAGAGGGATTGCGTGGATATCTGACGAAAGCGGACTGTCGTTCCGTTCGGATTTATTTTGGAACCTCAGCGATCTGTCGGCGGACTTTCGTGCTGTTAGGGTCCCCAGAATTAGAATAACGCGCAAGAAATAGGGTTGGCATGGAAAGTAATGTGGCTAGATTATTCCTACCGAGAACGAAATCTGGGGAAGACCCGGCGTTTGAAGGAGGAACAGCACAATTTTTCACGGCGAGCGCCCGATGTGTGACACAATTTTTTGCCACTCGGGCACCCATTGGACGCCCAACGGAGTTCCAAGGGGGCTCATCCGACACTGGTGTTGAGTGGACTAAATTGCGAAGGAACCGGTGATCGAACGTAACTAGCTTTTGTACGTCCGTGGATCTAAGGGGCCAGATTTCATAACCGTACAGCAGGGCCGAACGTACCGCTGCAATGTACTCTCTACCGTTCAGGGCGAGAGTAATGTCGCGCCGGCGCCCTAAGTGGCCAAGGTTAGCAAAAGTGCCTCGAGCTTTTACTATACAGTTCGTGACCTCATCTTCAATCCTACGGGCGCTGATATAACTTCCCAGGTAGTTGTATTTTTGAAGGACTTCTATCTGATCCCCACCAAGGATTAGCGTAGGAGGCAATACAGGCCAACCTTCGAGGAACGTTTTGGACATCGAGGGTGCGAACCGAAGCCCGAAGTGACGGACAGCCAGTGCTAATCTGTCCAGTGCCGCTTGGTACGTTTGTGAGCTGTCACAGATTAGGAGAATATCACCAGCATACTCCAAGTCAAGAAGCCGTTCTTCTGGGAGAAGATCCACATTTTCTAAGTCGTACCCCGTAAGCGCAATTTCCATGACTTCGTCAGTAGCGAAGTTAAGAAGGAAAGGTGATAGCGGGCATCCTTTCCTCACACAGCTGGAGATATTAAAAGGCGACGGGAGCTTGCCGTAAGTCTTCACTCTGCCTGCGTTACGCGCGTACAATGCCCGGATAATATTTACATATTTCTCAGGTGTACCTTTCCTGAGTAGACAGTTCCAATGTGCACGTCTATCCACCGAATCGAATGCATTTTGATAGTGAGGAACACGACAATGGTGGGCCGCCAATATGTGTGATGGTGCTCCAACAACTGACGCAAAGTGAAGATGTGGTCAGTGCAGCCACGACCTCGACGAAACCCGGCTTGCTGTTCACGAATATGGCTTTCACGAGTGTCAGTCAATCTGTGAAGGATGACAGAGGCAAGCAATTTGGAGGCGATGGAGATCAGACTGATTTCTCTATGGTTGTTGCATTCCGATCGTGAGCCTCCCTTGAAAATTGGGACTATGACGGAGCGGCTCCAATCGGTTTGGACAGTTTCCTGCTCTCACAGAATCACTAGCAACTCGTATAACTTATCCACAAGAGCAGGTCCCCCGAATTTGAAGAGGGCTGGAGGAAGATCGGCTGATCCCGCGGCTTTAGTTAACTTCAACAGTGGGATTTCACGTTCGACTTCTGAGCGAGAGGGTGGACCCAAAGGGACAGCCTATGGAGCGATCAGTGACCGGCGCGAAATCTGACAATTTCGACCGATTAAATTGCCTTTCAGAATGCTCAGCCCAACGCTTCAAGCGTTTTCACAAGATGTAGATAACCTGTCCACTCTCGTCACGTATAGTTTCAATAACACCAGGTCTCGTCTGGCACTTTTCCGTATTAGTCGGAATAACTTACGATGGTTACCAAGAGCAGCGGCCATTTTCATCTCGGAAGCACGATGAGACTACGAGGATTCGTGGTCTCTCTTCAGGCTAGCACGGAGATTTTGTCGGAGCTCGTTGCAAGTTTCATTTTGTGCGCTTCCAGCCGGAATATGCCAGTGGGCATCGATAACTTCCAGAGACTATGAAGAGAGTCAATGTCCATGTTGGTGATTAGACTTACCTGCCCGCTGCTAGTAAGAACTGGTGAATATGAGACCAGCAAGCTTCAACAGCATCCGGTGAGCGCTTACTCAACTCGCATAACAGTATACTTTGCTAGGCCTTCAGAACAGCTACTTTCGCTAGTTGGCTGGTGGCATTGCCCTCACAACGTCCTCATGGGCGTCCACCAACAGGAATCCGCAGGCCAGCACATACAAGTGCATGGTCGGTGTCCACACATATGCTCCAAATCGAGCGACAGTTCTGGACGCAGCCTCTCCATCAGTAACATATTGCAATGTGATCCATTTGAGTCCAAGGCTGGTTCGAGGCTAGTGGGCACCAAGTCACCCACCGAAGGGTGCTGTGTCGGAGATTAGTGTTCGCAAGAAATAAACGAGCATCTTTACATAAATGAAGTAACCGCTCACCGTTATCATTACGGGAGCCTACACCATGTTGGCCGCCCAGATGTGGTTCAGCAGTGGATAATTTTCCAACTTCAATGTTCAGATCTCCAGCCAGCACAATAGTGTCCGAGCTTCTTCTGTGGAGAAGGAGCATATTCAGTAAGTGATAGAAGTCGTCTTTTACCGAATCATCGCTGGCGTTTGTGAGTGCATAGGCAGCGATGATGAACAGACAACTGTTAGTCCCGCGTGACCTCGAAGGTTTGAACGAACCACCCAATCAAACCGCACACAACCGGCTACTGATTGGAATTCAATCAACCATAGCAGCTTCAGCCCGCGGACTCAAGGTACTACCAACACCGGCTTGACCGGTGCTCGGACCTGCATCATCACCGGATAGGCGCAATGAGAAAGTACTGCTGGTGTCACCTGAAGGGGATCGCAAATTGAACACTGAACATTGGAACATTGTATTTAATAAGAATAAAAGCTCGAGCTTTACATGACCCGTAGGGTAAAACGAGTTCGGGTCGGGTCTAATGAAAGATCAATCAACCTTATAACTGGTTGGACTCGCGTGTTAGCCTTGTCTTCATTGGGCTTATGCAGCATTTAAACAAAATGCACGCCGGCTCAAAGCGTGCCATCCCACCACGTCCTCCGAAACGGCTATGGAAAGGAGTTAGGTAGAAGAAACCAAGGCAAAAACCTCCATCAAGTAGAAGGTAGTTATATAAAGGAATATCGCTGTGTAGCTCGGCCAGATGACAGTCCAGGCGGGTCTTAAAATCCGCCACAGTGGGCGCAAAGACTAAATTCGCAGGCAGAGCATTCCACGGTCGGCAGGTTCGCCAAGCAGCGTTGTGTCGTCTGCAGTTCAGCCGACTGTGCTGATGTGTGAGCCTCAGTGGGTGTCCACGTAGGTGGGAGCACGACTGGTGCAGTGTGAGTAGGTGGCGACAAGGACGTCCAGGGTTGGATAAGATCAAAAATACAAGGGTCAGGTCCCCACGTAGACGTCGGTACTTAAGCAAGTAGTGGCTCAGGCAGTAAAGTCATTGTGGATAATCTAGGTGCTTGGACCTCGGACCAGTTTTGTTGCTCGACGTTGTGGGGCGTCGAGTATGCGTTGGTCCTTTAACAACCAGGGACTCCAAGTCTGAATAGCAAACTCCAAGTGGGGTCGAAGAAAACCGTCGAGGAGGAAGAGGAAATTGCTAGGTCAATTTGACCGAAGGCTTGTTTCAGCAATCCCACCATGAGGTTAACAGCAGCAGCTGCTTTCCAGCAGGAAGCGGATGCGGAACGACTCGTCTGAGTAATGATACCCAAGTCTCTTTCAGCTAAAGAGATCTAGAGGACAGACGCTCCCAGGTAAGATATAGGAGAAAAAGCGATAGGCCGGGTGGAAAGGATGCGACATCTCGAAGCGTTAAATGGCAGGTTGTTTTCTATGGACCGCTGATGTAGTCGGTCAAGGTTGTAGCAGTCTGGAGATTCCCCGGTTTGCCTGTGTAAAATGCTAAAATTATTTCGTAGAAAGTAGAAGTCACGATTAAAATTCACGCACAATCGTGACTTCTACTTTCTACAAACTTTACCCTACTCACAAACTTCCAACATTAAAATTATTTCATTGTACACCTAGGCGATCGGTGTGGTTTGTTGAACTGATTGCTGAGTTCTAATGTTTGACTTGCTCAGCGCCATTTTTGCTTGGCGCTCGTTTCGGTTGCAAGTCGCGACTGCCCTGTGTGCTGTGCATGCTCCGTTTCCCTAGCTAGAGCTTTCACGGTGTCGTTCCTTTATAGCTAGATAACATGGAATCTTTTACTGCACCAATAAAACTTTCCTGAAACTCGATCTGTCTTTTCGAATCGCTCCGGGCTCCCAGTACAGGCAACTCACTAACAGGTCCGTCTGAAGTGCGTGGGCATCGTCCTGGAGGTTAATTGTGCGCCACAGCTTCGCGTCATCCGTATATAGCAGCAGCGAAGACCCCACTTGCTGTGTGACGTCATCAATGAAGGCTAGGAAGAGGTGTGGTCCGAGGACAGACCCCCTGTAGAACTCCGCTTGTGGCAAGGATACGGGGAGACAACGCTCCGTCAACGCGTACCTGGATGGCACGGTGTTGAAGGTAGTTCCGGATCCAGTCCAGCAAGGCCCCTGAAACGCCGTAAGACAACAGTTTCTGCTGTAGGATGTTCTGGTCGACCTTGTTGAAGGCTTTGGCGAGATCCAGGATTATAACATGCGTTTCTAGGCTAGAGTCGGCAGCAGTCGTCCAGCTATCCCTCGCAAGTAGCAGGTTACTCAGGCATGAACGTTGCCGCCGGAAACCGTGCTGGCCATCGCAGAGCAGTTTCTGGGTCTCCATGTAGTCCATTAAAGTATCTGCGACGATCGACTCCATCACTCTGGCGATCGTAGAGATGAGAGTTATCGGTCGGTAATTGGCAGAATATTTGCGAGTACCGCCTTTGTAAATTGGTGTAATAGTCCCACATTTCCTATCATTGGGAACTTTACCTTACGAGAGGAAGTGAGTGATCAGCTCCGCTAGAGGTAAAACTAGAACTGCAGCGCACGATCGCAAGCGCCTTGGGTGGAACTCATCAACGCCAGGAGAGGCCGTTAGCCGCAGGGATTTGAGTTTCGCCAGGACTTTCTCCGGAGTGAAATGTGCAGTCGTCAGAGAAGTTGGTGGTGAGACCGAAGAAGGTATTATTGTTGTATGCATTGATGAAACGGAGAATGTGGATGCGTACTGCTGGCACAGGACTTCTGCTGCACCGCTCGTTGACTTCGTGAGCCCTGACCTCGAGTCTTGTAGGCGGGTCTTCGATAAGCAACAGATATCGATCGAGTAGGTCTCTAATGTTCGGGCAAGTGCTACCTGTTGACCGAGCTGTAGCAATGTGCGTATAGTGAGGCATGCCAATCTGAAGGGTGTGAGAGGGCTCCAAATGGAAGCCGATGTACTGGGCTTGACTGCTTGGTTGGACATGGGCTTGTCGACAGGGCGGGAGTGACGCCCCGCGTTCACATGTGAGTTAAAATTAAAAGGTAAAAGCCTATCAAGTCAAGGTGTGGGTGGGTCAAGAATTGGGGGTGGTTGAAACAGGATGGAGAAAACGGAAGCTGAAACCGGACGGTAAGAGAGAAAAGCGTAAGAGAGGGATAAGAAGATGGGAAGGTTTGAGCAGTAGCATCCAAACTCCCACCTGCCCTGCTCGATGCAGCAGATAGGGCACCGTTAATTAGACTCTGCGGTGGCCAGGACATCAGGAAATTGTTTGAGAAAAGGTGCATAGTATTGCGTGGGCAGGATACTCTCAGGTTGTCAAGGCCTAGACAGGCGGACGATTGGGGTTCTCAACCAAAGCCTTTGGTACAAAGACCTTACCGTAAAGCAGCGGTTTTGGCGCTGAGCTACAAGGATTCCGTCTTAAGGAATAAAAAGCCATTCCCTGTCCACCCCAACCTGGAGGACCAGTATGCTGAGTTTGTCTGGTCTGTAACCATTGAGCAATCTGGTATGAGTGGCTCTAAAAGTGCAAAAATACACCACCCAGCATAGCTCAATGGATCTCTGAAGCACACAAACCATCGCACCACGGTATAGTTCAGCCTCATTGTGACGTATCTTAAGAGAAAGACGAGAATATGGTATGGAGCAAAACGCTTTGGATAAGTCAATGAACAGTACGTCCACCAGTTGACTCTGGTCGATAGACTCCTCCCAAATCTCTGGAGCAACCAGTAGATTGGTCAGACAGGAGTATCCTTTTCGAAAACCAGGTTGAAATGGACTGAGAATGACAAACGCCCTGAAATGCTCTTCGCGGGTAAACCTCACAAGCTTTTCTAGCAATGTTACTAGCACGCTGGTTAAACTAATGGGTGCTTATCTTACTTTGTAAAGTGGGGTCAGACAACGGCTTCCTTCCAGTCAGCAGGTTACGCGTATCTGATAAGGGACTTGTTCGAGCAGGCGCGTTAGCGGATCACAAGATTCATTTGCCAGTTCTTATAGCAACTTTGGGTGAATGGCATCGATACCAGCAGCTTTAGTAGGATTTAACGCTAGCAGCAGTGCAAGAACTTTAGCCTCTGATTCGGAGATATCAGTCAAAATAGAGTTAGCCGGAATTTTCTCATCTAAACCGATACTCGATGAAGGTGACTCTAAAACAAACGTCCTCTCATACTGTTCGCCGAGAAGACAGGTCTTTTCGTAATCAGTTTGCGCGGAAACCTTACTAGGTCCGGACAACATCTGGAATCATTAATTAGCATGCTCTTGTCTGCTAACACAGGCGAAAAACTGCTTCGGCTTGCTGGAAGCCGTGGTTGTTAATTCTATTTCATAAGGAAGTCAAGTGCACCTTAGATGTTGCTCACACACGTCCTGTACTGTTTGCTGACACCGTAAAGCACCGTCTGAATCGAAATGCAGCTCCATCAACACTTGGATCGTCTGTTCCACAGTTGGAGCGCAGTTGAATCAAAACAAATTGGTCTGACGTTTTTCTCTCCAACTGAAAACGGCATGTGGGGAAGGGACACCATAGAAAGGAATCTTATGAACTTATCCTAAGCCGTCTGGATATCGTCTGCTGCCAAAATGATGCAGGGTGATAGGGTAGTTCTTGATCTCATTACATCAAACTAAACACGCCAAACGTTCGGACCCCTACCCGGGCGTTTCGTTTGGGTTCTACTAAGAGTACAGTCGAACGATAAGCAGACATGGTCACTGACTCCAAGTGGCTGATCTAAAACGATGTTATTTACGAGGTCGATTGACTTGGCAAATATAAGATTAAGAATGAACTGGGATTGCCGCTTCATTAACGGTGTTGTAGTGACCTGGAGATTGTTCTGTTTGTCTGTGTAAATTATCAAGAAAACAACAGATCATTCTGTACGTAGACAACTTAGGAAGCTTGCCCGTCCGCATGAGGACTACGGGTGTTTGAGTCATGCAGACGAGTGACATTCGCGCGCTTCTGGCTTTTCCACCTCGAAGAGCATTTGCTGCGTCTCGGCTGGCGACTATACCTTTCCCCTAGCTAGAAGCATTTTTACGGTGCATTCGGCTAGCAGGACTGTGCGTTCCGATAATAAACGTCTATCTCGCTCATATATCCGTCTTTTCCGAATTTCCTTGAGGCGGGACGAACAGGACATATTGCGACCGAACAATTCCTCTATAATGTGGGTTGACTTACAAAATAATGTAGTGGGCTTGCAACGTCAGCTCCACTAGTTCAGCGACTAAGCCTATGGTCGCAATCATTCAGGAGTGGTTGTACTAGTCTACCTCTGGATAGTTAAAGTCACCCACTGCTAAACACTGTTTGGTGGAACGAACGCGAATGAAATCAAGCAAACATCTGGAAGTGCTACCAGAGCTTCTATACACTAACAGCATTTTACACTGCAATGATAAGATGCACACTTCAACTGAATGAGCTTCAACAGTCCTATAAATCGAGTGGAGCGTATACACTTTGGAAACAGTTAAACATGCGTTTAGGTAGAGCCCAACCCCCCTCCTTAACGGCCGCAGGGTCGACCTGATCTAAGTAGTGCATAACCAGGTGGAGTGTTTCACTCTTAAGGAAGATAAAGCTTACTGAAGCTGCTGGTGAGGATGCGATTAACCCTAACTTGTTGTACGAACTAGTAAGTGGGCTTTCTGGACCCATCACTTGTCTGTTTGTAATGACACTTCCGAGTTGTACTCTGTCTAAAGACTGGAAGTAAGCTGTTCCCTGCTCTGTCTTTAAAAAGGACGCCGCATTTACCTACGAATTACAGACCTGAGTTTGACGAGCGTTCTGATCAAACTGTTAGAGAAAGTGGTAGGTGATGGACTTGTAAATCATTCGGAGACATTTAGTTTGTGCAGTCCCTTGTGACATGGTTTTCGTAAACGCCGTCCCTGCATGACCAAGTTGCTGATGGCACGCGAACGATCGGCGAACTCTGTAGATCAGGGTCAGACTGTGGATGCTGTTTTCATAGACTGCTAAAGCGTTTGATATCGTCCCGCCTTCGCTCCTTTCATTAATGCTGCAAACCTATGGAATATCTGAGCAGGTACTTCATTAGCCAGCGGTTTTTTCATAAGATTGAGAGGTGTCCGTCAGAGTGGATTCAACTATGTCATTCCGACAGTTCTTCCTCAGTAGAGTTTCACAGGGATCGGATTTTGACTAACTGTTGTTCTCCCTATATGTAAATGACTTACCCGAAGTGCTAGGTATACCGTCCCTCCCGTCTGCCGAGGACTTGAAATTCTGGTGCCCAGTGACCAACTTCGATGGTCCCGGGTATTTACGGCAGGCCATTGGTAGACTTTGAGATTGGTCTACTCTGTTGCAAATGCCTATTAATCATGCCAAGTGTTCAGTGCTGCGCCTAGTGCCAAGCGATCCTCTCACACGCTTTCTGCTTGGAGAAAATGATATACCTCACGTCTCTCAGTGTTTTGACCAGGGTGTTGTGCTTTCATTTGAGTTCAAGTCCAGTGAACATTGGAAGAAGGCCGTCGGCAAATTTTCAGATTTCCGTGAATGAGCAGCAGGTCGC
Organism: Dicrocoelium dendriticum; assembly: GCA_944474145.2. Taxonomy (NCBI): domain Eukaryota; kingdom Metazoa; phylum Platyhelminthes; class Trematoda; order Plagiorchiida; family Dicrocoeliidae; genus Dicrocoelium; species Dicrocoelium dendriticum. The sequence continues at coordinate 70,000,604 of OX104061.1, forward strand.
GCGGAAGCATTGCACCGAAAATATTTACCAGGCTGTTTGTAGCCTTTTCTAAGCCGCACCTAGAATATTGCATCCGAGGTTGTCCACCGTGCTTGGTGCACGTGAAGATGTCAGTGGAGAGGGTAATTAGGATTGACACAAAAACAGTCCAAAGTTTAGGTCACCCGTCGTATTCCGAGAGACTCCTTAAGTTAGGAGAGTTTTAGCCATACTATCACCAAAATCGTAGCAGCTTAATTCTGCCTTTATGTATTCTGATAGGGAAGAATGGCTCTAATTTGTCTTGGCTTTTTCAGCCAAACCTACTGCCATCTCTCCGTGGGCATTTTATGAAATTGCACCAACCACCATCTAATGGGGTTTTGAGCAACTTTCAACTGTCACATAGAGTAGTTGATTCCTGGAATGCATTACCAGAGGACGCGGTGTCATCACAGACGGCGAAGGAATTTGAGCATTAACTCAACGTCCTTGGGCTGCAGTCCCAGTTCTTTCCTTTCACATCTTTAATTTTACTCTTAAATATTATTACTTATTGCTGTTAGATTTACGATTAGTTCCGCTTTAGTTAATTCGTGTTTCTACTGCTATTTCACTTGGCCGGCGCAGCGGGGACTGCTAGTGCAGGTCACGTGGACATTAATTGGTTGACAATGGTGTGTTTCGTATGTCTTGTTTTGACTCTCCCAGCTTTCCGAAATCGCTGTTGACATGTAGCCTGGATCAACAATGCTTTCAAGAGAGAATAAACACGGGAATTTCCTACTGTTACAGTCCCAATTGAATTGGTAAAAATACTTCAGGAACTCGGCCGCTGGAGTCAACCTGCTACGATAACGGAACATTCTTTCCCCACTCTAGCTAGTTTTCGTTGAGTGCACATTTTTAGCATAGCAAACCTGTACGTTTTAGCAGCACACTTGTAACTTGCTCTATTTTTGCTTGTTTTTCTACTCGTCAGCGGTTGGTTGATTATGCGAACATTGAGAAAAGATTGCGTGTGCTAGATCCTAACTCGTCGCCTGGTCCTGACGAGTTGCTTCCTCTCTTCCTCAAGATAGTGGCAGAGTACAATGCCACACATATCTACCAGCTTTTTCAGCTTTCTTTAGAAGCTGGGCGTCTGCCCGCCGACTGGAAACTGGGAATCGTGCTGCAAAGGTACAAAGGTGGAAATCCTCTTGACCTCACGAACTATCGCCCAATCTGTGTGACCTCGCTAATTTCCAAGGTTATGGAGATCATCAAACAGGCTCTACAGCACCACTGTTCTGATCTGGCCATCATCTCCACTACACGTGGAGGGAAAAACGGGCAAGATCAACAGATGCCGGCAAACTCCTAGATGTTCTCCTCGTTGACTTCAGCAAGGCGATTGATAAACGCCCACATCAGCGATTGCTATACAAGCTCAGGAAAATTGGTGTCAGTTGCACTTATACTTGTGGATCGCCGAATTTTTGGTAGATAGTACCATGCAGGTGAGAGTGAATGAAACCCTTTCTCATCCAGTGCTAAGGACCAGCAGAGCCTCTCAAAGATCTGTCCTCGGACATGAAATTTTTAAGCTGTTCATTAACGATCTTCCCGAAACTCTTCAAACCCGATGCCTGATTTATGCTGATGACCTCAAGCTTTGGTTGGAGGTCTCCCTCTTCGATACTGCTGATAAACTATAGGTCAAGCAGGAGCTATTATGCTACTGGTCCGCTATGTGTCGTCTACCTATGCCAAATGTTATGTTCTCTCGATTCATGCGTCCGATTCACTTGAAACCTGCCATATTGGGGAGCTGTCCTCAAGTATGCCGCCCGGAAGAAAGACCTAGGTCTATTCATTGCATCGGACCCAAAAACCATCCAGGACACACTAGTGAGAGTGAATGCTGCTAACAGAATGTGAGGTGCTATAAGAAGATCATTCTCTCGGATGACACCAAAGTACGTCAGGCTACTATTCACCTCTCACGTACTACCTATGCTTGAGAGCAGTCTACTGGTTACGTTTCTGCTTTCAAAGCTAGTATGTACCCTAATAGAAAGGGTCCTGAGACAAGGTTCAAAGTTTGTCTTCGGATTTCCTAATTTCTCCTACCCTCTTCGACTTTACGAGATGAACCTCTTCTCACTGGAGTACCGTTGCTGTCCTGGTGACCTCATCTTCACCAGGCGCATACTAAGAGGGATCTTAGAAATGAACTGTGACAGTTTTGCCGGCTCAAGTTAGAAAACTCAACACGACATCACACTTGGAAAGTTTTCAAACGCAGGATGCTTCCAGTCCGCTCCGCCGTCTCCATTTCTACTTGAGTGGTAAAAAACGGAAACAGCCTCCAAGCAACCGTAGTCCGTGCGCAGACTAAGGAAACGTTCTTTTGGCCTTTGGATATCAATCTGCGCAATATGCCTGGACCGCATTGTTCCTCCGCGACTCCCCTAGTTAATTATGGAGTGCTGCGTCGCTAAGGCACATTTGCTTCTCGTGCTGATCCAGAGGCGATGGGGCTAAGGTGGGACCACCCTTCTTCCCACTACAAACCAACGAACTAAATGAACTTGGGACGTAACACATTGGTGGGGCACTGCTCAGAACCTTTATGCTCGAAAAAGACCTCGGTGTGTTGATATAATCTGATCTACAAACTACGCGGGACACATCAAGAAGGAGTGCTGCTGCGAGCAGTATGTCCAATGCTATACGAATAGCCTTCTCGCGTTTAACTCTGCATATCTTCAGACTCTTGTTTACTCCCCATGTGCGCCCTATTCTCGAATACGGACTACCTGCCGTCTGCCCTCTTACCAAGTTTGAATGTGGCTTCATTGAGAAGGTTTGACTGCGGGATCGAAATACATCTTGCTGTTACGGGACTTGCCTTATCCCCTGAGACTTCAGCGGACGAACCTGTTCTCCCTGGATTATCGTTGACATTACGGTATCCTGATTTTCACTATGTGCAGCCAGAGATGAGTGATAGGGATGTAGATGCAAGCGTTCTTTAATTCAAGATAAACAATTCAAATGGAAGTCAAAACTGGAAACTGTTTGAGCCCAGAAGTTTCTGAGTTCTTCCTGCTCTCGATCTAACAACTCGCGTAGTCAATGATTGGAATAACTTAAGCATGCGGTTGATCTCCAGACCGAGGATTGTTTTAAGCAAATCTTGAATTCTTACCTATTGAGTAGGACAAGCCCTTTCATCTTGCACTGAAGCTGTCAAGAACCCTTGTGGAATACCGTTTAGCAACGAATCGCGGCCTCCACGCAATGATCAGAAAACGACTGAGTTGACAAAGGATTTTTCCTTCTGCTCTCTACACTCCTATGATCCTATAAAATCACGCTGATTGTAGTGACCTGGAGATTCCACCGTATGACTGTGTAAACTATTTTAATATATTAAAGTTAAAGCTTGCTCATGTATTAGAGAATTAGGCGGTTTGCCTGTTGGAACATTGTTCTCGTTTGTTTGAAACACAAGCACGATATCCACGTTCGGCGCGCGACGCGACTGTGAACGACGCTCCGTCCACACACTCGATGCCCAACTATGTCCTCGCTAGCTAGCTCTCTTTTGGTGCCTTAATTTTAGCATTAGCTAACTCTCCTCCCGTCCAATAAAAATTTCCCTAGCTTACTTTGGTGTGCTCTACCCATCGCCTTTGGTTGGTCGTCTAGTCTCGTGCCGGATATATAGCGCACGATCATCGCGCTATAGGATACCCTGTCTTCCCGGTTTGGCTTGAGCATGCACATGAAAAACAAGTATCAAGGAACAATAGTAGCGATTTGTTACCCAAAGCATTAGTTTGCGTTTAAATGTGGTTTTAACTTATCGCACTGGCGTTTAAAAGCCTAAGCAACTACAGGTTACCAAGTTCAAGTTCAAATAGGAATAGAACAGTAGGAAAATCCTGCCAATATTCCATCTTTGAAAATGTCGTTGTTCCAACAGGAAGACCGGTGCATTGATTTGCCAAAGGAGAACCAAATCAACAAACAAAATTCACTTGGGCAACCAAACAATGCCCTTGCGCCCTGCACTAGCAGTCCCCGCTGTGCCGGCCACGTGACGATTAAAGAAAACAGTAGTATCAGTAAAGGAAAGGAAACAGAGGAGAAGCCAAGCTTATGGAATTTCGTAGGCAACTGTAATGTGAGGTAAATCAATCTGCTAATTGCGCTTGAAGAATCGATATAGACTAGTAGAGACAATAGGTGCTTAAACATGAGCAAAGTGAATTACGATATGGATACATTGTAAACAGTTAATTGCTTGTGTTGTGCACAGCTGTACTGAAAAGCAGTCTACAACTTTGCGCATAAAGTAGTTGCACAACCAAGTTACCGCACTGCTTATTAAATAGCGCTACAAAATACAGCAAAAAATTGAAAAAATCTAGTAACTAAAAATAAATAAGGTAGTTGCTTTTACAGAAGCTTTGTTGTGCTTTTTTGATATAACGGCAACCGCGAAAATGATTCGGTGTGCCAAAGTGTACTTGGGGTATACATCAATTTCGTAGTGGTTGTTACTAGTATATTTTATCTTTCTTCTAGCCCTTTCTCTGCTATCCAATTTGTACTATTTTTAAATTAACTAGTTCTAAAAGCACACCATCACGCTCGTGTCGTGCTGGTTTTGTTTGCTGCTGCCTGTGCTTGTGCTGTCCCCACATCTTTCTCACATTCAGGTACTTAGCTCCGAAGCACCAGTCATTGGTTCACTTGTATATAGAAAGCAGAATAGGAGGACCTTGCCGGCTTCATCGATTCCGATTAAGTGCAGCCTTGACACAACACTCTGCGAACGGCCAGTACTTCGGGGCTCATCGCCTTGGCAGTAGGTGCAGCAGAACCCTGCCGTACTCCTCAGGCTGCAGTCAGTCAGTCGTTTGAAGCTTTCTTCTGTCGGAGACTCAGCACTGCTCCCCGGCAGACGGTTCCAATCATTCGTTACGCGAAGTGATGAATGGTAGTTTCTGGACGGATGTGAAGTCTTCGGCTGTTGTATAACTTGCATTTGTGGCCTCCTGTCGAGCCATACACGTTGAGCCGAAAGTGCTTTTATATCTCACTCCTACATTCTCCTCTTAGGATCCGTCTGGCTTAGACATCGATCTAACTAAAACCGAGGTTTGTCTGCTATCTTAAACTGCGCGTTGCCTCGGATCGTATTTTTGCCTGAGGACACGAACTTGTTACATAACGTTCCGTTAGATTAGCTGTTGAGGAGGTTCATTTCTGGGGACCTTTTGCATCATGTTCGCCAATCTACTTTGCAATCGGTTGCCCGTAGTTTCTGTGGGAGTTTATCTGCGTTTCTTTGCTGCGTCAAACCAACTGGTATTGTTTATCCCAGTTGAATGTACCCTCCGTTTTCGTAAGAACATCCCGTGGTATACAAGACTTTCATATTACCTCCCACTTGCCGAGGTACTTTGCCTCAGAAGTCATTGGCCACCTTGAAACTATACTAAATGTCTCACTTACGATATTGTTAAAACAGCCACAGTAAAACACATTCCGGATCTGACATTGGTTTGTGCGACCGCGAATCAGGACTGACTAGCCGCACTGAAGATGTTTCCTAGTTTGGTAACAAAATGTGTGCAATCGAAATGCCTGGCTCGGAGAACAAAACAATCCTCTCACACTCCTACAACTGCTTATCACTGGCTTCGAGTTTGGCCATCGCACACCGTCTCAGCATTTCCAGCGCATACGTGAGGTTGTCTTTTCCTTTAATTAAATGACAGAATACTTCACCAACCTTGTGGTTTGTGTATTCCAGCAAACACGACGGCAATCCTAGCTGGTTCGACTGATGAAGCCCCACTACAAAAGCTGGCTGAAGTGGCCGAAGAAGCGCACGAGTGCTTCTTTAATATTGTAGTGAATCATGTGGCCGTGGCATCCATCACAAGCGTTTCTGCGCACGCCGCATTCGACTCCATTGATTGAAGGGTCAACTTTAGAGCTCAGTAGTTCTCAGCTTAAGTGAGATGGATTACGAACGCGTAGGAACTTTACAGCACAAGGTTTCCTAGTAACACCCACAGCCGATCATCATACCCGTATTGTTAACCTACCCACCACGTTGGCGATGCTGCATGAAACTGCGCCCGGATTGTAAGCAACAAAATGCTATCCTTGACACCAAATTGGGAGACGGCATGGCCGGTCCATACTGGCGACTGATGCTGCTGTTCAAAGCAGCAGCCTCCTCCTGCACGTATGCGATTCCGCGTATGCGTCCGCGAGGAGGCAAGAGATATATCCGGTTACCTGGAAATACGAGCTTCACAGCTTGCAGCGACGCTAATACAGGCTGCTAGCCAGACAAGGACCGCCACTTATTGCCAGAAACTCCTCACGCTCAGCCTTGGAAGGCCTCGTAATTTACCCTTTAAATAAATACTTACCTCTTTTATTCTGGACCGAGCGGGGCACACTAGTACACTGATACCCAAAAGGGTACAAAAGTAATAAATTGAGTTAAACAAGTACGAACGGAAATTTTCTGAAGTTTTCCATATCGACAACTGCCAGAAACTCACGGCTTCCATGATAGAGATGGAGCTGGTGCGAGCAAACATCGACGTGACGTGTGGTAGAGAAGGCCAGTATCCAGTAAAAATTAGTTACGTTGGTATTTGTGCACCTTAAGACTGGAATATCTGGCTACAATCGCTTCTGAATGAAAATTTCAACTACGCTGAAAAATCATGTAAATAAAAAGAATTTGTCTGCGTACGATATATACTTGCTAACAGGACGGAGGTAAATAGAATTGTTAATGGTGCACAAGTACGGTTAATGCCTTCGGATGTTTCCGGGTTCCCCCGGTAGGCAGTTGACAAATTGGCCATGGATGTTTTACCTGCACTCAAAGGTACAAGCAACAGGCCAAGTTGGATTCAGAAGTATTGCTTTCTCGGATAAATTCTTCCCATTGCTGGCTAAAATATGGCACCTCATCCAATGCAGGATCACCGGAAAGCACACGGCGAATTTCTTCAGACTACAGAGAAAGGAGAACGGGTGGCAAGTTAGGAGAAGACCGCAAAGGACAGTCATGGAACAAGGCAAGTTATGGATATGCTGTCATGCACCTATGGCCTGCGGAAAACTGATGAACAGTGTGGAACGGACAATTTGAGTGCTTTGTCTCATGACGAATCGCAACAGCCGCAAGGGGGACTAACTGTCTGTTGCAAGAAAAACGGAGCGGGTAGATAAAAGTGCTGTCTGCAAGCTAATAGAAAGCTTCCAGCGACGTAACTATTTGCGGCCAGACGGAAATAAGGAACAGCTAAAAGGATCAAACACGTTGCCTTGATTAAATGCTAAATGGAAATACGACTACGCAACGATAATTTCCAACGGCACGCGGACTAAGTATAACTAGATTGCTAGCCAATAAACTCGGAGCAATCCCTCTAATGTGAAGGCAACGCAGTGGGTGGACGTAACCATACAGTGAAGTTTTTCAATTAGTCCGGATATAAAAGGTAACGCGCAGTCAAGTCTGGTCGAGTCAACGTAGGTTTTGTCCATCTGTATGAGCGCAGTTTCAGCATTTTCACAAGCAAAGTGCGGATTATTATACAACAAAACATCATTGAGCAATAGCAAGTAATACCAGTAAACGACAATGTGCAAATTCATCTAAGCTTGTGGTCAATAAAGCGGCGTTTTACTCCTGTTGGGTCAATTAGTAAGCGTGCTAGATAAGGCAGGATCGAGTTTCGCTAGGACAAAGTACGAGAGTATAAACCCTTAACTGTTGTCTTTGTGGACTAAGTAGATACCGTGCTGGCTAGGATATCGTGTAACGGGTGTAAGGAGACATTTAAAATAATGAATGCAAGGTTGGTGCATGCATCGAAAGATTTGTTGTAAATGATATCCATGAGCAATTATTTCCCTAAACCGGAGCAACGAGAAAGAAACAACCCCGGGAATATAACCCTGGGAACAGTATGAGCTTTGAGGGAGAATACATGCAGCCAAAGACTGTAGAATTAAAGGAAGCATAACGGAAAATAGTTTAAGCCTGAGGGAGTAAAACCGGGACTTCTAACTTTCTTAAATGCTTTAAGGACGGATGTAGACTAGGTTAAATTTGTGCCATAAAATCTCCTAGCTATGTTACGGTACTTGCGGGGGTGTACTTTGGTCATTCACCGTCATTGGAGGAGAGAGATTTGCAACGGACTGCAGTCTGTCTGAATCCAGATAAAAGAAAGTTATCTCACAACACTTGGAAGAGTAGAGAGCCAGGGACCGGGCGCTGGGCCAACTCAATAGTTCGTCTAACCCCCACTGAAGTTTCAAGTAGTCCACTGTGCTTTGCGCTAAACCTCCCTGGGTGACGTCAGCGTATTTACAGCCTGTGAAATTGGATGGAATAGGTAGACTTTCAACGTAGGTCTGAATAGATTGGGGTCAGGCTGGCACCTTAGAAGTCAGCACAATTGGTTAAGGGTACGGAAGGTGGTTTGTTGTATGGCTGCGTGAACTGGTTGCTGGTTGTGCAACAACCACACCTCACTATACATATGAAGGAACGCCATTATTTTACAAACTGTTGAGCGGTACTGATGCTCCCAAAACCGCTGGTGTCCTCAAGCACAAAGTCGTACGTCCTTGCATTTATTGTGCAAGGCTACCGCAACGGAATTTAACGCGATCAGTGAAATAGAAAGGCCACACTGTGAAGTGACGGTTGCGACCCGACATTAAATAAATAAATTCCTTATTCGCCTGCAATGCCAGACTCACCTTTGTAGACATGATTATTTTCAAGACACGACTAAATGTCGGGGAAGGCATTAAAGCTGGTGCAAATTAGCCATGAATCTCAGAGCTGTGAGTTCAAACATTCGTTTGCGGGTGCAAGTGCCCATCCATTGTACGAGTTTGATTATGTGCCACTGCAACTACTATTGAGCACGAGGATAGTGTGCGAAGAGTCGGGTGACGTCCTTGGTGGGCTTGTGGTTGGTTGGGTAACCTTGGGGCCGTGACTTTAGTTAGAAACGAGTCACATCCGCCTCGTTGCAATGCAGTTAACCAGACGTTTGTGGCGCTTTATAAGGCGAACGCTGGCCAGGCGGAAAACCACCGCATCCTGGGGCACTGCTGCCAAACAGTTGGTACACGGGGAAGTCATGTTTTTGTTGTCAGTTGAGCAGCCTGCAATTGTTGACAAGCTTGAAACGACTGATTGGAAGCTCGACAGGCGGGACCACAGCTAGGTGGTTATGGTTTGCTTCATGTCACTTGCATTAATCAACTGGTTTGAAGGTTGTTGCAGGCAGGCCAGGGCTGATCCAATCCTCTGGATAAAGGCATCCGGGTCCACCCGACAAATGTTAATAGATCAGAAAGGGCGGGAGTGCTTTGGAGGCCTGTTATTGTCCACCTTTGTCTTTGTGGGTTCATTCAGTCGCAGACCCACAGGCAAGGTGAGATCCTTGGAGGTTCCTTTTGACATTTTCAGCCCTCGGGGAAGAGAAAAGTAAAGTAAAGAATGGGCGGGCAGCAGAGTCCACCAGGGAAACCTGTAACATCACGTGGTGCGAATGTCAAAGTCATATACGTTAAGACATGGTGATAATGATACGTGAAAAGGCAAAAGCATATTTGGCATTTTTTGTTCTGCGGCCATCTAAATAACCTATGCGGGCGAAGGTTGTTTAATAACTAGAAGCAGGAATGGGGGGTTAGTTAGGACGAACAGAAGGCAGTGACAAGCTAAAGTAAAACAGAAAAACTAAATTTCCCACTGGTGAATATGCTGTAAACCAGGCTTTTATGCCTCAGTGGTCTAAGCGAGGTAAGGAAACAGCAAAGACCGGTGCGGCAATTCGTGCTACACGCATCAGGCAAACCCCAAGCGGGGCAGGTGTGGTGAGCATTTGATAAGTTTCTTGATCAAACCAACGTGTCAACGCACTGTAGTGGTTTTAAGGAAAAAGTGAGAAGCAGCAACTATCAAAGCAAGGGAAAATGAAGGGATCAGTGGAAGTGCCAAACATGGGTTAGTGTACCTCGGCCGCCTAGCAGCTGTCAGCAGGTAGACAAGGCAACTCAGACGCGACTGGAGTAGGCAGCAAGACAAGACTATTGGGACCAGCAGAAGTGGGGAGACACTAAGATAACAAGCAAATATTCGACCCAAACGCTGAGACAAAGTGTAGGAAAATCTACATGAAAGGTTACGGTAGAAGTATGGTGTGATAAATCAGGTGTTACGGAGCTGCTCCAGCGGCATGCATAGATTCATAAGGGCAGGGTGTGGCGGGAGCAAGACCAAGATAATCAGACAGGCTACCATAGGATCACGAGGATAGGGCTTGAAATTGTAGTGTGAAAGATAATTAGCCTGGTTAATGTTAAAAAGGAAATACCACTGGTGAATAGGCGGTAAACCAGGTCTTTAAGCCTTATTGGCCTAGCCGAGGTAAGGAAAGGGAAAAGGCTGGAGAGGCAATTCGAGACGAAGGCATAAGGCAGACAGAAAGCAGGCCAGGTGCAGTGTGAGTAGGCTAAGTGGCTCAACCAGATAAGCGTATCATCGGATTGAACTGGCTTTAGAGAAAACTGAGGAAGAGCAACAAGCAAAGCGACGGATAATGAAAGGTCAGTGAAAGTGCCAAACATGAGTCTGCATAGTTCAATTGCCTGGCGGTTGTCAGAACACAGGAGAGCGAGCTCAGGGGAGACTGGATTAGGCAGAAAGAAGAGAGTATGCGGGGCAGCAGATGTAAGGTGACATTTTAGGACGCAAGCAGATATTCAGGACACACAGTCCACACTGTCTATGCTTACGCTGACAAGCGGATCACACCCACAGCCGCCAAATATTTCTTCAGACACCGGCGACGCGCTAGCAAGCATACAAAGGAACAGCAACACGTTTACAAACACAGACAACACGCATACATAGATACCTACATTTATGGATCCACCTATATGAAAATCCTCTGACACTATTACAGGTTTCTTGCTCAATTTTTATTCCATTACTATGCCCACGCCTTTATGGTGTACCAAGCGTAGCCGAAAATAAAAGTGATTCTTTATTTATCATCGTTATTAATTTTCTTAGCAACATAATGTATTTTTCAGTAGTTTTCATTCCCTGTTGGAGTATATATCGATGCGGTGGAAGCCAGACACGGTATAGAATAGCACCACTAAAACTGATCTACCCGTGACGGCAAATTACGGCTTACACCTGAGAAACTACGGACGGCCTAACTATCGTCACAAGACTCTTAAGCATGTGAGCAGTCGTCTTTCAAGCAGCTGTTCGTCTCTTCGTTACACATTGTGCGTAAAAGGATGGTTATCAGCGCCAAAGTTGTTACTACAGAGTATTGAAAGACGCCACATTTATCGAAAGATACTGGATCCCACTTGAACTCAATTTTTCGTTGGGCGGCAAAAATATCGAAATTTTTCGAACGATCTTTTTAGTTTTGTCGCCCAACTTCAGTGGCCGCGGAAGAAATTGCGACAATGACAGTGCTCAACTCTTCTAGATTGTGCGAGCTTTGCTATATTTTATTCGGTCCCCAAATTGCCGCGCATCTAGCTAACACTTTATTCACAAAGTTATGCGTGGTCTCGACAATGTCTGTCCACAATGCTCATGCATCAGTCTTAAGTACTTCGACTGGGGAACACTACGCACTTACGAACAGTTTCTGAGTGTTTTAGACATCACGGTGTTACCATTAACCTTGGAACATAACTATTCCGCAAAGCCTCTATGGAGGGTGTACTCCACGGAATTGACAGCAACGTTATTAGTCCCTTGATTGCGTAGCGGCAAGTAAACAAGGATTATCCGTCACCACCATACATAAAGTGCCCAAGCTACTTTCCCACCATAATTGAATGCTACGGTCGGTTTGTACCTGGTTGCGCCGCGAATCTTCTACGTTTACGTAAGTTGCTCAAGGCTAATCCTCAGGTATTTGACGTATATAGATAACTAAATGATTAGCTGGTTTATTCTCAACATATCGAACCACACCAGTAATGGTATGAGCAACTTGGTCCGACCAGTACAAATACAGTGAAGGCTCCGTAGGTGGACCGCACAAGGGACTGGATCGAGTTGGGCAACCTAGAGAGGTGAGCAACACACGGAGGTACCCTAAAAAATATAGGAACCTACTTTTCATTTATGAATAGTGTAGTATAAAATCACTTGCACACGGACCTACCTCGGCCCCTTTACTCGTTATCTCATGCAGTGGCAAACGCAGCTCAGCCATACGGTTTTATAGCAAATCAAAACGCAGTGTGCATTTTGTAGTTAAACAAGGTTTTGAAAAAACGTGTATCTAGGTTTCCTTCCGTTATCAGAAAATAACAAAGAAGCGCTCTCAGCACAAGTTTTACCTTTAACAGAGTTCGATATTTTTTCACAGCCTGGCTTTGGTTGCATTAAAATATGTCTGACCAGCTTTTGGAGTTTCTGTATTTTCCAAACCATCATCAATCAGACCTAGTTTTCCTTCTGCATCAGCAATAGCAGGTGCTTCTTCTTTGTTTTTGTAAGGGAGTAGCACAGTCAGTAACACTTGAAAAACAATAGCTGGTCTGGTTCGGTGCGTTAGCAAGCCACCATCAATTTCAACAAGTCATTTGAAATTGGTGCCTCCGATTTCCACCAACGGAGATGGAATATCTAATACAGCGACGGTATCCCGCTCGTGGGATCAAAAGATCCTGCTCTTCTGGAACGCTGCCGTATCATTGGCGGTTAAAATCTGAAGCAAGTAGAACTTCTTTACTTATGCCTTACCTCAAGTCTGACTACACATCCAGGTGAGTTAAGTTCGCAACTGGTCGTATTCGACCATAAGGCTTATGTTTCTTCCAACACTGTCCACTGGTAACTCTTGCTGGGACCGTTGGCTTTCAATAACATAACAGCCACCGTATTGTCTTCCGACTCTTTGCACAGCCTCACAGTATCACCCACAGGTCGGATCGTTTTAAATAAATAAATAAATATATGGTTTATTCTCGTCACTGCGAAGCGCACCCTCAAGGGCGTGATCGTGGTAGTACAGACATGTATGATCAGCAATTGCACTACTTAGTACATTTTGACCAATAGCATGGGAATTTATGTGTGTGTTGAGATGTAAAACTATGTTTAACAGTGTATTTGGAATGGGAAATGTCTTGTGAGTAGGTAAATGTGACTGCGTGGGCTTTTGTTCGTTGTGTTCGCCATCAAAGGGGGGAATCAATGGAACGCTTTGAAGCAGATGACGTCCGTGATGTGTGAAGGATCCTCCGGAAAAGGGAAGAGGCAGTGACTTTATTTAGTGGCGAGTCACATCGGCCACGTCACCGTGTTGTTAAACGGATACTTGTGGCTTTTTATAGGGAGAACGCTTGCCAGGTGAAATCCCACCACATCCTGGAACACTGCCGCCGAACCATTTGCTGGAACGGGATTTACCCGAATCACCCAGCTGGCACCATGAGGAGGTTGTTCGGCTAGCCAGCCACTTACCTAAATAAGGCTCCTGCTGAAAGCGAACCCTTCCCCAAGTTTGCGGTTACTTAGAGGTTTTCTTGATCAATTTTCGTTATCTATTGATCATGTTTCTGTCTGTGAAGACCCTCTCATAGGGCTGGATCCTTTCACTGGTCACCTCGTCAACGTTTTGGTTCCCTTAGCCTTTAGTTTCACTATTACCTTTGACTACCACCCCAGCCATATCAGGGCTATAATACAACCCATGTTTACTTCGCGTATACCGGTCTCTGACGCTTAACAGTCTCTCTGCTACAGTGCTACGCTGAGTGCCGTCGTATGCCACCTTTCCTTTTCAGTTTACTCTCACAGTTCTTAACATGCCGCTCTCCAAGCCTTAGCAATACTTTGGTCTAATCTGACCGGTCGTTATTGCGTCCATGCGAACCCAGGACGATTACAGGTTAGGCAACTCGGAGCTATTATTTCTGTTACTATGTTCGGCTTACCACCCCTCCTATGTTTCTGCTGTTCACCTCGTGTTCCACTTGTGGAACATTATGGACGACACTGATTATTTATGTATCGGAGCTTCAGCGTCAGTCGTGCGACTACTAACTCAGCACACCTCTGTTTGCATGCACCCGCGTTTCACCGACTCTGCATTTGCCTATTCTCGGAACGATACCATACGACAAGCAGCATCCATGCCCTGCAGCTCAATGCAGTTGTCTATAGCTTCCCCTAGGCTGCCAATCGCTTCCCGACGGCTTGCGTCATGGCCATTAGGTCCATCGTTCATCATTGTCTCTATGCATCTTTCCAATTCCTATACTTTCGTTAAACGTTGTGGACACCCTTATCACAACTTGGACCATGCGCTCTACACAACCTCTATCGTGCGCTGTAGTTGTAGTCTGAGCGACGCCAGAGACGTGATGTAAGAAGACACCGGTACCTCTTATATACTGAACAAAATTACATAGTACCAAGGAACTAGGTACGACGGCATGCCATCAGTCATTTATTATGGTTTATCGATGCTTTCATATCTGTGTTTGCTTGCTTGGCTCTTGTGCCTTGATCGTTTTTCCCGGGATCTCCCCAGCCCCGGCGGCTGGCGCATAAAGCTTCATCATCTGGCCATAGCTGATCCATACTCAACAGCCAAGCGATATGCCACGAATTATCTCTTCTGCAGGACCACAAAAGCAACGCATTATCCTGACGCTTCTAATTACCTTTCAATAGCATTACCCTACCGGCTATCTCGTGAGGCTGCGCTGGCAAAGGTTCAAACAGATGGGTTTAACTCGCCTGGCAATCACATTGCCACAACGTACCCACTGGAATTAATTCTTTAGATAAACCCCTTGTTCCACTATGGAGTACAGATTCCGCTAGCACAATTACTTTGAGTTAACATATACCGCTTTGCTGCCTCTCCCTGGTGTTCCAAAAGGAGAGTTCGGCGCCTTAGGTTTCTGCACGTACATCTCTTCCTACCTGGTGATTTTTGATGGCACACCATCGACTCATTACGGGACATGAAGATCATTTCTCGACAAGCAGTTACCTATGAAGGAACCCTGTTCCCCTTCTGTTGACAACCGGCGCTGTTACGTGGCCTGAACTCGGAGATTCGATCCTATTACGCTGTTAATTATACCTATGCTCTGAAAAACTTTAATGCCAACTTCCGGTGGACCTGGACTTTGAATGCGAACTTGCACTTTCTCCCGAGATGGGTTACATTTACTTGCAAGGATCCACCACAGTCACATCGCACTTGTCCAGGGGGTACATGAACTCGAACACTTCACGTCAGGAACAGTGTACCACAAATCAAGAGCCAAAATCCATTAATTAGAAATTCGTACTCAACTGCAAAATCCTGCACACGACTAACCTAGACATTTCTTTTTTCGACCAGATGCAACGACCAATGACGAACCTTGTCTATGCAATTCGGTTAGCCAACACATTGGATGCTCAACTGACTGCGAGTAGCCCAGTGTATAACTGGTCCTTAAGAATGTTGTCAGTTATACATTATCATTGAACAGTATTGACAGCAGTGTTCCAGGACTTGGTGGGCTTTTGCCTGGCAAGCTTTATCCCTATAAAACACCATGAATGTCCGTTTAACCACACTGCGATGTGGCGGAGGTTACTGACCACTAAATAATGTAACTACCCACAAAGTCACACTGACAAGTTGACCGGAGCGACCTTTTATCTCATTTCATTGATATTTGAACGCGTACACTATAAGGACACATCCCTGTTTCTATATTTTGGCTCCACTCTAAATGTTCCGCTTCTACACAGCCTTGAAACAAGATTTAGGCCGCATTCTTAAAGCTTCCGTTCACGACCAGGGCACTCGCCATTTCAGTAACTTCTGTATTTGATGCGAACAGCGCATTGTATACAAAGCAAGGTACTTTTTGGGAAACAGACGCTGGGAAGGTCTTGATCATACCAGATTTGCTGTGCCTCGAAATATTCGAGCAACAATTATTTATTTATTTCTCCAAAGCAGAGCATTCAATGTATTAACTGAAGCAAAGCATAAGGTTCTTTACGCATGATAAATATTAGTAGGTAGTTTTGCCAACCTCCATTGCGTCAGCCGGGCATAAATAAATAAATAAATGGTATATGCTCTGTAAAACGAGACACACCTCTAAATACATGATCAAATATGCATACAAGCATAGCTTCTTTGGAATATTAAAACATTTCGTTTCAATGAAAGGAAACAACGAAAAGATGTAGTCCATATGAGCGCGCATATTGTCAGGTAATAGTCAGATCAAGGACCATGATGGCGCTGTGGCGCGCAAAATTGTTGCGTCAAGGTACAAGTAGGGGGTACATTTGCCGTGTAGTGATCCATGAGCACAGGAGCCCAAACAAGGTTTAGTGCAATCAATGACCATTACGAAGCCAGAATGATCTGTACTCCACTAAAGCATTCTTCATAGTAAAGTCAGTTGCATAGGTTGGATGTAGGGGGCTGAGGACTGCGTCAGTGTGAAATGCATAGCTGTGACTTTATTTTGTGGCGAGCCACATCCGCCACTTTGCAGTGTTGTTGAGCGGACATTCGTGGCTTTTATTGGGAGAACGCTTGCCAGGCGAAAACCCACCACGGCCTGGAACACTGCCGTAGCTTCCGTTGAACTGTAGTGCTAGTCGGCTATGCATCGTATAGACCGATTTTGCACGCTATTATTCGCAGTCGGTTGAAAGCCAAAATTCTTCCTTCGTTGGCCGAATGGCTTAGTAATGATCCGGCAGTAGTCGTTGAAGCCGGTCGATGATATAAAAGAGTCGCAGAGTCGAATGATATTGATGCAGGTGAGTAAACACATTGTTAATAGAGGCCGGCTATTTCTATTATATTGTCCGGCTCACAACCCGTGTCTAGCTATCCATGCTGAACTTGTCATAGGGACGGTGAGTGCAGTTGTTTCTTGTGTCTGAATATGTTCATAACAGGAAAAAATGCTATTCTCCGCAAAGTGGACTAGTATTCCCTTCAAATGTAAGTGTAATTGGCTGCATAGCCAAGTCAGAACTCCATGAAAGATCATCGGAAAGGCCAGTTATACGCGCGCAATGCTGTCCGTGAAATGACATCAGAAAAGCCTCAGGTGACTGGAGAATAGGAATGTTTGAGGCAGTGAAGGTAATCATGCCAGAATTGTCTGTCTTCGGTAGTGGAACAGTGGATCCATGAAAATACATTATTCCAGGTGAGTAATTTGTCCTACTGTGAGTACAAGGCGAGCTAAACCAATTTGTTTAGACCCCGTTTGTGGTAGCTTCTCCAGAATGGCGGAAAGAGCTCCATTTAAATAAATAAATAGTATATTCTCGAATTTCCGAGACACACCTGACCAGGCATGATCAACGTTTACAAGCAATTTATGTTTCGCAACAAACACGTTGCTATGTATGTAAACGGCAGTAAGCCGAAAGTTGTGCAGGCTTTGGAAATTGTAAAATTAACCTTGAAGCATAAATTCGTCAAAACATGACGACAAGTTGGGTTCTAGTGGGCGTAGGGTAAACAGGCTAGGCATTCCGTTTGTAGAGAAAACTTGTCAGGAAATGATTACATTAGGATTCTGTTAGGCTTGCCAGTATGTAGTTGTGGGCAGTGACTTTATTCAGTGGCGAGTCACATCCGCCACGTCGCAGTGTTGTTAAGCGGACATTTGTGGCTTTTTATGGGGAGAACGCTTGCCAGGCGATAACCCACCACGTCCTGAAACACTGTCAGAAATCCGTTTGTACACTAATGTAAAACTGGCAGAGCAGCTCGTCGACTGATTTAACCCTCGGTTAACCGCCGTCAATTGCCTTCTAATTTCCTCTGTTAGCTGAACAGGTTATTTTTGCTCGGGGCGGCCATAATGGCTGAGGCCTATGGAGGGTTAGACCTTCGTCATCTTCGTGTCCAGGTGAGCAAAACTTCCGATTCTTGCTTCTAGAATTTACAGGATTATGTATACTTTGCAGGAGTATGAAGGCGTCATGTCCAGCTACCATTACTGGACGACGGTCATGGTAGTGAGTGCATTTTTATCCACTTGTTGTACAGCCGTGTTCTATTTAGGTCCTTGGGGGTTTCTATGTCCTGTCCCAGGCACAAGCTCTTTCACGTTCCGATCCCAGATCCCCAAGAAGTTCCAGACCTCGGAGAAAGGGAAGGTGAGAGACAAACAGGGCCGCAAAGAACAGACGTGGGAACAAGCATTATTTATGTTCTACGGTCTAACATTTAGAGGAAACATATGATGTACACCGTGTAACAATGATTATGCTAGAAGTGTCTTTTGAATATTCATTGGAAGCAAAGCCCTATAGGTTGGTTGCTACCGTATACCTTGGATGCAGAGCGTTGCGCCGTTAAGCAAAGAAAACACAGGATCAGTTTGCTGTGATGCAACTGTTACGTGGGAAGATTCGCTGGGGAGCGAAGAATATTCTGACCCAATTAAAGCCAGTGAGTCTTTTGGACTCATACATGGGTAAGTTTCGCAAAAAATAGCAGCGAATAATTGAGGAATGAACACCTGTAAATGAGAAGCTAAGGGGCGTCGCTGTGCTGACCAGGTGCGAGAGTGCCGAATTAAAATGCTAAGAAGGGCTAATTGACGAAAGGACCGCGAATAGCCAGAATACATGCGTACATTCAGGTTGCCGAGAATATCAGAAAATGAGGCCTAACCGCAGCAGCCAGTGTTAGGTAATAGTGCCAAGCTGGATAGAGCCATGGACTGCTAGCCCGAGACTTGGAGTATTGCAGGTAAAAAAATGTCTAAGACAATACAGCAAGTAACGGGTAGATGAAGGCCTAGAAATGTGAGGCGGCAGAGCGGCTTACGCTGAATACCTGGATATGTTTGCACAGCAGAAGAAAGCTAAGAGAGGTTTCGTGATAGAATGACAGCGGACAAGTAAAGCGCGAGCATACAAAGAGGTTGGTAGATAGTTAGATCATAATAGACTACGACGCATCGACGTGCAGCAAATCAAATCATGCGGTGGTGCTAATGGAGTATAATTAAAGAGGCCTGAGCCGGGAGAAGCCAGGGAGAGAGCTGTACTACGGCCAATTAGGTGTCGCGGATGAGCAATGGCATTTAGGTGTGGCCTTATAATCGCTAGTGGACACCTGATTAGGGCAACAGACAGCAAGTGTATGTGATGCACGTAGTCCCAGGGGTTAAAGCTTGGAGGGATAAAGTGTGGACCTTGGCAGCTCAGTATATGCGCAAAGATGATAGTAGCTTATGAAGAAGGACTGCTGCTAAACACGGGAGCCAGAGGTAAGACGAGGAACAGTTAGGGTCGCTGTAAATGTGAGTATCAGTGATCAGCAATGGAATTTGCATGGAGCCTTCTAGTTGCTAGTGTATGCCCACAATTACCCATAATAAATCAGCAAAAAGCGGATGTGACGCGGTCAGTCACAAAGTATGTTCGAGATAGAAGAGAGCGGCTCTTAGCAAGCTCCATAAATGCGTGGAGCCTACGACCACTAGTTGCTGCCAAGCAGAAGTGCTTAGGTTTAAGAGGATCGACAGAACATGGCGCTGCGAGAAAATTTCGGTGGCCTGATGTAGCCATTCCATTAGACACTTTGGTCACAAGTGGATTCCTACAGTGTCACAGAACACATCAACAAGCCAGCGAAGGTAAGTGATACAGACAATCTGGGAGATTACAGGATGGAAAAACGAGGAATGTCTCCCAGTAGCTCCGGATAAGCTCAAAGATGTGTGGAGCCTACAATGAATCTCTGCAGTAAACGTAATGAAGATAAGAAGAACGAAGGGTAATTGTGCTAAGGGAGAGAACCGGCGGACAGCATCTGAATTCCATTGAACCTTCTCGTTATTTATTAGATACAGTGACAGAAGAAGTCAACCAAACAGTGAAGGTATGTGATGCTAACAATTCAAGAGAGTAAGTGGGAGACATACAGAGTGGCTGCTAGCGTAGATATGTATGCCAATTACTATGACTGGCTGCAGCTAAAAGTGGTGACATAAGTAATACGAAGAACTGATAATGATACAAGGTGAGATAGAGAGTATCCGCAACTAGCAATGGCATTGGGGTGTAGGCTTCTTGTGGCTAGTGGATACCTAAAGTGTCCCAGAATAAGTCAACGGTCAGTAAATGAATGTGACGCAGACAGTCACAAAGAATGAATGTTGGGGAGGCAACAGGGTTACATTTGGCAGGCTCCGGATATGTGCAGAGATGCATAGAGCCTACGACCACTAGTTGCTACTAAGTAGAAGTGCTGAGGTGAAGAGGATCGACAGAAACTGGCACTACGAGATACATTCGGTGGCCAGAAGTAGCCATTCCATTAGACACTTTGGTCACAAGTGGATTCCTACAGTGTCACAGAACACATCAACCAATCAGCGAAGGTAAGTGATGCAGACATTCTGAGAGATTACAGGATGAAGAAACGAGGAATGTCTCCTAGTAGCTCCGGATAAGCTCAAAGATGTGTGGAGCCTACAATGAATCTCTGCAGTAAACGTAATGAAGATAAGAAGAACGAAGGATAATTATGCTAAGAGAGAGAACCGGTGAGCAGCAACGGAATTCCATTGAGCCTTTTAGTTTTTATTGGATACTTACAGTGACAGACGACGTCAACAAACCAGTGAAGGTGTGTGATGTTAACAATTCAAGGGAGTAAGTTGGAGAGATGCAGAGTGGCTCCTAGTCTAGATATGTATGCTACCTGCAATGACTAGCTGCAGCTGGAAAGTGGTGACGTAGGTAACGCGAAGAACTGATAATGATACAAGGTGAGATAGAGAGTATCCGCAACTAGCAATGGCATTGGGGTGAAGCCTTCTAGTGGCTACTGGTTACCTAAAGTGTCCCAGAATAAGTCAACGGACTGCAAATGAATGTGAGCAGACAGTCAAGAAGGATGAAAGTTGGGGATGAAAGAGAGTGGCACTTAGCGAGCTCCGGATATGCAGAGAGATACGTGGAGCCCTCGACCACTAGTTGCTACTAAGTAGAATTGCTGAGGTAAAGAGGATCGACAGATAACGGCGCTACGAGAAACTTTCAATGGACTGATGTAGCCAGTCCATTAGACACTTGGGTCACAAGTGGATTCCTACAGTGTCACAGAACACATTAACACGCCAGCGAGGGTAAGTGATACATACAATCTGAGAGATTACAGGATGTGGAAACAAGGAATGTCTCCTAGTAGCTCCAGATAAGCTCAAAGATATATGGAGCCTACAATGAGTCTCTGCAATAAACGTAATGAAGATAAGAAGAACGAAGGATAATTGCGCTAATGGAGAGAACCAGTGGACAGCAACGGAATTCTATTAAGCGTTCTAGCTTTTTCATTGGATGCTTACCGTGACAGAAGATGTCAACAAACCAGTGAAGTTGTGTGATGTTAACAATTCAAGAGTGTAAGTTGGAGAGATACGGAGTGGCTCCTATCGCAAAATGTATACTACCTACAATGACTAGCTGCAGCTGGAAAGTGGTGACGTAGGTAACGCGAAGAACTGATACTGATGCAAGGCGAGATAGAGCGTATCCACGACTTGCAATTGCATTTGGGCGTAGCCTTCTAGTGGCTAGTGGATACCCTATGTGTCCCAGAATAAGTCCGCGGACAGCAATGGATGTGACGCAGACAGTCACGAAGCATGAATGTTGCGAATAAAAGAGGGTGGCGCTTAGCAATTTCCGGATTTGCGTAGAGCTGCACAGAGCCTTCGACCACCAGTCGCTACTAAATAGAGGTGCTGAAGTTAAGAAGATCGACAGCAATTGGCGCTACGAGAAACTATCAGTGGCCTGATGTCGCCATTCCATTAGACCCTTTGGGCACGTGCGGATTCCTACAGTGTTTGTGAATACATCAACCAACCAGCGAATGTAAGTGATACATACAATCTGAGAGATTACAGGATGAGGAAACGAGGAATGTCTCCTAGTAGCTCCGAGGTTAAGAGGATCGACAGAAAATGGCGCTACGAGAAACTTTCAATGGCCTGATGTAGCCATTCCATTGGACACTTGGGTCACTAGTGGATTCCTACAGTGTCTCAGAACACATCAACACGCCAGCGAAGGTAATTGATACATACAATCTGAGAGACTACATGATGAGGAAACGAGGAATGTCTCCTAATAGCTCCGAGGTTAAGAGGATCGACAGAAAATTGCGCTACGGAAACTTTCGGTGGTCATATGTAACCTTTCCATTAGGCAGTTTGGTCACTAGTATTTTGGTCTCCCAGTAGCTTCTTGGGTTAAAGCAATCGGTTGATTAGATATGTAGTGCCTGGATCAGTTAGTTCTCCGTAGTATGCATGCAGTCAGAAAGCAAGCGACTGGTCAGATGAGATTAGATTAATGTAAGGGACAGACAAGACTGTCTAGTTAAAGAAATGCAATCCGATTGATTACGAAATGAAGACAGCGAAGTAAGGGAAGCACGGGGTCAGTGGGGAAAGATTAACTGATTAGGCGTAGCGAAGCCAACGAGGCTCTGTAAGGTAATGTGGTCTGTGTATTTAATCATCTTAATATTGGCCGGTAACGGCACAATAGTCAGAGGTCAGAAAACATGAGCCGGAATACACGAGGTTGTATTAACCGGAGTGTTGCGATTTAATAGTGATGGTGCTGGAGGGCGGAAAAAGCAGCCATAACTGTTGTGTCAACAGTCAAGTTGGGAGAGATTTCGCTCTGTAGTAATCCATGAGTACAGAAGTCAAAGTAAGAGTTCAGTGCAACCGTTATCCATTAAACGTTCGGAATGCTCGGTGCGCCATCAAAGGATTCTTTATGGCAGAAGCGGTCGCATAGGTTGTATTTACAAAACTGGTGAATGCTTCCGTGTAAAATGTTCAGTAGTGACTTTATTTAATGGCAAAGCACATCGGCTACGTCGCAGTGTTGTTAAGCATGATACTGGTGGCATTTTATAGGCAGATCGCTTGCCAAGCCAAATTTCAACACGTCCTGGAACACTGCCGCTAAGAAACGCAGTATAAGGGGGCGGGTGTAGCCATTTGGTTAAGACGTTTGAGCACCAGTTGCGCTTGACAATGTCACAGATTGTCACTAAACCTGCTTTGTTTTGCTTCAAACCTACTAGGGGAATAAATGCTCGAGATAAGGGGTGGCTCCGGATATGTGTAGAGGTGCTTGGCCCTTATGGCAACTGGTTGTTGCTAAAAGAAGGCGTCGTAGGAGAGGCAAACGGCAGATATTAGCACCATTGGACTGCTTCAGTGGCCAGCCACAGCTTTTGGTTTAAGTTGTTAGTTACCTGCAGTGTCACAGAATTATTCACCAAACCAGCTAAGTTGTGATGCAAACGGTTCAAGGGAATAAATTTTGGGGATAAGGAGTAGCTTTCAGCAGGCTCCGGATATACGATGAGATGCGTGGAGCCTGCGACGACTAGCTGCTGCTAAACAGACCTAATGGCGTTGGAAAACGGAGGATCGGTGGGCGGGCGTAGCCATCCTACTAAGCATTTAGGTCACTAGCGGATACCAAATGTTAACAGAACGAATCACCAAAGCTTATTTCTTGCGGTTTTTACGACCTGTTTGGTACCGACCTGAGGGTTAACCCACTTGATTTAGTTGTTTTTGCAATTAAGCTAACGTAAGTCTATAGGTTGGCCTTAGATTCACCCGCTACCTTGAACGTTTAAGGTCGGGCACTACGAGTAATTTAAAGTTGTGACTCAATGAACAGATCGCAGTTGATTTTTAAGAATAATAATTGTATGCTGCCTTTTCTGGAAAGCCGTATCCAACGAAGGCAGCGGAGCAGTTTAGTGTAATAATGACAATGCTAGTAACGGCTGAAGACATAAACATAAATACTCTCAGCGCTACGATAATGAAAATAGATCTACACCGGAAGAGGCAATACCTTCACAAGTTGAAGTTGAGGAGGCTACGCTGTACTTGTACAGACAAATGCGGGCCGCCAAAGCTCGAACGACTAGGTCCGTGATGCACGAATTCTCTGAAATGTTCTCACCAGAAGCTGCAGTTGCAGGGTTTCCAGGCATCCAAGAATTGTCAATCGAAATGTAAAACCCGCCTTTGAATTGCTCAGTAGTTTGTGTCGCGAATGGGGTGAAGTGCCTGAGGAGTTTGTTTTAAACTTCATCGGCAAATTCTCCAAATTTAGCAAGGGCTTCCACAATGATAATTTTAACGCTAACGAGTACCGTCTCCTTTACAAAATGATGCAAAACAGCTGCCTTGTTATGGAGGGTAACAACAGTATGCTAAACACACTCCAACAAGGTTTCACAATTCTGTTGTGCGTTACTTCAAGTGGGAAGAAGCTAAAACCCCTGGTCCTTTGTAACTCATCTAGACCGCGCGTTCAAACCCTAAAGCTTAAAAACCTTTCAAGCACCTGGAGATCAAAGCAGTCTACGTGGCTGACTGATGCCATGTTAATGGAGTAGAACAGGCGCATCGATACAGTAACGTTCAAGAAGAAACGCTTTATTGTCCATTCGGTGGACAACTAACCTAGTCACACCCATGTAAGTACCTCACCAATATTAAACTAAGTTTATGCCACCAAGCATGAGTTGACTATTTCAACCGCTGGAAAGCAGAATCAATAAAATATTAAAACTGCATTACCAATTAATTACCATTAATGTTAATCTGGGATTACAGGTTAACGGGATGTTGGCGGTCTAAGCTCGGTCGATTCAAAGCCGCGTTTCCCTTACTTCGACAGCTTGCTGGACTTCTGTGACGTGGCCGACCATTGCTCGGAAGACTGAACGCTCTGTTTCCATTACCTCGTGAGCCACGTTAACTGTCGCCCTTCTTACCTCAAAAGTCTACTCTTGAATCTGTCCTCCCCTCATCACGCTCTGTCTTTATTTTTTCTTCATCCGGAAAGGGTGCGCTCAGTGCCCTTCCCTATAATCCTCTTTGAATGCTTCCTGAGAAACGAAATGTCGTTCTACGCTCTGCTTCAAAAACACACAACTTCTCTCACATTGTGGGCCTGCCTGACTTGTAAACCTTATATTCATTTACCCACTTAAATCCGTAACCTGTCTATCTCTGCCGACCCTTTATTTATCTTCCCACCTCAACTGTACGAATTATTCTAAGTGTGCCGACTAGTATAATCTCGTCCGATCGGTCCCCTGCGCTCCGAGTTCTCTCAGACTGTTGTGACGTTACCGGTATTTATTTGGAAGACCGAACGCCCTGTCCCCAATGCCTAATGAGCCTCATGGACTTTTTCACACCTTATAAGTGAAACTATTTCTATCCGAATCGCCTTCCCTCCTTAGGGCGCTCTTTCCTTTCATTCCTTCTCTAATGGAACTGCCAACTCTCAGTGCCCTGTAATAACCTAGTCTCAACTGACCGGTCTGCTTCTTTGACCTCTGCCAGACCAGTAACATATAAACGGTCTAGAATCTGTAGACTCAAGTTATGTCGCACTTACGTTGACAGCCTGATGGACTTGTTCACCCTTTATTTATATAGACACCTCCATCTCCAACTCTAACCTGTCCGCCTCTCAACCCACTCCATTTGCCCTCTAAAAATTAGCTGTTGGACTCAATCTCGTTTCGCCGACTAATGCTGTCTCGTCTGCTTAGTCTCCTGCTTTCCAAATTCTCTCAGACTCCTGCCTGACTTGCATACCTTATATTCATGTAACCTCCTGCATCCCAAACAGATCCGTCGCTGCTGACTGTTTATTTATCTTCCCACCTTAACTGTTCGACTTACTCTCAATGTGCCGACTAATCCAGTCTCGTCTGATCGGTCCCCTGCTCTCCGAATTCATTCAGACTGCCGTGACGTTACCGGTATTTGATGAGAAGTCCGAACGCTCTGTCCCCATTACCTCGCGAGCCCCATGGACTTTTCCACACCTTATAAGTAAACCTCTATCCGGACCGCCTCCTCTCCTTCTGACGTTCTCTACTATCACTTCTTCTCTAGTCGGACTGCCAACTCTCAGTGCCCTGTACTAACCTAGTCTCATCTGACCGGTCTGCTTCTTTGACCTTTTCCAGACCAGCAATATTTAAACGGTCTAGACTCTGTAGACTCAAAGCTATGTCGCACTTACGTTGACAGCCTGCTAGACTTGTTCATCTTCTATTTATATTAGCACCTCCGCCTCTAACCTGTCCATTTCTCGACCCACTCCATTTGCCCTCCAAAATCAATCTCATCTCGCCGACTAATCCCGTCTCAACTGATCGGTATCCTGCTCTCCGACTGCTGTGACGTTACTGGCCATCGTTCAGATGACTGAGCGCCGTCTGTATTCAATCCTTCTACAGTCGGAAGGCCACCTCTTTGTGCCATACCCTAATTGAGCCTCATATGATCAGTCAAACTCTCTGGAAATCCTACTAGGCTACCGGGATGTTAGCGGTCTAGGCTCCGTCGATCCAAAGCAGTGTCTCCCTCACTTTGATAGCTTGCTGGACTTGTTCGCCCCATTTTAATATAAACACTACTATCTCTGACCAGTCCAATCTTACTGACTCCACTTATCTTTCCAAATGAACCATAGGACTCAATCGCAATGCGCCGACCAAAACCAATCTCGGCTGATCGGTCTCCATCTATCCGACTTTAGTGACCCTGCGGGCTATTGCTCGGAAGACTGAACGCTCTGTCTCCATTACCTCAAGAGCCACGTTAACGGTCGCATTTCTTAGCCGTAAATGTAAACTCTTGACTCTGTCCTCTCCTTATCGCGCGCTGCCTTTATTGCTTCTTCAACCGGAGAGCGTGCTCTCAGTACTCTGCTCTATTATCCTCTTCGACTATCGAAATTCAGTTCTAGGCTCTGCTTCCCCAACACACAACTTCTCTCACATTGTGGGCCTGCCTGACTTGCATGCCTTATATTCATATAACCTCTTCCATCCCTAACCTGTCCAGCTCTACAGACTCTTTATTTATCTTCCCACCTCAACTGTACGAATTACTCTAAGTGTGCCGACTAGTCTAGTCTCGTCCGATCGGTCCTCTGCGCTCCGAGTTCTCTCAGACTGTTGTGACGTTACCGGCATTTATTTGGAAGACCGAACGCTCTGTCCCCAATACCTAATGAGCCTCACGGACTTTTCCACACTTTATAAGTAAACCTCCTTTTATCCGGACAGTCTCGCCTCCTTATGGCGCTCTCTACCTTCATTTCTTCTCTAATCAGAAGACCAACTCTCAGTGCCCTGTAATAACCTAGTCTCATCTGACCGGTCTGCCTCTTTGACCTTTGCCAGACCAGCAACATTTAAACGGTATAGACTCTGTGGACTCAAGCTATGTCGCACTTACGTTGACAGCCTGAAAGACTTGTTCACCCTTTATGTATATAGGCACCTCCACTTCTCGACACACTCCATTTGCCCTCCAGCAATTAGCTGTTGGACTCAATCTCGTTTCGCCGACTAATCCTGTCTCGTCTGCTCGGTCTCCTGCTTTCCATCTTCTCTCAGACTCCTGTGACCTTACTAGCCATCGTTCAGGTGATTGAGCGCCGTTCGTATTCAATAATTCTTTAATCGGACGATTGAGTCTGTCGTCCGGAACTCAGCCTCAGCTGATCAGCCAAATTCTATGGGACTGCTACCAGGCTACCGGGATGTTAACGGTCTAGGCTCCGCTGATCCAAAGCACTTCCTCCCTCACCTTGATATCCTGCTGAACTCGTTGCCCAGTGTTGATATAACTATTTTTATCTCTGACCAGTCCAATCCTACTGGCTCCACTTTCGGCTTACTGCCGATTACATACATAGCAACGTGTTTGTTGCGAAACATAAATTGCTTGTAAACGTTGATCATGCCTGATCAGGTGTGTCTCGGAAATTCGAGAATATACTATTTATTTATTTATTTATTTATTTAAATGAACCATAGGACTCATTCACAAAGCGCCGACCAAGTCCAACATCGGCAGTTCGGTCTTCTTCTCTCCTACTTCTGCGACGCTGCCTGCCATGCTCGGAAGACTGAACGCTCTGTCCCCATTACCACGAGAGTCACGTTAACTGTCGCATTTCTTATCCGTAAACGTAAACTCTTGACTCTATCCTCTCCTTATCGCGGCCTGTCTTTATTTCTTCTTCATCCGCATAGCGAGCTCTCACAGCCCTGCTCTATTATCCTCTTTGACTGCTTTCTAACTAGCGAAATATAGTTTAAGGCTCTGTATCAGCAACATACAACTTCTCTCACATTGCGAGCCTGCCTGACTTGCATACCTTATATTCATGTATCCGCTTGCATCCCAAACAGATCCGTCGCTGCTGACTGTTTATTTATCTTCCCACCTTAACTGTTCGACTTACTCTCAATGTGCCGACTAATCCAGTCTCGTCTGATCGGTCCCCTGCTCTCCGAATTCATTCAGACTGCCGTGACGTTACCGGTATTTGATGAGAAGTCCGAACGCTCTGTCCCCATTACCTCGCGAGCCCCATGGACTTTTCCACACCTTATAAGTAAATCTCTCTCTATCCGGACCGCCTCCTCTCCTTATGACGTTCTCTACTATCATTTCTTCTCTAGTCGGACCGCCAACTCTCAGTGCCCTGTACTAACCTAGTCTCATCTGACCGGTCTGCTCCTTTGACCTTTTCTACTCTAGCAAGATATACCGATCTAATCTCCGTACACTCAAAGCTACGTCTTGCTTACATTGACAGCCGGGTATACTGGTTTACCCTTTATTAGTATAGGCACTTCCATCAGTAACCTGTACCATCAAACCTTCAGTCGGACAACCGACGCTTAGTGCCATGCCCTTCCTTGTCCTCATCTGATCAGTAAAATTCTCTTGGGCTACTACGAGGCCTACGGATGTGTCGACTATTCTAGTCTCGTCTGTTCGGTCTCCGGCTCGCAGAGTTCTCTTAGACTACCGGGATATTACCGGTGATTTTTCAGAACTGAACGATTCATACTTTGCACGAGAGCGTCTTTAACTTCACCACACTTTAGTAGTAAACATTTTTCATCCTGATTATCGTCTCCTATATGCTCTCACGAGTTACTCTTCGCATTGCCGTCTGCATTCTTCCGCTCATAGCTGATTCTTTAAATTTCCCTTTCTTCTTGGAATGTTGTTTTACCTATGTTGCCCCCGCATTCGGTCTCAACCTAGTTGTCCTTATTTTCACCTAAGATGCCGCTCGCATTCGGACTGCTGTCATCATCATCGGTTTACCTGTTACTCTCCAACAATCATATTAATCGCTAAACTTTTTCAACAAGCATTGTTATAAACGTCTCTTGACCCTGCGCGTGCAGATCCATTTTTCTACCTAGCAGTTGTAGTCTGAGACACACCAGCGACGTGATGTAAAGGACGCGCTTGCAAATCATGTACACTAAACAAAATTACAAAAATTTTAATGTATCATAGGAACTGTTGCGCGCCACCAGTCTGTGTTTGTGCTTCTTGATTCATTGCTGTCTTTCTGTGTGTTTGCCTATTGTCAGCTGCCCCTTTTCTCTCGAGATTTCCACAGATACATTCGCCAAAACAAGAAGGTTTATCCACTGGGACTGGTCGACGCACCCTCAATAGCCAGCTGGGCTACATGCTTGAACATTCATCCGGGAGATGAAGAACCCACTCTCTTGAATTGTTAGCATAACATACCTTCACTGGTTTGTTGACATCTTCTGTCACGGTAAGCATCCAATGAAAAAGCTAGAACGCTTAATAGAATTCCGTTGCTGTCCACTGGTTCTCTCCATTAGCACAATTATCCTTCGTTCTTCTTATCTTCATTACGTTTACTGCAGAGACTCATTGTAGGCTCCATATATCTTTGAGCTTATCTGGAGCTACTAGGAGACATTCCTTGTTTCCACATCCTGTAATCTCTCAGATTGTATGTATCACTTACCCTCGCTGGCGTGTTAATGTGTTCTGTGACACTGTAGGAATCCACTTGTGACCCAAGTGTCTAATGGACTGGCTACATCAGGCCGTTGAAAGTTTCTCGTAGCGCCGTTATCTGTCGATCCTCTTTACCTCAGCAATTCTACTTAGTAGCAACTAGTGGTCGAGGGCTCCACGTATCTCTCTGCATATCCGGAGCTCGCTAAGTGCCACTCTCTTTCATCCCCAACTTTCATCCTTCTTGACTGTCTGCTCACATTCATTTGCAGTCCGTTGACTTATTCTGGGACACTTTAGGTAACCAGTAGCCACTAGAAGGCTTCACCCCAATGCCATTGCTAGTTGCGGATACTCTCTATCTCACCTTGTATCATTATCAGTTCTTCGCGTTACCTACGTCACCACTTTCCAGCTGCAGCTAGTCATTGCAGGTAGCATACATATCTAGACTAGGAGCCACTCTGCATCCCTCCAACTTACTCCCTTGAATTGTTAACATCACACACCTTCACTGGTTTGTTGACGTCGTCTGTCACTGTAAGTATCCAATAAAAACTAAAAGGCTCAATGGAATTCCGTTGCTGCTCACCGGTTCTCTCTCTTAGCATAATTATCCTTCGTTCTTCTTATCTTCATTACGTTTACTGCAGAGATTCATTGTAGGCTCCACACATCTTTGAGCTTATCCGGAGCTACTAGGAGACATTCCTCGTTTCTTCATCCTGTAATCTCTCAGAATGTCTGCATCACTTACCTTCGCTGATTGGTTGATGTGTTCTGTGACACTGTAGGAATCCACTTGTGACCAAAGTGTCTAATGGAATGGCTACTTCTGGCCACCGAATGTATCTCGTAGTGCCAGTTTCTGTCGATCCTCTTCACCTCAGCACTTCTACTTAGTAGCAACTAGTGGTCGTAGGCTCTATGCATCTCTGCACATATCCGGAGCCTGCCAAATGTAACCCTGTTGCCTCCCCAACATTCATTCTTTGTGACTGTCTGCGTCACATTCATTTACTGACCGTTGACTTATTCTGGGACACTTTAGGTATCCACTAGCCACAAGAAGCCTACACCCCAATGCCATTGCTAGTTGCGGATACTTCTATCTCACCTTGTATCATTATCAGTTCTTCGTATTACTTATGTCACCACTTTTAGCTGCAGCCAGTCATAGTAATTGGCATACATATCTACGCTAGCAGCCACTCTGTATGTCTCCCACTTACTCTCTTGAATTGTTAGCATCACATACGTTCACTGTTTGGTTGACTTCTTCTGTCACTGTATCTAATAAATAACGAGAAGTTTCAATGGAATTCAGATGCTGTCCGCCGGTTCTCTCCCTTAGCACAATTACCCTTCGTTCTTCTTATCTTCATTACGTTTACTGCAGAGATTCATTGTAGGCTCCACACATCTTTGAGCTTATCCGGAGCTACTGGGAGACATTCCTCGTTTCTCCATCCTGTAATCTCCCGGATTGTCTGTATCACTTACCTTCGCTGGCTTGTGGATGTGTTCTGTGACACTGTGGGAATCCACTTGTGACCAAAGTGTCTAATGGACTGGCTACATCAGGCCACCGAAATTTTCTCGCAGCGCCATGTTCTGTCGATCCTCTTAAACCTAAGCACTTCTGCTTGGCAGCAACTAGTGGTCGTAGGCTCCACGCATTTATGGAGCTTGCTAAGAGCCGCTCTCTTCTATCTCGAACATACTTTGTGACTGACCGCGTCACATCCGCTTTTTGCTGATTTATTATGGGTAATTGTGGGCATACACTAGCAACTAGAAGGCTCCATGCAAATTACAATGCTGATCACTGACACCCACACTTACATCGACCCTAACTGTTCCTCGTCTTACCTCTGGCTCCCGTGTTTAGCAGCAGTCCTTCTTCATAAGCTACTATCATCTTTGCGCATATACTGAGCTGCCAAGGTCCACACTTTATCCCTCCAAGCTTTAACCCCTGGGACTACGTGCATCACAAACACTTGCTGTCTGTTGCCCTAATCAGGTGTCCGCTAGCAATTATGAGGCCACACCTAAATGCCATTGCTCATCCGCGACACCTAATTGGCCGTAGTACAGCTCTCTCCCTGGCTTCTCCCGGCTCAGGCCTCTTTAATTATACTCCATTAGCACCACCGCATGATTTGATTTGCTGCACGTCGATGTGTCGTAGTCTATTATGCTCTAACTCACTAACAACCTCTTTGTATGCTCGCGCTTTACTTGTCCGCTGTCATTCTATCACGAAACCTCTCTTAGCTTTCTTCTGTCGTGCAAACATATCCAGGTATTCAGCATAAGCCGCTCTTCTGCCACACATTTCTAGACCTTTATCCACCCATTACTTGCTGTATTGTCTTAGGCATTTTTTACCTGCAATACTCCAAGTCTCGGGCTAGCAGTCCATGCCTCTATCCAGCTTGGCACTATTACCCTAGCACTCTGGCTGCTGCGGGTAGGTCTCAAGTTTTAATGTCCACAGCAACCTGAATGTACGCATATATTCTGGCTATTCGCGGTCCTTCCGTCAATTAGCCCTTCTTAGCTTTTAAATTCGGCACTCTCTCACCTGGTCAGTACAGAGACGCCCTTAGCTTCTCATTTACAGGTGTTCATTCCTCAATTATTCGCTGCTATTTTTTGCGAAACTTACCCATGTATGAGTCCAAAAGACTCACTGGCTTTCCCTGGGTCAGCATATTCTACGCTCCCCAGCGAATCTTCCCACGCAACAGTTGCATCACAGCAAACTGATCCTGTGTTTTCTTTGCTTAACGGCGCAACGCTCTGCATCCAAGGTATACGGTAGCAACCAACCTATAGGGCTTTGCTTCCAGTGAATATTCAAAAGACACTTCTAGCATAATCATTGTTACACAGCATACATCATATGTTTCCTCTAAATGTTAGACCATAGAACGTAAATAATGCTTGTTCCCACGTCTGTTCTTTGCGGCCCTGTTTGTCTCTCACCTTCCCTTTCTCCGAGGTCTGGAACTTCTTGGGGATCTGGGATCGGAACGTGAAAGAGCTTGTGCCTGGGACAGGACATAGAAACCCCCAAGGATCTACATAGAACACGGCTGTACAACAAGTGGATAAAAAATGCACTCACTACCATGACCGTCGTCCAGTAATGGTAGCTGGACATGACGCCTTCATACTCCTGCAAAGTATACATAATCCTGTAAATTCTAGAAGCAAGAATCGGAAGTTTTGCTCACCTGGACACGAAGATGACGAAGGTCTAACCCTCCATAGGCCTCAGCCATTATGGCCGCCCCGAGCAAAAATAACCTGTTCAGCTAACAGAGGAAATTAGAAGGCAATTGACGGCGGTTAACCGAGGGTTAAATCAGTCGACGAACTGCTCTGCCAGTTTTACATTAGTGTACAAACGGATTTCTGACAGTGTTTCAGGACGTGGTGGGTTATCGCCTGGCAAGCGTTCTCCCCATAAAAAGCCACAAATGTCCGCTTAACAACACTGCGACGTGGCGGATGTGACTCGCCACTGAATAAAGTCACTGCCCACAACTACATACTGGCAAGCGGAACAGAATCCTAATGTAATCTTTTCCTGACAAGTTTTCTCTACAAACGGAATGCCCATCCTGTTTACACTACGCACACTAGAACCCAACTTGTCGTCATGTTTTGACGAATTTATACCTCAAGGTTAATTTTACAATTTCCAAAGCTTGGACAACTTCGGCTTACTGCCGATTACATACATAGCAACGTGTTTGTTGCGAAACATGATTGCTTGTAAACGTTGATCATGCCTGGTCAGGTGTGTCTCGGAAATTTGAGAATATACTATTTATTTATTTATTTATCATGTTCCCGGATCAGACTAGAACCTGCCAAACTGCCAACCCGTAGGAGCGACGAACATTTTGATTATACCTTTCATAAAAAAATAATTTACCACTTCAACACAGCTAAGCTTTTACGCATATTTGAACGTGCATTCACCGGTGATCCTCGTTCTACCGATAATATAACCTTTATTTATTTACTCATTATCGCTCGTTAGCAGCATCGTGTCCCCACAGGTTACAGGCACCTCTGCGCTTTTCTGGAGCTTGCTAAGAGCCAATCACTAGCGCCAAATTTTATGCGCCCGAGATGTTTGCATTACAACTCACCTGGTTTGTTGACTTATGCAGTGACGCCGTAGGTACTCATTAGTGACTAAATGCTTGTACCGAATGTCATTGCTGGCCAGTGTTCTCTCTATCCTAGCACCGTTTCTGTCGTTCGCCTTACGCTTGTCACCTCGTTTTGCAGCAGCCAGCAGCTGTAGACGCTATGCTTTTCTACGCATATCCGGAGCTTGCTAGGTGTCACTCGTTATCTCCAAACTTTATTCTCTTGAACCGTGTGCATCAACGCAGTTGGCTTGTTAACCTATGCTGTGGGAATGTAGACATCAACTATTACCTGAAGGCGTTATCTGAATGGCATGGTTGGCCCCTGATCTTTTACTTTTAACGCCGTTTTATTTTGTTTGCTTTACTGTCTTCACTTCTATTTGGAATTAGCCATTTTCTTTTGGCGTCTATGCATCTCTGTAGGTTGGGAAAAGCCACGCATCTAATCTCCATGTTTTGTTTTCTTTTCATGCTTTTCTCTCCAATCTTTACACGCTCGTTGGTTTATTCTTTGACACTGTACGCATCCGCTAGTGACAAAAATTACTAATCGATTGGCTCTAGCGCGCACTGCTGCTCAATTTCTTAGTGTGATTGGCAAGGTTTAGCAGCTGCTAGTCGTCGTAGGCTGCTTGAATATCATCGCGTAACCGGGGTTTGATAGGAGCCACTCCTTATCTGCAATCGTTGTTTTCTTAGACCGCTTGCACCACAACTTAGCTGGTTTGGTACTTTATAAATAAAATAAATAAATAAATTGTGTATGCTTGACTAAGCGAGGCACGGCTGCGCAGGCATGATCATGTTAATAGTACAAAATGTGATCAGCTAATGTACAATGGAACAATGGGATTGTTGTATTTGTTTATATATGAATGTATGCATGTTTGAATGTAGGCGTGTTTATCTTCATTTATGGGATTGTTAAATGTTTCCTGTCGTTTTGCACGAATGTGTTTGAATATATCGCCAGTGCTTGCTATCTGTGGCCTTGAAGCGATTATTCTGGTAAGCAGTGGGTGCATTTAGTTAGTGGCGAGTCACAACCGCCACGTCACAGTGTTGTTAAACGGACACATGTGGCATTTTATAGGGAGAACGCTTGCCAGGCGAAAACCCACCACGTCCTGGAACACTGCCGCCAAACTATTTGCTGGAAGGGAGTAAAGCCGAACCACCCAGCTGGCACCACGAGCAGGTTGTTCGGCCAGCCAGCCAGCTGTGTCACTATATGTAACTACTAATAACTAACAGTTTAAATCAAAAGCCATAACTGGCCACTGAAGCCGTCCACTAGTGTCATTATCTGTATTTTGTCTCACCTACTTTACCTTCTTTTAACAACAGCTAGACGCCGTAAGCTTTGTGAAGCTCTGCGCATTGCCGGAGCTCGCTAGAAGCCACTCCTAAGCCGCAGCATTTATTATTCTGGTCTTTTTGAAGCACAACAACGCTGGTTTATTGACTTATTCTGTGACCCTGTAGGTATCCACTAGTGACCAATACTCTTAACCGAGTGGCTACACTCACCTACTGATACACCAATTCCCAGTGCCATTAGCTCTGTTTAGCACAGCGAGTCGCCGTTCGCTTCATGCATCTCTGTGCATATCCGGAGCTCTATAACAGCAACTCCTTATCACCAACCGTTTTTCTCTTGGTCTGTTTGCATTATTACTCAGCTGGTTTGGTGACCTACTATTTGATACTGTAGGTATCCACTAGTAACTGAAGGATTAATCCGAATGTTACCGCTGGTCACCGGTACTCTCTCCTTTAGCGACATTATCTGTTATACGTCTTAAGTTGTTCACTTATTTTAGTGGCAGCTAGTCGTCGTTGGTTCCACGCATCACTGCGCACTCCCGAAGCTTGCTAGAAGGCACACCTTTGCTCCAACTAGTATTCAATTAGACTATTTGTATCACAATTCAGGAGATTGGTTAACTTACCCTGAGACACTTCAGTAGCCACTAGTAACAAAGACCATATCAGGATGCTATTGCCGGCCAATGACCTTCCTTTCCAAACGCGGTTCTCTGACGTTCGCTTTACTCTCCTCACCACTTTTTGGCTGCAGCCAGCCTTTGTAGGTTTCATGCATCTCTATAGCTTGGGAGAATAAACTTCTTTACTTCCCAACCTTTTTGTTCCTAGGATGTCAGTCTCCCTAATGTTTGCTCGCTTGTTATTTCATTCTTTGACACTATGGGTATCCACCAGTGATCAAAGTCTTAACGGAATGAATACATCCGACCACTGGCACTGTTCCTTTCCTATCGTTAGTCTTACATTCGATACCTCAGCTTGGCTGCTGCGGTCCGTCGGGGGTTCCATGCATGGCGCATAGTCGCAGCCTGCTGGGAGCCACTGTTTAGCTCCCAGCTTTCTGCTCTCAGCCTGTTTGCATTACAACTCAGACAGTTTCGTTACTTATTTGTTGACGCTATTTGTATTCACTAACAACTATAGTCATTAATCGACTGCCTTTGCTAGCCACTGATCTTTCCCTCCTAGCGCCGTTATCTGTCGTTCGCCTTACTTTCGTCACCACATTTCGGCAGCAGTCAGTCGTCGTAGGCTTTATGCATTTCTGCGCATATCCAGAGCTTGCTAGGAGCCGCTCGTCATCGCCAACTATATCCACTTGGGCTGGTTTGTTGACTCATTCTGTGACACTGTAGGCAT
Organism: Dicrocoelium dendriticum; assembly: GCA_944474145.2. Taxonomy (NCBI): domain Eukaryota; kingdom Metazoa; phylum Platyhelminthes; class Trematoda; order Plagiorchiida; family Dicrocoeliidae; genus Dicrocoelium; species Dicrocoelium dendriticum. The sequence continues at coordinate 70,037,464 of OX104061.1, forward strand.
CCACTAATAACTGAATACCTAATACGAACGCGATTGCTGGCCATCAATACTCTCTCCACTAGCGCCGGTATCTGCTCTTTGTCTAATATTCGTCTCTTACGGTTGCATTGGTAAGCAAGTACACACTAGGTGGTTGTTGTGCTTCGGAGGTTTGCTTGAGGGACTCCAGCCGGAGCCATTGGAGCAAGGGCTCGACTCACATGACAAATCCAACAGGTCCAGCTCGGGTATGTGATGGCAACGACAGATGGGGAGCTGCTCGTGGTCCGTCACATGCATACGTTGACGCACTGGAACGATTCGTATATGTTTTGTGACCGCACCTTCTACCACAGCCGGCTGCAGAAGCTTTTGTAGGGTTTGCATCAATATAACTGGGGGCTGTCTGGATGGTGACCAGTAACAAACTATTGAGCACACGGAAGTGCATTCGCAGCGTCAGAGAACGTGCGTTGTGCCAATGCTCTACGTTAATTAAGCGGTGAGGGGGTAGCATTTTCCGCATATTCCTGGGGCAGGGAAGTTAGTTGTTGGCGAGTCAGCATCATACATAAGTGTTGTGAATCAGTTATTTGCAGCGTAGCATAGGGAGGGCGCTTGCGTGAGAACTTTTACTACATCCTGCAACGCCGCCGCCGAACTAATTGCTGAAACCGGTTAAACCCGAACCATCCAGCTGGCACAACGAGGAGTTTGTTTGGCTTTATAACGGTCGGGACATTGCCCGGTTTATCTGCGTACCCATCAAAACCAAGGTACTACTTCACGATACACTAAGGCGACGGGTGCGACCGTCAAGTAAGTTGCTGAGTTCGATTGTTTGACTTGAGCACCGCCATTATGCTTGGCGCCCGTTTCACTTGCAACGCGCGACTGCTACGTTGTAGTGCAAACGATCTAACTCTTTCTGACCTTCTCACATTTCCCTTCAGGTCGGCGGCCTGATAATCAAGCACGAAAGCTACGCTGTTGATCAGCAGATGATGGTGACTTTAAAGAACAATAATGATTGTTATTGTTGTACATTTAACCCCTTGGTTTAACTAACCTGAATTTTGGCCTTTTTCTAATTAAAGGCTGCAGTGTGCACGTTGTGTTTCGCCCTGACTTTATTAAAACAAGAATTAAATAAATTCTTTATTCTCGTGCAGTGCGAGACAAGCCAATGTAGGCATGATCAGGTTAAAGGTACAACTAAATGTCGGGGAATGTATAAAACGTGATGCAAGTTAGCCATTAACATTGGAGTTGAGAGATCATACATGTATGTATAAGTGCATGCGGCTATCTGTTATTCCAGTTTGAATACGCGCCAATACAATTGCTATTGATCGAGTGGATAGGGTTGAGAGTCGTCCGTGGTGGGTGTGTGGTTAGTTGGTTGGTTGGGCAACCATGGGCCGAGATTTTCGTTAGAGGCGAACCCCATCCGCCTCGTCGCAGTGCTGTTAAACAGACATCAGTGGCTTTTTATAAGGAGCACACTTGCCAGTCGAAAACACGCCACGTCCTGGAGCACTGTTGCCAAACTTTAACTGGAACAAGGTAGATCCGAACCACGCAGTTGGTGTCATCTTGAAGTCCTGTTTTCGTTGTCGATGGAGCAGACTGCGAGTGCTGACAAGCAATAAGCGAGCGATTGGACGCTTCATAGGCGGGATCAAGGGTTAGAAAGTTATGGATTGATTCAGCTAGGTTGTGGTAATCCTTTGTTTTGAAGGCATTTTTGTAGATAGACCTTGGCTGATCCAATCCTTTAGATAAGAACATCCCGGTGAACTTGTCCAGTGATATTAGACCGAGTTGGGAGTGAGTGTGTGTTGGAGATCTGCTTTGACCCACGTTTGTCTTTGTAGGTTTAATTGGTCGCAGCCGAAAAGCCAGATGGGATACTTGGTAAGGTTCTGTTGATAGCTTCAAGCCTCGGGGAAAAGAAGAGCAAGGTAAAGAAAAGGAGAGCAGCAGGGACTACCAAGGAAACCTGTGACAACATGTGGGGTGAATGTACATGTCGTATATGTTACCGCATGGTAAAAGAAATATAAGAAAAGCAAAGTAAATATTTGATATTTTGTGTTCTGCGATCATCTAAAATATCTGTGAGGGCGAAGGTTGCTTAATAGCTAGCAGCAGGAATGGCATGCTGAAGGAGGACAAAGGAAAGACTGTGGCAAGCGAAAGATAAAAAGAGAAACTAAAGACAAAAGCCTGGCATTGGGATGAATGTATAGCTACGAGTTGCTTAAAGTAAGTTTCAAAGTGGTTATCTATAGCAAATAGATATGGAATGCCAACAAATTACCACTTCAGACTAAACGCAAGAACAAAGATGCAAGCGGAGTTTTAAAACTCAAAGTCAGAAGCAGCATTCTATGAAGGAGCACCGGACAGAAGAAGAGGAAGTGAGAGGTGTCAGGTAGCTAAGGACAGAGCCACGCTTAGAGCCCAATAGTTTCATAGCAATAACAAAGTAAGAAATGCAGGTCATACTGAGTTAATCCAAGTCCTGGGTACGGTTAGAAAAACTAAAAATCGTTAAGCGAAACTCTGCTGTAGACCAGGCTTTTAAGCCTCAATGTAATAAGCGTGGTAAGGAAAAAACCAAGGCTTGTAAGGCATTGTGTGGCGAAGGCATTAGGCAAACAGAAAGCAAGCCAGGTGAGGTAAGATTGGGATAAGCGGATCAGAGCGTTAATTGGTGGTAAAGTAAAAGAAAGAGCAAAAGCAGTCAAAGCAGAGGAAAACAAAAGGATCAGTGAAAGCAACAAACCTGAGTTAGTATACCTCAGTCGCCCAGAAGTTGTAAGAAAACCGGCGAGACAGCTTAGACGAGACGGAATTATGCTAAAAGAAGTGAATATTCGTCGCAACAAATGTGGGCTGACAATTAAAGATGTAAGCAGCGTTACAGATCATAAAACCTGAGACAAAGTTTAGGAAAAGCCGGAGACGGTGGGCAGGAGGATGAATGGTGCGATGAATCAGCCGTTACTGTGCTAATCCCAGGCGGCATGCATAGATGTACAAGGTCCGGGTGAGGTGGGATAAAGAACAGAGGAAGCGTGCAGGTTAACACAGGCTCATGACGATAAGGCTTGGAAAGCTAGTGTGAAATGGTCGTGGCCCGGTTAAGGTTAGAATAAATACCACGGGTGAATTTGCTAAAACCACGCGTCTAAGCCTCTGTGGTCTAAGCGAGGTAAGGAAACAGCAAAGACAGGTGAGGCAGTGCGGGACGAACGCACCTGGCTGACGAAAAGCAAGCCAGCTGAGGCGTGAGCTGGATACTGTTACACTTACTTACATCTGCAGGAATCCCAAATCCAATTGGCGGAGAATGGCGTTTTTACCTATTAAGGACATATTCATCCCCAAGAAACAACTTCACTCACCGACCCCATGACAAGTCCAGCGTGGATAGCTGGACATGGTATGCGAGCCGAGCATGAATATAATAGAAGAGCCGGCCTCTATTAACAATGTGTTTACTCTCCTGCATCATTATCATTCGACTCTTCGAACCTTGCATCATTGACCAGCTTCAACGACTGCTGCCGTATCAGAACTAAGCCATTCGGCCAACCAACGAAGATTTTTGGCTGTCAACCGACTGCGAATAATAGAATGCAAAATCGGTCTATACGATGCATAACCGACTTGCACTACTGTTCAACGAAAGCTACGGCAGTGTTCCAGGACGTGGTGGGTTTTCGCCTGGTAAGCGTTCTCCCTATAAAAGGCCACAAATGTCCGCTTAACAACACTGCAACGTGGCGGATGTGACTCGCCACAAAATAAAGTCACAGCTATGCATTTCACCCTGACGCAGTCCTCAGCCTTCTACATCGAACCTATGCAACTAATTCTGCTATGAACAATGCTTTGTTGGAGCACAGATCATCTCTATCTCGTAATGGTTATTGGTTGCAAAAAGCCTTGTTTGGGCTCCTGTGCTCACGGATCACTACCTGGCGAAATTACCCCCAACTTGTGTTTTGACGGATTTTTGCGCGTCACAGCGCCATAATGTCCCTGGGTCTGACTATTACCTGACAGTATGCTCACTCATACGGACAACATCTTTTCTCTTATAACTTTCATCAAAACGAAATGTTTTAACATTCCACAGAAGCTATGCTTGTATGCATATTTGATCACGCCTTTACGGGTGTGTCTCGTTTTACCGAGAATATACTATTTATTTATTTATTTATTTTTAAATAAATAAGCGTATCATTGGATTTTAATAGCTTTAGAGAAAAATTTGAGGAACAGCAACAATCAAGTAAAGGAAAATGAAAATTGGTGGAAGTGCTAAACATGAGTCAGTAGGTAAGAGACTATGCGGTCCAGAAACTTGAGGGTAACATTTAAGAATGAAAGCAGATTCAGCACATAGAATCTGAGACAGGGTTTAGGAAATGCCACCTACCGAGGTCAGCGAGACGAAAGGCGTGATAGATCAGCTTATACCGCGCTAACCCCAGGAGGCATGCATTGATTCATAGGTCAGGTGCAGAAGGATAAGCAACAGGTTAGGTTGAATTGGCCTTAAGTAAGTATGAAGAAAGTCAACAATCATACTGATGGAAGACAGATTATCGGTGGAAATGCGATAAAAGTGGGATTAAGTCTTAACCGCCTGGCGGGAATCAAAAACCGGCGGGATAACTCAGATGTGCCTGGACTAGGTATCGGTAAAGTGATAAACAAACCCGAATTATATGGAGCTGATGCAGTAGGCAGTTGAAGAGTATACACGAATGTATGGAAAGAAAAGTACTAGAGGGGTAAACGTAGCTTTACATGACAGGTAGACGCAGATTAGTTTTGTCGTGCAAATATATATGGGTAGTCCTTTTTCCCAGAACTCGTCTGCTGCGACGCATGTGCCCAATAGTCCCGCTAATTTGGGAACTGTGGGTAATCTCTTTATAGACGCAGAGAAAGATAGGACACTTTCAGATTTCCTGCTTCGGACCGATAGAACCGGAATGGGTGGCGGTGTGATTCTTTATTATACCACAAGCCTCCGATGTGAAGTTATCGATCACCTGGAAATCCGAGCTGCCGATTCGATTTGGTGCCGCCTTTGGTTGCGAAACAAGGACACATGTCTACTAGCCGTGGTTTATCGCCCGCCAAACTCAACGTCGGAAATGGACTCCAAACTGTACCACGTTTTTCAGTTTGCTTTGAACAAGTCCTACACCCACATTCTTATCGCGGGAGACTTTAACGTGCGCGACATAGAAACGCCGGCAACCGACGGTATGCAGTTTAAAGCCTGTTTGCAAGAACTTATTGCTAGACAACCTCTTTACAACCACGTAACCTCTCCCACCAGATTTCGAACTTCTAACAAGCCGTCGATACTGGATCTTGTGCTAACTAACGACGAACTCATGGTTGGCAGGATAGTTCCAAGCACACCACTGGGTCGTAGTGATCATGGCACTCTACTCTTTGATTATATATGCTATGCCGAGTACCCGGAAAAGGAGGAGGATAAAGTGCACACTGTCACGCACTACAATGTGTTGTCCAAGCTTGTTAAGGATACATCTTGGACTTTCTTACTCGAATGCCCTCCAGATCTGGCCTGGGATATGTTTACAAGGACTTTGAGCACACTGGTAGCGCAAGCATCGGAACAGAAGTCATTCCAACCCCAAAACCAGAGTAAGTCATTTCTGAGGAGCGGAACACGTAAATGCATGTCCCGGAGGGATTTGGCTTGGCGAAATCACCAGGGTTGCCCGAATGCCGAAACCTGGACTGCATACGTGAAACATCGTAACTTCTGTGTGAAGCTGATCCGCGAAGACAAAGTCTCGCATCAGCAGAAGTTAATGGAGCGATTCTGCACTAACCACAAACTCCTGTATAGGCACATTAACGGCCTTCGAAAGGTAAAGCGAGGGGTTCCGGCGCTAGTTACGGCTGATGGATACACGCGGTCAGCAATGGAAGCAGCTGATCTCCTACGGCTTCATTACTCCCAAACGTTCCAACAAGTGTCGAGCCCGAACATTCACCTCATTTCTAATACTCCACCGTCTGGCTTAGAAAACGTCACCTTCACTACGGAGGCTGTGTTGAAGAAGTTGTTATCTCTGCGTATCCACAGTTCTCCCGGAGCTGATAACATCCGACCAAAGGCTCTACAGGCAGTAGCTAGTGATCTAGCAGGACCACTGGCTGTTTTCTATCAGCGATGTCTAGAGGAAAATCTTATTCCACCAGTATGGAAGCAAGGGGTCATCACTCCTATTCATAAAGGAGGTAGCCGCACTGATGCTGCAAACTACCGTCCAATAACATTACTTCCCGTACTATCCAAAGTGATGGAATCAATCGTCGCAGACGCGCTAATGCAATATTTGGAAAGCCACAATTTAATATTCCCAGAGCAACATGACTTTCGTCAAAAGAATTCGTGTAATACTAACCTATTAATTGCACGTAATAGCTGGACTGAAGCTGCTGATGATGGAGTTGGAGTCGATGTCATCTACCTGGACTTTTCAAAAGCGTTTGATCGTTTAGATCATCGAGTTCTCCTTCAGAAGCTTTGGAACTACGGCATTGGCGATCCAATCCTGAGTTGTCTTAGCAATTTTCTACAAGAACGACGGCTAGTGGTGAGAGCCCGAGTATCATTTTCTCATGCAATCGACGTGACGTGTGGAGTACCACAAGGCTCGGTTCTTGGACCTCGTCTATTCTTGGTGTTCATTAACGATTTGGCGAGAGCAATTACTTCCGATTTCTTATTCTTCGCTGATGAAATCAAGATATGGCGAAGGATCAGAGGACCGGATGACCATGAACGGCTCCAGCACGATCTTAACACAGTGTCGAACTGGTCAGTTCAAAACGCTCTACCGTTCAACGTAGACAAATATCGCGTAATACAATTACGCCATAGACATAACTACACCTACGTACTTGGGACAAACGAATTGCAGAATAGTTCCCAGGAACGGGATCTTGGTGTGATCGTACAGAGCGACCTCAACTGTTCAAAACAGGCTGAGGTAGCTGCCAAAAGAGGCAACCAGCACGTCGGCATGCTGCGAAGGGCATTCGGGAGATTTGACCCATCAATCTTCCCAACGATGCTCAATTCCTGCGTGCGCCCGCATGTTGAGTACGCAATCCAAGCTTGGCAACCTTGGTTGAAACGCGACCTAGAAGCGATAGAGGCACTACAACGGAGAGCAACAAAGAACGTGAAGGGCCTGCGGTATCACTCTTACCACCAAAGGCTGAAGTTGCTGGGAATTTTCAGCGGACGTTATCGAAGGCTGCGCGGCGATATCATATTAGCGTATCAGATATTGAGTGACCCCAACCACGTATGCCGCCATTTGCTGAAACTTAGCCACAACACGCAGCTCAGGGGTAACTGCTTAAATTTGAAGGAACAATATAGCCGCCTAGAGTGTCGACGGAATTACTTTTCTTTTTGGGTTTGCAAACCATGGAACGCACTCTCAGACTCAGTAGTATCCTCTCCTACCCTGGATGTTTACAAAAAACGATTAGATGTTGCTCTCAGCTCCCAACATTTTGTTACCTAAGCTTCTCTGTGGTGGATTACGCCAAGCATATTTTCGGCAGGACTAATGTATCAAATGGACCTAAGTGAGCGACCATATTTTATTTTCTCACTCCTTACCTCAACTATCACTGCGCCCCAGTGTCTTTCTGAATGTTTACGCGCGATATTTCTTTTTCATTTCACACTGATGTTAATTATCAAAGTATTCATCTCGGCAGACGTTCGATAGATGACCCAGACATATTTTAATTGCCTCATATTCACCGCTACCATCCTACGGGACGTGTCAAGCACTTGATTTTATCCCGTGATAAATCATGGTTCATTGTTCATTGCTGGCGTCTGGCAACTTATTCCATAAGCTGGAGTACTGTAGAGGGAGAAGTTAAAACGTATGGCACAGTGCCCTCCATGTAGAGAAAATTTGTGCGGCGTTTTAGGTAAAGGGTATCGGCTATCGCCCTGCATTTGGAAAAAGCAGCTAAAGCCTGTGGTATAGCCTTTGGCGAGTTTTTAGAGAAAGCTAAGTTTGGCTTTAAGTGGGCGAAGCCAAAGTGGCTCTAGCCCAAGCTGCATACACCGGTCTTCGTAATTGAGTGTAGTAAGACCTAGTAGACGCTTAGTAAACGAGGGCTGTACCTCTTTGACCCATAAGCTATGGAATTTGCCTGCAGTAGCAATAACTAAGTAACAGTATTCCAGATGTGGACGAGCACATAATTTGTAAAACTTGAATCGGGATTCGCTTAAGCGCATAGGTTTGAAGATGTATCCAATAATTGCCCTTGCTTTAGCAGAATTATAGCTTCCTTGTTCAGAAAAATTTAGCGGGCTTGAGTAGTGCACACCGAGAACGCGAACAGAGGAGCAGGTTTCTAGAGGAGTAGCGTTAAGTAGTAGCTTGTTAGGTGGTACAGGACACATGTAGCAGAACGTTGCACATTGATGGGGAGCATTCTAGCTTCCACAAACCACACCAGGTTTCGAGTGCGTTGAGGTCAGTTCGAATGAGGGTGAGGCTGCTTTACATGTCAATGTGATGGAATGAAAACCACACCTTAACATCATCAGCTAACAGGTATGGTGTGCCGTGACTCAAAACTCGATAAATGTCATTTATGTAGAGCATCAACAGGAAGTGACCAAGGACGCTTCCCTGGAACACACCGCTGGTTACAGAAAACATCTTGGAACTGATGTTATCCAGTTGTACTGACTGGGTTTGAAGGCTAAGATAGGATGAAAATCAAGAACGAAGATTACCAGACATGCCAAATGCGGCTAACTTCGTGAGTAGTTTTTTGTGTGAGACTCGGTCAAATGCATTTTTTGTGTCAAGGAATACAAGGACCGGTTCCTGCCCCATGGATATGGAGTGCGGTACATTGTTCAGAAATTCAAACTGGCAAGGTTGGTAGGACTCTGCTGGTAGAAACCCTTGCTGTGGCCTCTTAATGAGGTTACGATGCAGTAGGGATGCAATCTTTTCCTCCTTACTTATTACCCCAATGAAGCGCTAGGTGGTGGATAATAGAATAAATAAATAAATAAAATTTTACTTTCGGCCATGCGAGGCACGCCCGTGAGGGCATGAGCAAATAAGTGCAATTCTACAGACATGTCACGGCAATTGTAACAGTGACAATCGGAGATTGTTCGTACGTTCCTATTTGAAACTGTGAAAAAAGGACAGAGCTACAAGCGAAGAAAGCTTATCGTCGTGAGTTCGGGCGCGTTCGTGTTGGCACAGTCGGTCTGCCATAAAGTTCAGTAAAAATTCAGGCAGGAGTAAATCAACAAGTAGAACTGATCAATTAAACAAGAGCTGGTGGAGAACACGCTCAGTCGCGATTACACGACACGCTATGTTTATGTGGGTGTAGCGTAAAGAACAAAGGTAAAGGTGCAGAAAAGGACGTCGATGAGGTTTGGAACTTCTTGGGGATCTGGGATCGGAACGTGAAAGAGCTTGTGCCTGGGACAGGACATAGAAACCCTCAAGGACCTAAATAGAACACGGCTGTACAATAAGTGGATAAAAATGCACTCACTACCATGACCGTCGTCCAGTAATGGTAGCTGGACATGACGCCTTCATACTCCTGCAAAGTATACATAATCCTGTAAATTCTAGAAGCAAGAATCGGAAGTTTTGCTCACCTGGACACGAAGATGACGAAGGTCTAACCCTCCATAGGCCTCAGTCATTATGGCCGCCCCGAGCAAAAATAACCTGTTCAGCTAACAGGGGAAATTAGAAGGCAAATGACGGCGGTTAACCGAGGGTTAAATCAGTCGACGAACTGCTCTGCCAGTTTTACATTAGTGTGCAAACGGATTTCTGACAGTGTTTCAGGACGTGGTGGGTTATCGCCTGGCAAGCGTTCTCCCTATAAAAAGCCACAAATGTCCGCTTAACAACACTGCGACGTGGCGGATGTGACTCGCCGCTGAATAAAGTCACTGCCCACAACCACATACTGGCAAGCCTAACAGAATCCTAATGTAATCTTTTCCTGACAAGTTTTCTCTACAAACGGAATGCCCATCCTGTTTACACTACGCACACTAGAACCCAACTTGTCGTCATGTTTTGACGAATTTATACCTCAAGATTAATTTTACAATTTCCAAAGCTTGGACAACTTCGGCTTACTGCCGATTACATACATAGCAACGTGTTTGTTGCGAAACATGATTGCTTGTAAACGTTGATCATGCCTGGTCAGGTGTGTCTCGGAAATTCGAGAATACACTATTTATTTATTTATTTATTTAAATATGCAGATAAAAAGCTGTCAAGGCTTATCCCTCATGGTTGTATGTAGTCATGGTCAGCTTGTCAGTGTGCGCTTATTGGCTGTGACTTTATTCAATGGCGAGTAACCACCGCCGCGTCGCAGGGTTGTTAGGGAAACACTTTTGGCTTTTTATATAGAGAACGCTTGCCAGACGAGCACACACTACGTCCTGGCACACTGCCATCAATGCACTCGAGCGACAACATGCACTTGGCAATGCTTCTTGTTGACTTATTATTGGTTCCGTTAGTCGCAGTCAGGATACAAGCATAATTTCCGCTGGCTGATGCATGATGCGCGCGACGGTATCATCCATGGGTCCTGTCAAGTCCTGTCGGAATGGCACGGCCCGTGCGGTAGGTAAACTATAAAGCGAACATGCTGGCATGTTTTGTATTTGTCGTTGGTAGAACCGCGTATTGTCTGCCGGGGTATACAGTAATATGTTGTTCAACCAATTATTCGACCAAGGAGAATGGCCGAACGTAATCATTCAGGTCCGAAAAAGCTGCAAGTTGTCCTGGATAATGAACCCAAAATCCTCCTTTAGGTAAGTTCTGTTGATTGGGGACAAGCATCCACAACCATATGGACGGTGCAATTAGTGCGGGCTGCACCAGGTGTGATAAGTGAAGAGAATTTCAGTGGTGTAAAGGGCCGAACTCATTTGTTCTTGCCACAGTGAACGTATTGTGCTGGGATTCTTCCATGTTAGGTGCATAGCACAGGCCGGAAAACCTGCCCTCCGGTTGGATGAAATGACCGAGTTGACATTAAATGTCAGCAAGTGAGCTCCGAGTAAGATTCATGTGAAGCACAGGCGAGCTGAACTCAGTTATTCGGGCCTCAAAATAGTGGCATCCATCCAAGCTAACAGATAAAGGCTTTGGCTATCCGGTAAGTAACACGGCAGCGTAATAAATAAATACATAATCTTTTATTCTCGCCAAGGCGATGCACACCTTTACAGGCATGATCATGCTTAGCTAACATAGTGTGATCAAAAGTGTACAAAAAGTACATATTTGGCATAACAGAGTATGTAAGTGTATGAGTGTATATACATATGTAATTTTGTATGAATGTAGCTGGTGTCTTTGAATATGCCGGATCATTTTTGACTGTTTGTTATCCTCAGGAATGTGAGCATAAGCGATTGTTGTCTGCAAGTTTGATAGCACTTTCCGGATATTCAGCGTGTATATACGTATGTAATTTTGTATGAATGTAGTTTGTGTCTTTGAATATGCCGGAGCATTTTTGACTGTTTGTTATCCTCAGGAATGTGAGCACATGCGATTGATGTCTGTGGGTTGGATAGCAGTTTCTGGATATCCATCCGTTCCAGATAAGGAAATATTGTGCTTCGTTGAAGTGGTGAGGCCGAGGCATGGATGTATCCTCGGGTTCTGGTCACCGGTTTCGTAGAAATCGCGGAAAAAAGACCACGAACAAAGGCAGCCCCACAACCAGACAAAAATCATGGATCCGAATCTCAGAGAAAAAGCTCTGTCGCAACAGTGCTTTCATTATAAACTGGCTATCTCAAGTACATGTATTTCATAAAAATTTAGATTAGCGGTACCGTGAACAGCGACGCCGCAGAGCACTGCACGATATCTTAGAATGAGGAGCCGATCCGAAGGGTTTGCATCAGTCAGTGCCTTGCGATTAAGTCGTTTAATTAAGTAAGGAAGACGAATGGTAAGGATCAAGGTAGGGAATGAAATAAGCTGTGCTAATAAATCGTGAGCATGTTCAGCAACTTTCTTGGGTGAAGCAAGGTTTTGGCTATGCAGCACTTAGACCATATACGTCTCATTAATATGGATACAGTCAGAAAGCACAACTGTCTGAAAAGAATAGACTAAAGCTAAGCACAAAGATGGCCATCCGGTTAAACGGCAAACAGAGACCAAGTCATGGAAAGTACAGCGGATGGTAAAGAACGGCTTTTGGAAAGAGTGGGGAAGTAAACGAGGCGTTCGAGGAAATAAGCGGTCCATTAGGACAGCCAAAACAAGAAAGGACTGCACCAATAGCGGGTGAGCGAGTCAAGTAAGCTCTCCGGGTAGGGGAACAAGAGCGCTGAGGATGCATAGCGTATATCACTTAAGTCTGGGTAGCATAGGAGCAGTCAGAGAATAACAGGCTGGTCAATGGGACTAGATCACTGCACGGCGATGAGATCTGGCACTACAGTTAAATAAGAAATGAAAATAGAGCGCGATAATAAAAGTTGGCGCCAGGGTGAGATAGGTCTATTGACGATAGGTGGGAAAAGTCCACGAGGCTATCCAGGTAATATAATCGGGCAGTTGCGTCAACCGAATCAAGAGAGGTGACGTCTCCGAAGTCCGAATGAATCCGGGGAGCAGCAGGCCGACTTGGTAAGACTGGGTTAGTCGACGCGTTTGGATAAAGACATATAGTAAAGGTGAGAAAAATGCCAACAATAAACGGTGGGCGCGTCTGGCAGTCTCTGGGGTTAAGGGAAACCGAGCGTTGAGTCTGCGGAGCCTATAACGCTTGAGTTACAGACGTACAGGAGCAATCATAGAGTAACAGACTGGCCAGACGAGACAAGGTCACGGCAGGGCATTAAATTCGGCCGTTCGATTGTAAACGAAATAAAAGCACAGATGGCGATAAACCAGAAAAGATAAGGTTGGAGATAAGGATGTTTTATGGGCAATGTGTGGAGACGCCTTCGAGACTCTCCAGTTAATGTGAAGAGAACCATTAGGTCAGCGAAACCATGAGAAGCAATGTGGAAATGCTATAACGGTAAAACGTGAACAGGTCAAGCAGGTTCAAAAGTATGGGAAACATAGTGTTGAGTCTGTAGAGCGAATATCTCTTAATTCTAGGTTGCATGGAAGCACTCAGAGGGTAATGGACTGGAAAGTAGGACTAGACACACAGCTGTGTAGTGAAAACTGGTCCTCCGATAGAAGGCAGATAGAGAACATAGATCGCGCTAAGAAAAGGTTAGGGACGGGATGAGAAAAGTATATTGATAAAGAGTGGAGGAGACCACGAAGCTTTCCAGTTGATGTAAACAAAACGTTGAGTTAGCCGAACCAAGGTTTGTAACATCGAATAACTCTGAGTGAAATCGGATAATAAGTGACCAATCCGGCGAGACTGCATTAGTCAGCGGGTAGAAATAGCAAGTATAATAAATGCAGGAAAAACGGTAACAATAAAGGGTCAACGAGTCTAGCATCCTCTCTGGGTAGCGGAACAAGAGCGTTGAATCCGCATAGCGTATACCGTTTAAGTCTGGGTAGAATGGGAGCAGTCAGAGAGAAAGAGGCTGGTCCGTGGGACTGGATAACCGCAGGGTAGCTAGATCTGGCACTTCAATTGAAGAAGAATTAAAAACAGAGCGTGATAAAGATAAATTACGGTCAAGCTGAGATAGGTTTATTGACGATAGGTGGGAGAAGCCCACGAGGCTCTCCAAGAAGTGTAAAGGGTTAGTGGAGTAAGCCGAACCAAGAGAGGTGACGTCTCAGAAGGCTGAAGGAATCCGGACAGCAGGAGACGGATCGGGTAAGGCTGGATTATTCGGCGCGTTTGAATAAGAGCATATAGTAAAGGTGAGGAAAAAGCTAACATTGGATGGTTGGCAATTCTAGCAGGCTCTAGATGTAAGGGAACATCTTGTTTAGTCTACGGAGCCTAAACCACGTATTCTGATTAGCACAGTAGCGGGCAGAGGAAAACAGACTGGGCAGGTGAGGCGAGATCACTGCAATGCAGTGAAGCCGGACGTCCGATTAAAAGATAGAGTGAAAACAGCAAGCGATATAAGAAAATGTTAGGTTTCGGGTGAGAAGGGTTGACTGGTAAAGAGTGCAAAAGCCCACTAGCCTCTCCACGTAATGTAAACAGATCCATTAGGTCAGCCGATCAGGGAGCTTTACAATAACCTCACTAACTGCTTAGACGTCCTTGCCCCCCAAAAGAGGAAGCCAAGAAGGCGGCAGACTCTTGATGATGCTTCTACACGCAAACCAGCTACTAGGCTTAAGAAAATGCGCTGCCGCTACCGCAAGACTAAAGACTTTTATCTAATCGTCCGAATGAATGAGTTACTAATCGCCTGGAGAACTATACAAAGCAATGCTCGCACATTAGCTGAGCACGCAGCGCTTTGTACTGATAACAAGGCACAAGCTCTTATTCGACTAATGAAGCAGCGGGGTGGCAGCAGAGATATAACGATCACTACCATTCTACTTCCTGATAAAACTATAGTTACTGATGCGGTCGAGATCTGCGACCGCATTAACACTCACTTCTGTAACTCCTTCACCAGCAATGACTCGGCATCGCCAACTACGATTCACAAGTTCACTAAAGATCAAATTCAAACCAATGACTTTGACTTAAACAACATCAAGCGAGCACTTTGCTCCTTGAAAATGTCCCACTTTCCAGGTCCGGATGGTGTACCATCTTCCGTATTAATACTTGGTGGATCAGATATTCCAGTCCTTCTCCTCAATATCTTCACCCTCTCTATGAAGAGTGGACAATACCCGTCTATGTGGAAACACGCAACCGTCATACCAAGACACAAAAGAGGCTGCCGACAAAATATTGGCAATTACCGCCCTATTGGCCACACACCCATTGCGTCGAGACTCATGGAAAAAATAATAAAGGATGGGTTGCTTCGTTTTCTGTTGCAACGCAACCTCATTAATAGGTCCCAACACGGATTTCTGCCTTCTAAATCTTGTCAACTTGCCAGTTTGAATACTTAAACAACGTAACACACGCCGTAGACCTGGGTCGAGCGCTGGTCATCATATTCCTTGATATGAAAAAGGATTTGACCGGGTTCCACACAATGGATTGTTAGCAAAATTGGCTGCATTCGGTGTTTCCGGCCGTCTCCATGCTTGGTTCTGTTCTTACCTTTCTAGCCGAACGCAGTCAGTGCTGCTGGGCGGTGTCCTTTCTAAGAGGGCCTCCGTAACCAGCGGAGTGTTCCAAGGCAGCGTCCTAGGTCCTTTGCTGCTTTTACTCTACATCAGTGATGTATTCCAGGTCTTCCAATATGGCACTTTCTACCTCTTTGCTGACGATGTAAAAGTGGTATTCTCATTTGATCCTAGCTGCCTACGCGATGGCCTCTCCAGCATTCAAAGAGATCTCGGCGCTCTTAAAGCATGGTGTGACCTGTGGAAACTAGAGTTCTCACCAACCAAATGTAACATCCTTTCCTACCGGTGCTCTATACCGCCCAATATATTAACTCTTAACGGAATACCACTAGATAACAGCGTTACCGTGCGCGATCTCGGTGTGCACTACTCAAGCTCACTAAATTTCGCGGAACAAGCGAGTTATAGCTCGGCAAAAGCCAGGTCTATCGTTGGCTATATACTGAAGTCAATGAGCCTGTTAGAGTCGCGACTCACGCTCTACATGTTGTGTGCCCGACCTATTGTAGAGTACTGCTCCATAGTGGTTACTAATTCACGCAAATGTGATAGGATGGTCGTCGAGAAAGTGCAGCGTTCGTTCACTAAGCGCCTTCTAGGATCAACAACGCTCAGTTATCAAAGCTGCTGCAAGCAGCTTGGTCTTGATTCACTTTGGCTGCGGAGACTCAAAGCCAACCTAATTTTTCTGTATAAGCTAATCAAAACATCGGACTCAAGTATTGAAAGATATTTTCAACCACTGGGCGACACACGCTATACTCTACGCAAAAAGCCATACTCATTCTCACGGCCCAAAACCCGTTGCTCCATACGCTTTAACTTCTTCCTCTATAGATATGCACATGTATGGAATAAGTTACCAGAAACCATCAGAGCATCTAATAGTATCCTGCAATTCTCCGCGGCCATAAATAGATTACTAAATGTCCCCACGGTAGCAGACATCTTGGGCATCTGCATCCCTGAGGACGAGCTATGGGAGAACGGCCCTGATCACATATAGAATTCCATACAAAGCGCTAGATGTGTGGAATAATCTCAACGCGCCAAGAGCTTGCTGCTCTACAAACGCAGCACCAATAAGGTTCCTTACAAAATGACCCTGTCCTCTCCTTATTATGCACTTCGCTCTTAATTCTTCTTCTATCGGACGGTCACTTGTCCGTGCCCTGCTCTGCCCTAGTCGCATTTGACTGTCCTGCCTCTATTTGACTTACTCCAGACTACAGTTACGATTTTGTAGATATCTGGTTATGCCCCCCTCTTCACGAGAGCCTGCTGGCCCTGCTCATTCCTTTCTAGCACAGCCACCTCTATCTCTAATCTGTTCAGTTTTGCTGACCCTCTCGTAATATTGTGACGGTACCGGTCATGGATCTGAAGAAGGAACACTGTTCCCCTCCCTAGTTGCTCCCCTTACTCTATCAGGAATCCAGAGCTGTGTGCCAACCTAATTTCCTATGTCCAGTCTCCTACTTTCTGACTTCCTACAGAGTCCTGAGCCGTCAACGGTATAGGCTCCGCACAATCAAACCTTATTTCTCCCACCCCTAGTGCTTATATCTAACTAACCAATTCAAAATCTTCTACATCTAACATGTCCATTTCTGCTGACGCTCACTATTTTTCTTCCCAACTTCACTATTAAATCGCAATACTCCGGTTAATACAGCCTCGTGTATTCCGGCTCATGTTTTCTGACCTCTGACTATTGTGCCGTTACCGGCCAATATTAAGATGATTAAATACACAGACCACATTACCTTACAGAGCCTCTTTGGCTTCGCTACGCCTAATCAGTTAATCTTTCCCCACTGACCCCGTGCTTCCCTTACTTCGCTCTTCATTTCGTAATCAATCGGATTGCATTTCCTTAACTAGACAGTCTTGTCTGTCCCTTACATTAATCTAATCTCATCTGACCAGTCGCTTGCTTTCTGACTGCATGCATACTACGGAGAACTAACTGATCCAGGCATTACATATCTAATCAACCGATTGCTTTAACCCAAGAAGCTACTGGGAGACCAAAATACTAGTGACCAAACTGCCTAATGGAAAGGTTACATATGACCACCGAACGTTTCCGTAGCGCAATTTTCTGTCGATCCTCTTAACCTCGGAGCTATTAGGAGACATTCCTCGTTTCCTCATCATGTAGTCTCTCAGATTGTATGTATCAATTACCTTCGCTGGCGTGTTGATGTGTTCTGAGACACTGTAGGAATCCACTAGTGACCCAAGTGTCCAATGGAATGGCTATATCAGGCCATTGAAAGTTTCCGTAGCGCCATTTTCTGTCGTTCCTCTTAACCTCGGAGCTACTAGGAGACATTCCTCGTTTCCTCATCCTGTAATCTCTCAGAATGCCTGTATCACTTCCCTTCACTGGTTGGTTGATGTATTCACAAACACTGAAGGAATCCATTAGTGACCCAAGTGTCTAATGGAATGGCGACATCAGGCCACTGAAAGTTTCTCGGAGCGCCATTTTCTGTCGATCCTCTTAACTTCAGCACTTCCATTTAGTAGCAACTGGTGGTCGAGGGCTCTGTGCATCTCTGCGCATATCCGGAAATTGCTAAGCGCCACCCTCTTTTATTCGCAACATTCATGCTTCGTGACTGTCTGCGTCACATCCATTGCTGTCCGCGGACTTATTCTGGGACACATAGGGTATCCACTAGCCACTAGAAGGCTTCGCCCCAATGCAATTGCAAGTCGTGGATACGCTCTATCTCGCCTTGCATCAGTATCAGTTCTTCGCGTTACCTACGTCACCACTTTCCAGCTGCAGCTAGTCATTGTAGGTAGTATACATTTTGCGATAGGAGCCACTCCGTATCTCTCCAACTTACTCTATTGAATTGTTAGCATCACACACCTTCATTGGTTTGTTGATTTCTTCTGTCACGGTAAGCATCCAATGGAAAATCTAGAACGCTTAATAGAAATCCGTTGCTGTCCACTGGTTCTCTCCATTAGCACAATTATCCTTCGTTCTTCTTATCTTCATTACGTTTACTGCAGAGACTCATTGTAGGCTCCAAACATCTTTGAGCTTATCCGGAGCTACTAGCATACATTATTCGTTTCTTCATCCTGTAATCTCTCAGAATGTCTGCATCACTTACCTTCGCTGGCTTGTTGATGTGTTCTGTGACACTGTAGGAATCCACTTGTGACCAAAGTGTCTAATGGAATGGCTACATCAAGCCATTGAAAGTTTCTCGTAGCGCCGTTATCTGTCGATCCTCTTTACCTCAGCAATTCTACTTAGTAGCAACTAGTGGTCGAGGGCTCCACGTATCTCTCTGCATATCCGGAGCTCGCTAAGTGCCACTCTCTTTCATCCCCAACTTTCATCCTTCTTGACTGTCTGCTCACATTCATTTGCAGTCCGTTGACTTATTCTGGGACACTTTAGGTAACCAGTAGCCACTAGAAGGCTTCACCCCAATGCCATTGCTAGTTGCGGATACTCTCTATCTCACCTTGTATCATTATCAGTTCTTCGCGTTACCTACGTCACCACTTTCCAGCTGCAGCTAGTCATTGCAGGTAGCATACGTATCTACGTTAGGAGCCACTCTGCATCTCTCCAACTTACTCCCTTGAATTGTTAACATCACACACCTTCACTGGTTTGTTGACTTCGTCTGTCACCGTAAGTATCCCATAAAAAACTAAAAGGTTCAATGGAATTCCGTTGCTGCTCACCGGTTCTCTCTCTTAGCATAATTATCCTTCGTTCTTCTTATCTTCATTACGTTTACTGCAGAGACTCATTGTAGGCTCCATATATCTTTGCGCTTATCCGGAGCTACGAGAATACATTCTTCGTTTCTTCATCCTGTAATCTCTCAGAATGTCTGCATCACTTACCTTCGCTGATTGGTTGATGTGTTCTGTGACACTGTAGGAATCCACTTGTGACCAAAGTGTCTAATGGAATGGCTACTTCTGGCCACCGAATGTATCTCGTAGTGCCAGTTTCTGTCGATCCTCTTCACCTCAGCACTTCTACTTAGTAGCAACTAGTGGTCGTAGGCTCTATGCATCTCTGCACATATCCGGAGCCTGCCAAATGTAACCCTCTTGCATCCCCAACATTCATTCTTTGTGACTGTCTGCGTCACATTCATTTACTGACCGTTGACTTATTCTGGGACACTTTAGGTATCCACTAGCCACAAGAAGCCTACACCCCAATGCCATTACTAGTTGCGGATACTTCTATCTCACCTTGATTCATTATCAGTTCTTCGTGTTACCTATGTCACCACATTTTAGCTGCAGCCAGTCATAGTAATTGGCATACATATCTACGCTAGTAGCCACTCTGTATGTCTCCCACTTACTCTCTTGAATTGTTAGCATCACATACCTTCACTGTTTGGTTGACTTCTTCTGTCACTGTATCTAATAAATAACGAGAAGGTTCAATGGAATTCAGATGCTGTCCGCCGGTTCTCTCCCTTAGCACAATTATCCTTCGTTCTTCTTATCTTCATTACGTTTACTGCAGAGATTCATTGTAGGCTCCACACATCTTTGAGCTTATCCGGAGCTACTAGGAGACATTCCTCGTTTCTCCATCCTGTAATCTCTCAGATTGTATGTATCACTTACCTTCGCTGGCTTGTTGATGTGTTCTGTGACACTGTAGGAATCCACTTGTGACCAAAGTGTCTAATGGACTGGCTACATCAGGCCACCGAAATTTTCTCGCAGCGCCATGTTCTGTCGATCCTCTTAAACCTAAGCACCTCTGCGTAGCGGAAACTAGTAATCGTAGGCTCCATGCATTTCCTTAGCTTGTTAAGAGCTGCTCTCTTCTATCTCGAACATACTTTGTGGCTGTCTGCGTCACATACGTGCGCTTTTTGCTGATTTATTATGGGTAATTGTGGGCATACACTAGCAACTAAAAGGCTCCATGCAAATTCCATTGCTGATCACTGATACTCACACTTACAGCGACCCTAACTGTTCTTCGTGTTACCTCTGGCTCCCGTGTTTAGCAGCAGTCCTTCTTCATAAGCTACTATCACCTTTGCACATATACTGAGCTGCCAAGGTCCACACTTTATCCCTCCAAGCTTTAATCCCTGGGACTACGTGCATCACATACACTTGCTGTCTGTTGCCCTAATCAGGTGTCCACTTGCAATTATAAGACCACACCCGGCTGGCTAGCCGAACAACCTCCTCGTGGTGTCAGCTGGGTGGTTCGGGTTTAACCCGTTCCAGCAAATAGTTCGGCGGCAGTGTTCCAGGACGTGGTGGGTTTTCGCCCGGCAAGCGTTCTCCCTATAAAAAGCCACAAATGTCTGCCTATCAACACTGTGACGTGGCGGATGTGACTCGCCACAAAGTAAAGTCGCTAGGCCGTGGACATCCGGAAAATGGTATCCAACTCACGGACATCGATCGCTTATTCTCGCATTCCTACCGATAACAAACAGTCAAGAATTCTGCGGCTACATTCATAGACAATTACATACATATATACACCCATACACTTACATTCACTGTTATGCCAAACATGTACTCTGTACAGTTTGATCACACTATGTTAGATAATCATGATCATGCCTGTACTGGTGTGTCTCGCATTGTCGAAAATAAACGTTTATTTATTTATTTATTTATTTATAAATGCCATTGCTCATCCTCGACACCTACTTGGCCGTAGTACAGCTCTCTCACTGGCTTCTCCCGGCTCAGACCTTTTTAATTATACTCCATTAGCACCACCGCATGATTTGATTTGCTGCACGTCGATGCGTCGTAGTCTATTATGCTCTACCTATCTAACAACCTCTTTGTATGCTTGCGCTTTACTTGTCCGCTGTCATTCTATCACGAAACCTCTCTTAGCTTTCTTCTGTCGTGCAAACATATCCAGGTATTCAGCGTAAGCCGCTCTGCCGCCTCACATTTCTAGACCTTCATCTACCCATTACTTGCTGTATTGTCTTAGCCATTTTTTACCTGCAATACTCCAAGTCTCGGGCTAGCAGTCCATGGCTCTATCCAGCTTGGCACTATTACCCTAGCACTCTGGCTGCTGCGGTTAGGCCTCAGGTTCTGATATCCTCAGCAACCTTAATGTACGCATATATTCTGGCTATTCGCGGTCCTTCCGTCAATTAGCCCTTCTTAGCATTTTAATTCGGCACTCTCGCACCTGGTCAGCACAGAGACGCCCCTTAGCTTCTCATTTACAGGTGTTCATTCCTCAGTTATTCGCTGCTATTTTTTGCGAAACTTACCCAAAAGACTTATCCAAAAGACTCACTGGCTTTCCCTGGGTCAGCATATTCTACGCTCCCCAGCGAATCTTCCCACGCAACAGTTGCATCATTGCAAACTGATCCTGTGTTTTCTTTGCTTAACGGCGCAACGCTCTGCATCCAAGGTATACGGTAGAAACCAACCTATAGGGCTTTGCTTCCAATGAATATTCAAAAGACACTTCTAGCATAATCATTGTTACACGGTGTACATCATATGTTTCCTCTAAATGTTAGACCATAGAACGTAAATAATGCTTGTTCCCACGTCTGTTCTTTGCGGCCTTGTTTGTCTCTCACCTTCCCTTTCTCCAAGGTCTGGAACTTCTTGGGGATCTGGGATCGGAACGTGAAAGAGCTTGTGCCTGGGACAGGACATAGAAACCCCCAAGGACCTAAATAGAACACGGCTGTACAACAAGTGGATAAAAATGCACTCACTACCATGACCGTCGTCCAGTAATGGTAGCTGGACATGACGCCTTCATACTCCTGCAAAGTATACATAATCCTGTAAATTCTAGAAGCAAGAATCGGAAGTTTTGCTCACCTGGACACGAAGTTGACGAAGGTCTAACCCTCCACAGGCCTCAGTCATTATGGCCGCCCCGAGCAAAAATAACCTGTTCAGCTAACAGAGGAAATTAGAAGGCAATTGACGGCGGTTAACCGAGGGTTAAATCAGTCGACGAACTGCTCTGCCAGTTTTACATTAGTGTACAAACGGATTTCTGACAGTGTTTCAGGACGTGGTGGGTTATCGCCTGGCAAGCGTTCTCCCAATAAAAAGACACAAGTGTCCGCTTAACAACACTGCGACGTGGCGGATGTGACTCGCCGCTGAATAAAGTCACTGCCCAGAACTACATACTGGCAAGCCTAACAGCATCCTAATGTAATCTTTTCCTGACAAGTTTTCTCTACAAACGGAATGCCCATCCTGTTTACACTACGCACACTAGAACCCAACTTGTCGTCATGTTTTGACGAATTTATACCTCAAGATTAATTTTACAATTTCCAAAGCTTGGACAACTTCGGCTTACTGCCGATTACATACATAGCAACGTGTTTGTTGCGAAACATGATTGCTTGTAAACGTTGATCATGCCTGGTCAGGTGTGTCTCGAAAATTCGAGAATATACTATTTATTTATTTATTTATTTAAGAGAGGTTATGTCTCAGGAGTCTAAGTGAAATGCAGTGAGTGCGAGTCCGTCTAAGCGGGACTGGCTCAGTCGTTGCTATGCGACTAGGGTGTAGCTGAATGTACGAAGTCGGCTATAACGCTAACCAGGGAACACGTCTAGCAGTCCCTCAGAGTAGGGGTAGCGGAGTTAATTCAGCGGAGCCTGTAAAGTTTAAGTCTAGGTAGCATGGAAGAAGTCAGAGAGTAACAGGCTGGTCAATGGGACTAGATCACTGCACGGCGATGAGATCTGGCACTACAGTTAAATAAGAAATGAAAATAGAGCGCGATAATAAAAGTTGGCGCCAGGGTGAGATAGGTCTATTGACGATAGGTGGGAAAAGTCCACGAGGCTATCCAGGTAATATAATCGGGCAGTTGCGTCAACCGAATCAAGAGAGGTGACGTCTCCGAAGTCCGAATGAATCCGGGGAGCAGCAGGCCGACTTGGTAAGACTGGATTAGTCGACGCGTTTGGATAAAGAGATATAGTAGAGGTGAGAAAAGTGCCAACAATAAATGGTGGGCGCGTCTGGCAGTCTCTGGGGTTAAGGGAAACCGAGCGTTGAGTCTGCGGAGCCTATAACGCTTGAGTTACAGACGTACAGGAGCAATCATAGAGTAACAGACTGGCCAGACGAGACAAGGTCACGGCAGGGCATTAAATTCGGCCGTTCGATTGTAAACGAAATAAAAGCACAGATGGCGATAAACCAGAAAAGATGAGGTTGGAGATAAGGATGTTTTATGGACAAAGTGTGGAAATGCCCGCGGGGCTCTCCAAGAAATGTCAGTAGATCCATTTGGTCAGCCGAGCAAGTACGGAAGCGTCTTAGAAGTCTTTGTGCGTTGAGGTAGCTGGAGGTTTACCGGTCGATATTACATTAAGTCGTACTATTCATGTGCGTAAGGCGGCTATACAAATAGAGTAAAGAGGTCCCGCAGGCTCCGTGGGGAGCGAAACAGTAAAATGTAGAGTAAAAAGGTGGGGTAAAACGATAAACACGCGATGCGAACAAACCACTTTGAGCAAACGGCTTGGACAATGAGCCAAGGACAGCAGAAAGGGGGTAACAATTAATATGAGTTACTTTAGTGTAGCACAAACCGACCTAAAACGCAGCGACATACAGTTCAAAGAACAGCGGTATGGTATGAAGCGGAAACGCGCCGTTTCATGGTCACAACAGAAGAGACGGTAGTTGACTACATTTTGCCGATTACCTCGTTTATGTCAAGGAACAACCGTCGTGTGCTTCTATGTGTAAGGGTATTGGCCGCTCTTCATATACAAGGTAAAATTGTAAGAAGGAGGACTGGGATGTCTGGACCCCAATTTTCAGCACTGTGGAAGGGACACTGTCTAGACCAGGGTAATGTAACTCCTTCAGGAAACCGAGTGCTGGCGTGATTTCACTCAGGTTAAAGTTGATAATGTGCAGTAGATCGCCAGTGAACTTAGGCGTGCTATCTGCTACTACCAACTATGTGGCGGTGAAGGAGTAACAGAAGTGATTGTTAACGTAATCGCATAGATTGACTGCCTCCGTAAGTAGCCTTTTAGCAGGGAGTATGAAAGAGGTACTGGGACATTGGTGCGGCCATTCCGAAGGCTCGTATGCCTAACCAGCGATTGTCCTTAGTTGTGCATACTAAGCGCTCGGTGCTCAGCTGATAAATAAATAAGTAGATGGTATATTCTCGGTAAAACGAGAAGCACCTGTGAAGTCGCAATCATACAAGCATAGCTGCTATGGTATAGTAAAACATTTCGTTTTAATGAAAGGTATAACCAAAACGATGTAGCCCATACGAGTGAGCATTTTATCAGGGAATAGTCAGACCAAGGAGCATGATGGCGCTGGAGAGCGTAAAAGCAATCATGGCTGTGGTGTCAAGAAACAAGTTGGACGTGATTTCGCCATGTAGTAATCCATGAGCACAGGAGCCCAAACAAGGTTTTGGTACAATCAATGAACATTAAGAAATCGGAATGTTCTGTGCTCCATCAAAGCATTCCTCACAGTAAAAGCAGTTGCACGGGTTGTATGTAGAAGTCTGGAAACTGCGTCAGTTTACAATGCTCAGCAGTGACTTTATTCGGGGCACAGTCACCTATGCCACGTTGTTGTGTTGTTAAGCGGACATTTGTGGCTTTTTATAGGGAGAACGTTTGCCAGGCGAAAGTCCACCACGTCCTGGAACACTGCCGTAGTTTCTGTTGAACAGTAGTGCTAGCCGGCTATGCATCGTACAGACCGCTTTTGCACTCTATTATTCGCAGCCGGTTAACAGCCAAAGTGCTTCCTTGGTTGACTGTTTGGCTTGGTAATGTACCGACATTAGTCGTTGAAACCGGTCAATAATGCAAAATAGTCGCAGGAGCGAATGATAAAGGGTGCGGGTGAGTAAAACATTGTTACTAGAGGCGGGCGTTTTTGTTACATACTTGCCTGGTTGGCAAACCGTGTCCAGCTATCCACGCTGAACCTGTCATGGGGACGGTGAGTGCAGTTGTTTTTTGTGGCTACATTCGTCCATACCAGGTGCAAATGCCATTCCTTTGTTCAGTGCGGGATCGGTACGCGCTTCTAAGTCCACAAACTGGAATCGGAATTCCTTGAAATGCAAGTAAGTATCATTGTCTCCATGGTCAAGTGAAAACTCCATGAAAGGTCATCGGAAAAGCCAATTATACGAGCACATACCTGTCAATGAAATGACATCGGTACAACTCCTGGTGATTGGAGAATCACAAAGCTTTTTCGGAAAGGTAGGCACCGAAACCAATTATTTGAATGCCGGTGAAACTAAGCAAAGCTAACCAAAGCAATTACGCCAGCATTTTTTGGCACCCTTTGGGGAACAGGGGATCCATGTAAATATATTATCCCAGGTGCGTGAATTGTGATACTGTGAGTACGAGGCTAGCTAAACCCATTTGTATAGACACCGTGAAAATGGCGCCTCCAGGATGACGGAAAGAGCTCCATTTGGAAAGTTGAGTAGGTTCTTTATCTCCCGGAGATAGGATCAAGTGTGTTGCCATCTGTTCCAGGTTTAGCGCGTTTCTCCCATTGCCCAGCATTTCGTTCATACGAATTATGAGATGCAAGTCCTTGGTCTGGTTGTAGTTGGAGCACATTTTCTTGAGCTTGGCAGCGACTCTGCGCGTGATGACGTCATTGGGATACCGTATTTTGCTTATCTTAGAATGCTTTGGAGCAAGTGCGTCTAAGCAATTTGTTAGGAATTTAAAGCTCAAGAGTCTCGATGTCTATATGGGTTGCCGAAAAGAAGTCATCTCAAAGTGCCGCTCGGAGAAGTATGGAAGATGATTCCTTGTCGTCTTGAAAGGTTCTTCTCTTTTGACATTTATGACTGTTGTTCACACCTTAATTTGGCCGCCGAGCTTCATTTTGCTGGCTTAGCCGGACCCGTCTGAACGGTCTCCTGCTATTTGACCCACCTCCTACCCTCTTTGCGATCTAACTGACCTAGGCTCTGCCGACGTAACGCCCTGTAACCCTCACCCCAAATGCACGGCTGGCCATGATTCCTCCTTCTTACTATGTCCCTTTTCTTCTTATACGTCTATTCTGCCGATGCTCTCCTTTAGTACTTAGACCTAACTTCTACGGCTTTCACTCTTTGAGCTGACATCGTAATCTCGTCTCAGTGGTCTCTTTGCTTCCGACTACGATGACCCAGTGAGCAGTGATGGGCAGACTTAACTGTCTGCTCACATCACCCGGGGAATAATGTTGGCTGTTCCACTTCTTCTCAATAGTATTTTCCTTTTCGCACTCTATTTGCATTACTTTTTCAATTGGACGGATGTCTCTTCTCGCCTGGCTCTAACCTACCCTCGGATGACCAGACTCCAGTTTCTGATTGCTCCCAGACATACGAGACGTTATCGTTCTAGGCTCTACGTTCCAAACGATGTACCGTCCTGTAACCCACATACCAAAGCACTGCTGAGCATGATGCTTCCTGCTTGTTGTATCCCCCTTTCAGCCTTTACATATCTCTTTATACCCATGCTCTCTTTTACAAGTGAAATCTAAGGTATACGGCTTTCTTTCTACGAGCAGACATTCTATTCTCGTCTTAATGATCTCCATCCTGTGGACTACATTTTCCTTAATGATTAGGGATTACCAGACCCAACGGCCAGTTTCATCACCCCAAGGCTAACTGCCTTTTTCTTTAGCCACATTCGTCCTAAACTGCTTCTTTTCGGATGGCAGTCATTATGTTATTCTCAACTATGTTCGGCGGCCTAGATTCAGCTAGATGACTTATCTGGTTTTGTCTGAAAAGTCTTCTGCTTTCGGGTCTCTCCCGGACTTCTGAGACCCAATGACCTAGGCTCTGCTGACGCAAGCCTGTTACCCCACCGCAAGAGCAGTGCTGGTCAAGACTCAATCACATTATTAGGGCTCCTTTATTCCACTACATGCCCATTGCTGTTGATGCCCTCCGTCAGCATTCTGACGTTACTAATTCGACTTTTACCCATTGAGCTGACGTTCTAGTCTTGTCTCAATGGTCTCCTACCTTACGACTTCTGCGACCTTAATGATCACGAATCGGCATACCCAACTGTCTGTGCACATCACTTGGAGCATATCAATGGCTTTTTCTTTTTCTACTCATCCACGGAGCCTTCTTTCGCACTCTATGTTTGAGTTAGCTGGTTCTGTCTGTACGGTCTCCTGCCTTCCAACCTGTCTCACATTTCTTAGATCTAAATGATCCAGTTTCTGCAAACGCAACGCTCGGTCCCCCGGCTCCAGAGCACTGCCGCTCATGATTCATCATAGTATATCCCCTTTTATCCTTAACATTTCTATTCTGTTGACGGTCTGTTAGCATTCCGACTTTTATAATACAGCTTTCTCCCCATGAGCCGACATCTTCCGCTCATCCCCACAGTCTCCTGCTTTCCGACTACTGAGCCCATACTTTTGAACCATCAACCGTTCCAAAGGTCTGTTCGCAACACCTCGAGAGCTCTGTAGGCTTGTTCACTTCTCCTCAATAGTCTCCTCCTTCCCGAGCACGTCCTTTCATTTTCGGTCTCTGGTTGCATTCCTTTGTTAATCGGATGGATAACCCTTCGGTTCTGGCTCAACCCTAGCCTTGCTCGACCAGTCTCTTTCTTTCTGACTGTTTCAAGACACCCGAGAAGGAAACTTTCTAGGCTGTGCAGTTACAACACACTGGTTGCTTTCTCTCTATGAGCCGACATTCCAGT
Source organism: Dicrocoelium dendriticum (assembly GCA_944474145.2). Taxonomy (NCBI): domain Eukaryota; kingdom Metazoa; phylum Platyhelminthes; class Trematoda; order Plagiorchiida; family Dicrocoeliidae; genus Dicrocoelium; species Dicrocoelium dendriticum. Next base: position 70,065,548 of record OX104061.1, read on the forward strand.
CGCGTCTCAATTGTCACCTTTCTGGCTGCTGACTCCTTAACGATGAACCATCAACAGACCCACTGGTCTGTTCACAACACCTAGAGACCATTGTACGCTTTTCCACTTCTCCCAAATAGATACTCTTCCTTCCATACCTTATTCTTTCCTTTCCGCGCCCTCTGTTTACATTCCTTTTGCAACTGGGCGGAGAACTTTTCGTCCTTGGCTCTAATCTATCCTCGACTGCCCAGTCTCCTTTTTCCTGATCGTTTCCAGACATCTGAGACATAAATAGTTTAGGCACTGTAGTCACAACACTGTGCCTCTCATCCTTTGTGGTTTGCTCGCCGTACTACCTCCCTATTCCGCCGCAATGATTTACCACCCATACCTTAATTACTTCACTGGGCATTCTGCAACCTTCTTTTTATTAACAAGGATGAATCATCATCCGAGGAACGACGGCGGCTTTTCCACTTTCCTCAATAGCACTGGTTTTACCGACCCTTTCCTTTCCTTCCTGTGCTTTCGGTTGCATTCCTTCTTCATTCTCCGAGGTTCGGAACTTCTTGGGGATCTGGGATTGGATTTAGAAACCGCTTCTGTCCGGGACAGCACAACCAATAAGGACCTATGCAGCACATGGCAGTACAATAAAAGGATGCAGCTGCACTCTTAACCATAACCATTGTCCAATTATGATGGCTGGACTCAATAACTTCACACACCTGAAAAGACTACATACTGCTGAAAAATTCAGACACAAGAAACTGACGTTTCGCCCACCTGGATACCCACAAAGAGGATTCTTCATTAAGCCCACATCCTCGATTCGCCTCAACCATTATGGCGGCCTTGCCCAAGATACCTGCTCAAATAACAGAGAAAATTGAAGGTCATTTGACTGCGGATATCTGAGTGTGAAATCCGTCGACAACCTGGTCTGCCATTTGTATATTAGTGCACCAACAAATTTCTGACAGTGTTCCAGGACGTGGTGGGTTTTCGCCTGGCAAGCGTCTTCCCTATAAAAAGCCACAAATGTCCGCGTAACAATACTGCGACGTGGCGGATGTGCCTCGTTACCGAATAAAGTCACTGCCCAGAACTACCTACTGGCAAGTCGACCAGCATCCTTATTCAATATTGCCCTGACGCTTTCAATAATAATTTACACCATGCCTATATGCATCGTTTTCCTTACACATATAGTGCCCTGACTGTTTACACTACGCACTACAGAATTTAACGTTTCGTCAGTCATTGAAGACTATCCCCCATGACTACTTACACAATTTACGCAGACTGTACAACCTTCGGCTTACTGCCAAATACACTCATAGCAACGTGTTTGTTGCGAAGCAATATTGCACGTAAATATTGATCATGCCTTGCTTGGTGTGTCTCGACAAATTCTAGAATAAACTATTTATTTATTTATTTATTTAACTGTGTTTGTCCACCCTGTCTTCTTACATTCCTACCAAGTTAAGACTGAGGCAACACGTCCCTTTCGCTTCATCTGAGGGATATTCTTTCCCATAAGCCGCACACCATATCCTTCGCTCTCTGGTTCCCACCGATGGGGCATATGCATATTTGGACCCCTCAAACTATCTTTGCTTCAGCTTCATCCCTATTTTGGAACAATCGTTCATTCTCTCCTAATCCGTGATCTGCTCGCTTCTCGTCTTAATTCGCCAAGTCTGCTACATGTGTAGGTGCGATATTTAAATAACAGTTACACGTATAGGGGTACAGTAGTTCAGTCATTGCCGCAATTGCTCGACTGCATTCCAAATGCATTCCTTTCTTCTGTCTGTGTGGCAGTCCATGTTCGTTGCCTTTTTGCCTGAGTTTGTCACTGGTACGGCGAAGCGCACCTAAGCAATTGTCCAGCGTTGCAACAATACAAGACACACAGTTCCTTATCTGAACACGAGAGAGATTATTAACCCTTTTAAAACTTACCTACCGGGTAAATCATCCGTTATTTTGTACGGATAATATTTTTCCGAGGCTTTAACCATTGGGTTCAGTCTGCCTAGCTCTATCTCTTCCACATACCTCTTGCCTGGAGAGCTCCTTTTGACTCCGGAAGGCACATTCTCCTGCCTATTCAAAGCCAGAGCAACTGGTCATTCTGAGCTCTTCAATCCGCTCTGACCGCTCAAATGGCCGTGGTTTCTTATAATCCTAATCAATTTTATTACATAGCCCGGGGGATCTACGATTCTTCCTTCGGAACCATATCCTATCCTTCAAGACTTCAACGACAATTCAACCAGTTTCATGTATATTCCTCGGTGACATCACGTGGTTCTGCAGAAGATCAACACATAATATTCATTAGTTCCTGACCTACCAATCGGACATAGCGATTCGCGCAAAACAGGACAGTACCCAGGAACGCACCAGGCACTCGCCTAACGCATCAGCTAGCAGAAAATGGGACGCAACCTGACTGCAAATAGCCGAGCAAACACGTTCAACGAGAAACATGGCCAGTTACAACTTGTCATTCAATGGATTGACGGCAGTGTTTCAGGACGTGGTAGGATTTCGCCTGGCAAGCGAACTCACTATAAAAAAGCCACCAATGTCCGTTTAACAACACTGCAACGTAGCGCATGTGACTCGCCACCGATAAAAGTCACAGCCCGTAACTTCACACTAGTAAGTAAACTAGCGGCACCATTCTAGTTAGGATGTTACACTGGAACTTCTACAGCTGCATAGCGTGTTTTCTCTTCTTTCAACGAGTTCACGAGTATACTGTCGTCCCTTTACTTTCTACCATCCCACCGTTAACCTTTGCGTTACTTATGCATGAACTCACTGTATTGTCCCAACTCTCGAGCGCGCTCTTCATTTATCTTCCAAGGGATTATTCAAGATTCTCTGTCTATTACTAGTTGAGCAATGAAGGCAAAGTATGACAGGCCGATTATGTCCTAACAAACAGGTCCCGATCTCGTGACAGCCAAATTCTTGTTTCGCATTTTCACCATTGCACAGTTCCAAGCACGGGCATATGAACAATTTTATACAGGCACTGTTACAATTGTTATAAAATGTCGGTACAGTTGCACATACCTAATCATGCCTCCATGGGTGTGCCGCGCAGTCGAGAATATAATATTTATTTATTTAACTGTTGCGATGGAGAGGCCTTGTTGAAAATTCCATACTTTCTTGCTGAGGAGGAACGTTAGGGAGTGAATAGCTTATCCCCACTACCTAGTATCCACAACCCTGAATATTGTTTAACACGATCGCCCATGCGTGGGGTATGCCTTTCGTGAACAGCAGGTCGAGGATGTTTGGTCCTCTCGTGGGAGCATGCACATGCTGAGGCCAGTCATATGTACAAATAGTGTCAACGAAGGCCCTATACTTAAAGTTGTGGACTGCTCAAACCATGAACTATTGGGCATATTGAACCTTCCGCCAATTATCTTACAGCGTGCCGACACCAAGTATGCTTCATAAAATAGCTTTACCAGATCGGTGAGCAGAGAATATGAAGAAATTAGGTGAGGTATACACACACCCGATTAGGAGGTCGAACTGCCCTCCAATGGATGGAATCCAAACCGAATCTTCTGGTTTGCCAATGGAAATAGCTTGCAAAGTTGATGCATGGAAGTTATTATTGACGTAAATAAGAATGCCACCTCCACCTTGTTTGGCAGGTCCTTTGAGGAAAATAGTGTAACCTGGAATGTGCAGCAGCGCATCAGAGGCTTCAGGTGGGCGCCAAGTTTCGGTAATAAGTACTGCATGCGGAATGGACAACAGAAGGTAAGATCTTAGGAGATGCCTTTTGGGTTTTATTAAATAAATAAATAGGTATATTTCTAGACCGACTAGAGGCTGCACCCTTAAGGGTTGACATAAATATTCACAGTAATCAGATGCTGTTGCTTGGGAGTAGGCAAAATACGAGTATATGTTCCTCTTGGGCAATTACAAACGCATTGGCATTGTTTGGTGTACAGCTGCTGGGATCGTAGGCGCCAACCTTGAAATTTTTCTGGTTTCTTCGAACGATATTGAGCTCCTTGTTTTTTGTTGTGAAAGCTGCGCAGAGAGGTAGTTGTGCCATTTTTCTTTGGAACAGGATCCACTGCACCACAACTTCACTTTAATATCATTGGACTTTTGTTGGCCGGCTCAGTAGTCATAATTGTTGGTGCACCCCTGGAAGAAATGAGAGTGGTGGAATTATAAAGAATACGAAAAGATAACAAACAATTTATTCAGTTATTTATTTATAAATGCAGATGAAAACGAAAGGATTTGTTAAGAGAGATACTAAGGCGGGGTGCTTCACTAGAAAAATACAAATTAACAAAAAAATATGGCCCAACTTTTCTTGCATTGATATTGCTTTCTAGCGCGGAATTTTAACCTGAGTAAACCTCAGAAAAAAGAAAAACCTTTTCTAAGGCTAGGATACAGCGTAATGTAGCACAATAATAAACTTCTCAGGACAAGTTTTAACCGCTGATTACGTTAAGTAAAAACAATGCAATACTCGCAGTAGTTTGCGAGTGATTCGCAACTGAACGTTGGTCCACGAATAAGGCCATTATTCCTTTTTGCAAAAAGTTGCTTTCTGCTTTGCAAGCAGATAGTACAAAAATAAAATAAAATGTAAAAAGTAGCGTGGCGATATATGTTCTAAATGAGTATAGCTATCCAGAAATGCTCTAATTAGCCCGTAATACCCTGCAACAACTAGGGACTGCGTAGGTGGCCGAAAAAACACTTTGCAGGCATACATGGCAAAAGTACGCAAATAAGGTATAATTCTGCTCGGAAACTCTAGTAATCCAGTAGGGAATATTAGATCTGCGTGGGAATCCAGGAGAGATTATAATTAACCCACGGTTAGAAGACCACGGCAGACCATTTCAGTGGATACTGAGCCACATAAACAACTAGGAATATATAGTATATTATTTTTAAGCCTCGAAGTGTTTCTGAAGCTTATGTCTGGGCTGCTTGAGCCAGATCTACCTGAGTAACACAGGCGACCTTTCGGATAAGTTGACACAGTTTAGCCTGGAAACCAAACACCTTTCTTAGCTAAACATCGCAAGTTAGAGCCGATTTTCTATATTCATGAAGCTATGTTTTCAACCGTAGTGAGCTAGAGGAGCATGTCACTATTAATAAAGCAATGAATATGGGACAATTTAGTTAAGTTTAGCAAATTGTTTTGGGGCGATAAATCAATTTCAGTCTGCCTTGGTGGGGCAGTACCAACTCTACTTCTGGGGATTGAGCTTGCTCGAACGCGAAGGATTGTTATGCTTTACGTGTTGATAAACACTATGGTGCAGCTATACGATGAAGTTCGAGTTATTTCTCTCCCATTTTAAGTTCTTATGCAAGTGCCAGCGGTGTTCATCCAGGTGGCAATGTTACCTAGTACTATAATGTCACACCGTTTATCGTTTGTGGTTTTCCTGGCAAGAGCTGCGCTAGCACTTTAAGCAAAGATTGATGAGGTAAGTCAGGAGTAGACTAGTTACAAAAAGCAGTGGAAGCTGATCGTTCACCTGCCAGTATGCATAACTCTTGGTAGGCTTTGGAGCCAGCTAAAAGATAAATAACACACGGGCGGCCAGATAAGCAAAGTGTTGATGGAAAGTTTCTGGTGGTTCAGTCAGCCGGTGTGACAATGGCCTCTCTATCGTTGGTTAGCTTTCGTGCAAGTGAAATGGTATCCGGAAACGCGAGTGTTTTACTAGCGAAGGCCGTTGAAGTGGCGGATCTGTTTTATATTACGCCTGTCTACTAGTGTTGCCAATAGTGAAAGGTATATGTATACCAGATAAAGCTAAGTATATGGTGCCAGGAGGAGACAAGTAGAGAGCAAAATGTCTGATGCTTTGGTCTAGAACTTTTAAAGTACTCTCCTTGTCAACAGTATGAAAGCTAAATATATACATATATAGTATTTTGCTGTTTACATACTAATAATGCTTGGAAACGGCAGAGGACAGTAGCTAGTGCTCAGGCTTTATGAAAAAGCATCGGTAAGTGCCAGCTAGCAACCGAAATCTACGAAGGCACATAAAGGTTCATCTAAAGCCGGCCTTTAGACGGTTTCGGTCAATTCTAATGCTAAGCTTATGTCATCAGCAGCAATAAACGTTTTCAACCTCTTATGCAAGGCTTAGTTCTGGTAGGATGCGTTTACTAGGAGTACCTCAAAGGTCATAAGCCTAATACTTTTTCCATGGACCCAGTGGTCAAGAAGTTGGAAAGCGGTAAACGTAAAGCTGAAGACAAGGAATGAAAATCTAGATAGCATGTAAAGATTAAAATTCGCTTCCACAATGGCTTTGTCATTGCCCTGCAATACTCGATATTAGGAATAACTACGGTTTTGCAAACCTGCCAGTCAGTAGGCTGGACTATACTGTTCGTTAAAAGTTTGAAAGGTTGACGAAGTGACCATAGAAAGAGCGCAGCCGGTGGGTTGTGAATACCAATGGGTCCATTCAGCCTTTGGATAGACGTGTTGGTGAGAGGGTCGCAGCACGTCAGGAAGTACTCAGTAATGACTAAGTACTCGCGCATTCAGAATTCTAATGTTTGCACCTTACGTTGCGTGCGTCTGATCCGACTAAGACCTTCTGGGTCTTGTGGTAGCGGTAATTTCTGCGTTAAAAGAACAGGGGTCACTGATGGAGACAATTCATGGGGGTTATCTTTTATTATCTCTTACCGGATGCATTTGTGCTGGCGTCTACTCTTTCCATAGCGCAGTCGTAAGGCGGAATTTTCCGTAGGAGAACCCAAGTAGGTCAGGAAGAGATCATTGAAGAATAAAATCATCTTGTACTCGGTTTTGATATTCCTAAGCCCTAGAAAATGTGCGCGACGGATACCGCTAAAGTCTCAGGTGCTAAGACGGTAACGATAATGAATGTGGATGAGTTGTGAGCTCAAGGTGTTTAGATGTCATGCAGTATATCGTGGGCGTTCTCAAGCTACACCAGGGCCAGTTTCGAAGAAGTAGACTTGAGAATCGCAGGTATGGGCGAGCCTTTGTATATTGCCAAAACATAGGAATCTTTGTATCTCCTTCCTGAATACCTGCAAGTTTTGGATTTCACTTATTCTGGAAAGCAACGTGTTCCATATGTTCACGTACACAACTAAGCAGTAACGAGCTCGCAGTTACTGATTTGCCTTTAGCGAAGTAATGGAATGGCTCTTGTGTCAGAGTTTAGGTTCAGATGCGCTCTTTAGTTTAAGGCAATTGAAATTGCAGTGCAGCTTTCTATGAAATAGCGTACGTAAAAAGCACAGGTTAAGGATAATGCGCCTTTGCATAGGGGCGGAATTTAAAGGTGTTCAAACCATTGCCGTTAACTCAGCGCTTGCTGTGATGGAGTCAACATCTTCTTAAAGCGGCGCTGAGCTTTTTCCAGCAGAACTCTGTCCGACTTCCATAGGTTGCTGCATAGGAAAAGGCAATATTCCAGATGGAGCCTGACGTGGCCCTTATAAAGTGCTAGCCTTGCATCTGCGGCTTTTATGTAACGGCGTACGTGGGGCGATCATCCCTTTACCCTAGCCACTTGATAATGAACTTGCTCTGCAGAGTTGAGGCTCATAAAGTAGCGCAATCCCAGCTCTGTTGTCATAGCATTCTGTTTGATTTTGATGCCGTTTATCGTTATGGACCCAGCAGGTATAGAAAATTTGTGGGTCATGACGTTAGAATTTTGAGCGGAAAAGGTCATTTGCCAGTGTTTGCATCACTCCAAGTGCTTTAAGATGCTCACGGATCCTAATAATCGCGGATACTTCATTACCAGCGGAAAGACGTAGACAACTTTTACGTCGTTTGCAAATATAAAGGAGCGACCGGCTTGCAAACTCTTGCGGTGGTCATTGATATAAAGCTAAAATAGGGTAGGACCAAGGACGCTCCACTGCACCACGCCACTGGGGATGGAGGTCAGGGTGGATATAGTTTTTTTCAACCTTAATAGATTGAATATGTCTTATTAGCTAGGAACCTAGCCTGTCTAATAGTGGGCCGTCTACCCCTTAAGTATTTATCTTATGCATCAGGCACATCTGTGGTACCTTGTCAAAACACTTTTGAATATCAAGGTGAAGAACGACAACTGAAAGCTTAGGGTCAATGGCCCCGGTGCCTAAATTAAGGGAGGCCAGCTGACAGGTTGCGCCAGACCGAGCAATTAGAAACCCATGATGAGATTCAGTTAGGTGCCCGCCTGCATAAAGAAGAGTCCTTAGGGCTTTTTAATCAACTTCACCATCAAGCGCGAGATAACAGATGTGTGCTTAATAGAGCCATAGTTACCATCTTCCTGTATTCTTCCGCCGTTATGCCTTAGCAGAAGGTTGGAATGTTTCCAAGCGGTCGGGCATTGACTCTTTGCATTGATAACGTAACGCGTTTCAAAAGAAGCGTCGGGGTATCTACACCACCATTCTTAAGTAGACTGGGCGGCATTCCGTCCGGGCCAGTGTTCCAGGTTGTCTGGGTAGTTAAAACTGCAGAACGGACACGATTTATATCAAACTGTACAGAGGGCAGGGGCTGGCTACCGGGTACTTACAGGGCCTGGAAGGTTGAACCTATTTCTAAACACTGCGATACCTTAAAATGTCAACTGAAGACTTCACATAAAATGCTTGCATCACTAGAAGTTTCGGGGGGATTAATCTCTAGGTTAGAGATCTGTCGTTCATAGTTAGGGGACCGAAAGCGCAGAATCTAGCTGAGATTCTTAGCTTTGTTCGCACCGGTTAGTGCGGTTATTTCTTTATTGGTTTGCTGCTGCTCAGATCTGGCAGAAAACGGATGTGCAATCTCGTTCGCACTTTTGCTATGGGCAAAATTGAAGGTTTTCTTATAGGATCATCTAAGCTGACGCATTCTGTTTTGCATTCTGGTTTGGGTCACACTTTTAAATGAGTGCCTGCTTGAATGGTGCATGTGCGCTAGAGAGTCGAGTGAATGAAGTATCCCCACATAAAACAACTCTGTCGAGCGATCCATAAATATGACAATAAGAATTCATCCCAATTCCTTGCTCGGACGAGTACAACAACGGTTGTCCAGTTGACGGGTTGCAGCGGGCGGTATATTACGTCTGCACCTGTTTCTGTTGGGTGGGCATTAGTTGCTTTAAGGGAACCGAGCCATGCACTAATCTGTGATCACTAACCGGAAAATCTCGGCCGAGTGCCACTCGCGTTGATGGGATGCCTAGAGTAAATAGTAGGTCAAGAATGTTAACCGCTCTGGTTTGAGCAGATACATGTTGCGTCCAGCCGCCTATAGCGATACCTGCCAGTAGGCCAGCATACCTCGTCTTTGCAGCAAGTGAGAACCAGTTTAACTCAGGCAGGTTGAAATCTCCTGCAACCAGTTTGTATTCACAGGAAAAGTTTGATGCTTGCGCAAAAGCATCCATATGTGCGATGTCACCCTTAACTGAGGTATCAGGTGGCCGCTAAGCACACTCAAATAATACCGTCGATCCCAAGATATCGGCCGTTGATGAGAAAAACTTTATATGAGTCGGTATGTAACACAGCTGAGTTTGCTTTCAGTGTGCAATTCATGGCAGCAGGGACAGCAGTGTCAGTGTCCGCGTTATCATAGTGCTGGTCCGGTTGTAGGAGTGAGTTCGTTTACTTCCCAGGCTGAAATGACGCAAAGAGACAGGTTCGTGGTTGTGTGAAAGCTCAGTGATGATGACTAAGGTATTTGCAGTGGTAAGTTGCATAGGTGATTTGTGTGCCGCAGATATGTGCTCCGAAGGCGGCGGAGTGTTACATTGCTAGCAGGCGGCCGCCGATGAGTCAGTGGCGGGTTTGAGGTCCATAGTGATTAAGCTTATGGCTGGAACCAGCACTTCTGGGTTGGCTGTAGTGCATAAATGAGTCTCTGTAGACGATATAAAGCAAGTGAGAGCTCTTGAAGAACTGGGTGTGGTGGACCATGTTCCATTGTATTCGAAAATAGCGGCTGCAGTAGGTGTGGCATTTCTAGATGACCTGACATGTTGCAGAAATCTTGAAGTGCGAGAGCGATTAGTCCAAACATAAAGAGTTGTGGTTTTCGTACTTGATGTCCAGTTGACAGCATCAGCAGGCTTTCGTCTTCGGCTGAGCGCCGTACACCCTTATGTTTTGGACTGATAATGGTAAGTTGGAGTTTGGGCAGTGCGCTTTGTTGGTGCGATTAGATATGGTTTTATGAATGGATGGCTAGATCTGGTCAGAGCAACAAGCCCGTGTAACGCTCGATAAGCCGGAACAGTAGGTGGAATAGCCCCCGGATGTAGTTGCGAAAGTTTCGGTTTGACGCGGTCGGTAGTGTAGCGGGGTTAATGCGAGTCCGGAAGTGCTTTATTGGGTTAGGGGTATTGATTAGGTAGTTCCTACGATGAGACGGAGCATGGATGGCAATAGTCTTTGGGTCAAGATGGGGAACTGAAGGTCCTGTTGTGTGCGGGCAAGTCACCTGGTGGCGTGAGACTTCTGTTCCTAGTAATGAGTACGCTTTAGCCATATCGGAACGTTTGGGTGTAGTCCTTTTACTGTCCTGATATGGTTTCGATGGGAGCCGATGTGGAAGAGCTGTAAAACACCGTTGCTTTGAGTTGCTTGTCCCTCATCTGTATAATTAACTGCCTCTTGTACTCGCCTCAGTCTGGTACATTACCTGCATGCTTTGTCCTTCTACCGAAATTGAAATTTCAGTTCCCTGGTTGACTTTCGCCTCTCGGCTCCACTCTCATGCTTCTCAGATCACAATTACGTACCCCACTTGTTTGGCCTCTTCTCTGGTCCATATCGCATCGGTTCAATGGTGGTTCAGGTTCCCACAGCGTCAGCACAACATACTAGGCCACATTTGATCCACTTTCCTACTGCGCCACGCACTCTTAAACCTCCTGGACCGCACCGGCCTCCGGCTCCAAATGCCTATAGGTCTCAAACAATGGCTTCTCTTTCTTTGAGCATCGATTACAGTTCTCATTGGCATAAGAAACAGCCTCATGATACTGGCTCATTACCTGCATGCTTGGTCGCCTGCAAAATTGCAATTTCAGGTCTATGATTGACTTTTGTCTCTCGGCTTTACCATCATGAATCTCAGCTAACAATTACGTTCCCCTCTCTTGTTTGGCCTTTCTTTTGGTCCATATCGCATCGGTTCAATGGCGATATAGTTATCACTAGCGTCAGCGTAACACCCTAAGCTCCTTTGATTCCCTTTGCTACTGGGGTACTCAGTTTTAAACCTCTTCGAATACTCCAGCCTCTCAGTCCCCAAAAGCCCATAGGCATCAAACCAAGGCCTCTCTTCTATTAAGGATCGGCTGCCACCGATTAATTTTCTCATTGGTATAATTAACTGCCTTATGTGCTCGCATCCGTTTGACACATTATCTGCATGCTTGGTCGTTCTACGGAAATAGCAATCTCAGGTCCCTGGTTGAGGTTTGCCTCTCGGCTCCATTCTCATGCTTCTCAGCGCACAATTACGCCCCCCCTCTTGTTTGGCCCCTTCTCTGGTCCATGTCGCATTGGTTCAATGGTGGTTTAGGTTCCCATAGTGTCAGCACAACATACTAGGCCACATTTGCTTCGCTTTCCTACTGCGCCACGCACTCTTAAACCTCCTGGACCGCACCGGCCTCCGGCTCCAAATGCCTATAGGTCTCAAACAATGGCTTCTCTTTCTTTGAGCATCGATTAAAGTTCTCATTGGCATAAGAAACAGCCTCATGATACTGGCCTCCGTCTGGCTCATTACCTGTATGCATGGTCCCATGCAAAGTTGCAATTTCAGGTCTCTGATTGACTTTTGCCTCTCGGCTTTACCATCATGAATTTTACCTCACAATTACGTTCCCCTCTCTTGTTTTGCCTCTCTTTTGGTCTATAGCGCAACAGTTCAATGGCAGTACAGTTATCGCTAGCGTCAGCGCAACATCCCAGTTCTCTTTTGGTTGCCTTTCTTTCTGTGCGTCTTAATCCAAAACGTTTTGGCCAAGTCAGTCCTCTGAGGCTCCAAATGCCAATAGGTCTCAAGCCAAGGCCTTTCTTATTTTGAGCACCGGCTGCCATCGACTCAAGTTCTCATTGGTATAAGTTACAACCTTATGATACTCCTCTTTGTCTGAATCATTATCTCTATGCTTGGTAACGCCTACCGAAATCCGAATTTCCGGTCTCTGATTGACTTTTGCCTCTCGGCTCCACTATCATGCATCTCAGCTCACATTAACGTCTTACTCTCTTGTTTGGCGTCTCTCTTCGCTCATATCGCAACTATTCATTGGCGGTATAGGTACCACTAGCATCGATGCTGGCATCGATGCTGATTAGCTCATCGGTCACTCCATTGATTTCAGCCAGCACAACTTTACCATAAATTTTATATTTATACATTAACATAGTCCTGTTCAATTTTGTTGGCAGTTTGCTCGGTCCGTTTTTCTTCTCACCCTTGTTCTACAGGATAACATTACCTACACCGAACACCGCTGAAGACGTACCTGCAATGCTCCCATGGACACGGATTCAATAAAGAACAAAGAAAAACCCGCACTTCATAATCATGACACACTAAAGAACCTAGGAAACTGATCAATTCAGTACAAGTCACCTGAGTCGTCCGACTTCAACAGCTCCAACCACTTGTAATGGACTCTGAAGGCGGCTACACAGCCATAAGGAACAAATTGGCGTCGCGTGACTGCGAATATCCGCGAGGGTAATCGGTCAGATACCATCTTGCCAATGTATATCAACAGCCGGTAGTGTTCCAGGACGTGGTGGGTCTTCGTCTGGCAAGCGTTTTCCCTACAAAAAGCCACAAATGTCTGTTTAACAACACTGCGACGTGGCGGATGTGATTCGCCACTCAATAAAGTCACCGCCCCTAACACATTGGCAAGTTGATTGACACCACATTTACAAGTTCTGTGCATATATCGGCTCTCGCATGAACACGCCTACATATCTGACTAGTGACATACCACTATTCTTAAGTATTTTCCACCCGTTTCCTCATTCTTCACTCACTGACCTACATTGCTTACGGGACCTCATCGGACTACTTCCTCATCAACACACATATAAGTGATCTGATCACTATTTTTACCTCTCGCATTTTGTGTACATAGTCTACATACATACATAAAAAAAAAAAAAAAAAAACTACTAAAACAACCTTTACTACTCCCACTGCTGGTGCTGCTTATTCCGTTATCATGTACAATAATGCAATATGCTGATCATGCCCAAAAGGCGTGTCTCGCTTTGTCGAGAATAAAATATTTATTTATTTATTTATTTATTTGTGTCGTTGTTTGCGTGGGGTCATTGCCAACGCTAGCTGATGCAGTATATACTGATAGAAAGTCCACACCTTCAAGTTCAGAGTTACAGTGGCCCAAGTCAGTATCTCAACAGGCGGTGTACTGTATTCAGTCGAGTCAACCAAAACAGCCGTTTTCAGCTAATAATACAGCCGTGGCGACGATATTTTTGACTATTCTTTGCATTTATGACTTTTTGCAACGGAGTCTTTTAGTTGCTGTGACGAATCCAGGTCAAGGTCGCACAGCATCCAGGAAGTGGCTGGATGGGTTGCATTTTCTTGCGCTTTCGTAAGCTGGGACTCTGTGCATAGTGTCACACGAGGTTCCTTTTTATGGGAAATTGAATAAGTAGAAAAGTTGATCTTAGCAGCGGTGTTCTGTACGCTTTTATCCTAATTGACCTGATTTGCCAGTGCTGATTCAGATTTTATTGAGCGTCAATGAATCGTTCATCTAGCTCAGGGCCACTAAATTTCAAAACCATTGGACAAGATGGCCCAAGGATCTTGCCTTGGCGAGTGGCTGAACAGCCGTCATGTGATAGTCTACAATCATTGAGAAGGGTACCCAACACCTTTTAAGCAGTAGATTGTCAGGTAGGTTGAATACTACCGCGTTATTAGCACGCCGAATGCTTTTGCTGACCTCACGCGTAATGTTATTAATTATTTTACCTGCAGCTAGCATATCACGCTGACTAGCCAAAGTCTGGATGTTGTCCAGATTGACAAAGCTAAGAGTTTGTTTATTAGCGTCGCAATAGATGTAATCCGTTGTTTCAGCGAGCTTACTTAGCTTTCGAGAACACGAATTTGTTGCAGAGCTTCTGCTAGTGGATGTACAAGCACTACATTACAATCTCGGATTTGAGATGGGCCAGCCTCATTGACGTAAAGGGCGGCATGTTCCAGTGTTTCATTTTTGGCAGATGTGGGTGACATACGTTTATTCACCATGACACGAATAAACAGTACGAAAACCTAGTAGAAGGTGGGGTAAAACAATAAGACGGTGAAACCAGACACGAACAAAAGACTTTTGGAAGACGGCTGAGACAATGGTCCAAAAACAGCAAAAGCGGTATAACAGTTACTGTGTTACGTTAACGTAACACAAAACTTACTACAACACCGATATACAGTTCAAAGGACAGCGGGACAATACGCAACGAAAACGCACTGTTTCAAGGACACTGCATTGGTTAGGTGTGCTGTGACCACTGTAACGCTTGCTGCCATCAGAATCAGTTCTTGCCTGCGTTTTTCAGCTATTGCCGATCTTTTGTGTCGCCCTGGATTGTTGCACACTACATAATTGTTGACAGTGGTCGGATATCGTCATGTCATCCCGCGCAAATAAACCAAAGAGCGCAGAACAGGATTTTTTATTGTACACATCCATAACGTTATGGACAGCTACCGTTTGAACTGGGCATTTGGCTATTGTCCCTTTGTCTCCCACTGTATTTGATGTTGACATAAACTTATTCAACTGGCATCGTCGCACGGTAATGTCCCTTGCTTGCCCCCCCGAAGAACAATGTTCTCGGTTACAATGAATTCCCTCGGTGGCCCAGCTCAGGAGATTTTGTTTTCTACTGGTAGTAGCCAGGATGGTTCTGTCTGAGAAATCTGGAAGCAAGTAGAGGCCATTTTTCCTCACAAAGAGCACGAGGCAGCTACTTGATGCATATTTTGGAAGAGGTTTCCTAGAGTGGCAAAATCTTCCGATGCCTTTTGGTGGGACCATCGGGTACAGTCAGCGAAGGCTTTTCCAGGGAAATCACTAACAGAAAGAGTGGCCTTCAGCTTAGAGCGGTTTACTGAGGGCATCGACGACGATCGCACTTTGGAGCGCTTTATAGAGTGCCGCCGAGAGACTTAGCGACTGCGGCGCGGCTTGCACGCGAAGAAGAGGTGACTTGCCATAGGCGTCCGAAGGAGGTTGACAAGCGGCTGGCTACTAGTTGTGTGTCGCCGAGGAGGAACCGGACTGAACCGCCTCATAGCCTAAGCTCACATGCTTGCCATTGTCATTGTCCCAAGTGCCAGAATTCACCCTATGAGAAGCCAGTACGACACCCCCTCACTTTCCGAAGGTGCCAACAGTCACCAGGAGTGGGATTCATTGACGTTGAGCCAAAACCTAATTGTGTAGCTTTGGTGCCTTCTAAATTCTGTGAATCCCCAACTGTGGTGGTAGTAATCAATGAACAGCGACTGTGGGATCCGGAGCGACCCTTCGAAAGTTCAGGCTATCTTAACTTGGCCTATTCCCGAGTCCGTGGAATAGGTTCTGAGCTTTCTGGATCTGACTTCTTACTACAGACGCTTCGTGAAGAACTGTGCGGATGTGCCGGCTCTCTTGCACCCACTCACGGAGAAGGGTCAAGCTTTCTATTGGAACCCGCATTGTCCAGAATCTTTGATGAATTATGTCATACTTTGGCCAGCGCCCTAGTCTTAGTCTTCCCGGATGTGTCACCGCAAGTCGCCCTATTCATTTAGGACGCTGATGTTAGTGAGGTTGGTATCGGAGCTCTGTCATCACAGAGCTCTGGGGATGGTATGAAACGGGTAGTTGCTTATGCCAGCCGCAAGTTGACAAAAGCGGAGCAAAAATACTGCACTAGTGGGAAGGAAACACTTGCTCTGGTCTCCTTCTTTAAACAGTTTCGACATTTCTTGTTAGGTCGCCACTTTATAGTCCGTACTGATCATCAGCTGCTCCGGTGCTTGCGGGAATTTCGCGAACCAGAAGGGCAAGTTGCGCGTTGGCAAGAACAACTGCAAGCCTTGGACTTTTAACGTCAACATCGCCCCGATAAGCAACACCGAAACGCAGAAGCCCTGTCTCGCCGGCCGACTAGGGCACAAGTGCATTGTGCGTCGTGTGCAACCTCTAACGTTGCCGTTGTATCTCCGAACCATACGGAGTTATCAGTTTGGGCATCAGCTCACAGTACAGACCCAGAGACCAAGTTGATTAATGAGCGCCTACGACAAGGGAATGTGAAGCCTACGAAAACAGATATGGCTAGATCTAGCTGAGAAGCGCGCTGCTTGTGGTCTCTGTGGTCGAATATTCGACTATTGGATAATGTCATGTACCACCAGTTTGGTCCGAATTACCCTAGCCGACTTATCGTTCCGCAGGCCATGTTGTAGAAGCTACTTGAACAGCTACATAGAGATCTAGGGCGTGCGGGGCAACGGAAAATAGAGCAAGCAGCAGGTTTGCGTTTTTAGTGGCGTCAACTGCGCCGAGCTACTGGGAACTTCGGTAACGCGTGCCATGAGTGCTTCCGCTTTAAGCGATCACCAACATTGAACAGGGTAGTCCATGTTGCGTGGATATCCCAACGAAACCGTAGGTGTAGACTTCCTTGTACCCCGGCCTAAAACGCCACGAGGAAATGGGTATATACTTGGTTGGTCAATTATTTTACCAAGTGGTGTGAGGCAATACCAGGCCCGTACATATGCGCCAGATCCACAGCTCAGCTTGTGTTTTACCACTGGATTTTACGGTGGGGGCGCCTGAATAACTTCATTCAGATCGGGTTGGAATTTCGAAACCTTGGTAGTGTCTGAACTCTGCCGAATACTAGGCATTCGAAAGCCTCAGACATCAGCCTACCATACCCAAGGCAATGGTCAAGTAGGGCGCACAATTTGATCGCTGAAGACGATTTTAAACGCGTTCACCGAGGAACATCACAGCACCGTTTGGTATTTTGCACTCCAACAGTGTCTTCTCTCCTAACGGTCCAGCGTTCATTCATCTCCCGGTAATACTCCACCTTTCGTGGTGACTGGATACAAAATGAGATTGCCGATTGCTTTAGCTGTGCCAACCGCGGCCGCTGATTCGCTCCATGCACAGACCACGCCCGGCGTCTACCTCGGGACCTGATCAAAGCTTATTCGCTCTCGCGAGAGCAAGTAGGAGCTGCTCCTTGATGTCAAGAGGATTACTAGGACAAGGAAGTGCACAGCTGTTCAATTCAACCTGGACAATGAGTCGACCTCCACGATCCGAATCCCTCTCAGGGCGCTCCGGCGAAGCTACCAAAGCAGTGGTCTGGTCTATTGGTGGTCCAGGAAGTATATACTAATTCTACTTGTCAAATCTACAGACAAGGTGAAACCACCGACCTTACAATTGTTGTCTATTTCTATCGTCTCAAACCGGCAACTCGCAGTACTTATCCTCTTTCATGGTCTCAGCTTCCGGTAATAGACCCAGACCCACCAGGTGCGTTAACATAAGTGGAAGTAACGACCACAGAGCCCCACGTAACGATTACTAATTAGGGCGGCGAGGACGACGCCGCTCGGGGAGTGGAAGAGCGTAGTGCCAAAGCTTTACTCGTTTTGACCTTCTCTCTTCTTTCAGGTCGGCGACCTGACAATCCATCAAGAAAGTTGGGCTGTTTATCAGAAGATGACAATGACTTAACGAACAATAATGATTATTATTGTACTTCCCATTCCGGTTTGTGTACAGTTAACCCCATCGCTTTGAACAACCGGAAGTTTGGACGTTTGCCAATTACACGCTGCCGTGTACACGTTGTGCTTTGTCCTGACATTATTCGTGCGCCGTGACCACCGTAACGCTTGCTGCCATCAAAATCAGTTCTTCTTGCGTTTTTCAGCTGCTGACGATCTTTCGTGTCCCATGGATTATTGCACACTATATTATGTGCCGGGCTTCCCGCTTTCCCATATCTAAAGCAGCAATACTCTGCTTTGTTTATCACTAAAACAAACCAAATAAATATCTAAATTTTTATTCTCGACAACGCGAGGCACACCTACACAGGCATGATCATATTTAGCGAACATAATGTGAATCAAATTGTACCAAAGGTCATGTTGGCCTAACCGTGATGTAAGTATATGGGATGGCATATACGGATGATATTTGTGTAGGAACGTAAGCTTTGAGGTTTTGAATGCGCCGCCAGAAAGCTTTTAGTTTTGTTATCGTCAGAAAGATGAGAATAAGCACTATTATTTTTGTGGTTTGGGATAGCATTTTTTGAATATCCACGGGCCAGTGACTTTAGTTTGTGGCGAGTCACATCCGCCAAGTCGCAGTGTTGTTAAGCAGACATTTGTGGATTTTTATAGAGAGAACGCTTACCAGGCGAAAACCCACCACGTCCTGGAACACTGGGAACTTTTGCAGTATAAATGAAAGTTTCCCTGCAACCCAATATGTCTTTAGTAATCGCTCTTCACGCTCCCGCTAAATGCTACGAGCTGACTTGGTGACCCAGACGGCGGAAGAAGTTCAACGCAGGGTATTTCTAATTTAACTCCGGTGCGCTCGCTCTGTATATTTTGCAGGCTATTCCGATTTATTGTTGCATATGATAGCAATGTTTGTATTCCATTTTTACTACCACGCATCTTGTAGTCAATTATTTAGCTTTGATTACTAGTGTTTTATCTCCAGCTGTGCCACCTTTTTGGGACCTGGAACCTGCATTGTGATTTGCTCATTTAGCGGCGGAATTTTATAACCACAGTGCCCCTGCAGGCTACGATAAGTCCAGCGGGCACATAGCTGGTTATGAAGATATCGAAGCGGGTGCAAGATGTAACATTTCTCAGACAAACTCCGCTATGTGGTCCACAAGTTAGGCAAGCTTAAAGTCCTCTACTAGCAGAGGAGTTTATCCGCAGCTGCTTTGCCGAGAGCTGTAGTTGGGCGACACATCGCCCACAACTCTGTTTCGAGAAATGCAACAGCTCCTCCGTTTATCAACCATGGACGTGATCCTATTTCGTAAACCATGGCGGCAAAAGCTACCAGAAAATGCGTGGACGATTCCAGCAATCGTGGGCGTCCTAGCACTCACACAACCAGCTGACTTAGCAGCTGGAGTCACTGAACGTGCAAGACCACTAGCCAACGCCTTCAAGGTCCATACCGTCTCGACCCAGGGCAATGCCGTCACCAACTTACAGGCAAGTATAGAAGCCCTGCGACCACAAGCTGCGCAAAATATGCACCAAGTCCAATAGCTTACCATGAGCAATGGCCGTCACGACTTAGCAAAATCTCCCACCAGATGCTTTACTACCATCAACAGGCTTGCCGTTGGTAGCAGCAACGCATCGGTACCTCAGCTAGTATGTGTGTAAGGGTTTGCATCTTTGTCGAGTGGCAGGGAACGTCTCGGCCGAACTTTAATGGCGAAGGAAGCGACCCACCAACACCAAATTAGCCTAGTCTGTTTTAGGGATTTAGCTTCCCGTACCGAGATCCTAATGGACAACGAAGCCGTAGTTGATGTTGTACACCTTAGCTTATCTTAGCTCACCCTTGCCGATCAATCTGCGTGCCGCCGATAGGCTTCTAATCGCAACTTTCGACAAAAAGCTCCCAAGGCGTAATGGCGGTCGCCGGCGAACCTTTCGCCGGCCCTTTATAGTAGCGGCCATGCCTTTCGCTGTCATAAGCACCGATATTTTTCACTACATTGAGGTAACCGTCGACGCTAAAAGCGGGTATCTTATGTACCCTCTGGAGCAGCTTAGTGTTATCCGGACTTGCGCCAAGATGGCCGCTAGCACTTCCAACCGTGTCCTGCTTCAAGCCTCTCAGCCTTTTATTGAACTTTCCAACAAACGTGCTAAACGCAATCGCGTTCCGATTGTCTTGCCTTCTGTGACGACAAACATCATGCATCACATCTGCACAAAGGCTCGGCCTGTTTTGAGCCGGCCTTGCAGACCTGCCCCAGACAAACCCATATCGGCTATATTGGAATTCGGGCCAATTTTATACTGGAAGTAATCCGCCTTCCCAGAAGCGAATGGGCATCCCCATTACATATGGTGCACAAGCTTTCCGGTTACCAATGCCCTTGTGTTGACTACAGGGCACTCAGCAAAGTCACCTTCCCGGGTAAGTACCCGATTCCTTACGGGCCCGAATTAACCTCAGCTATAGCTGACAAGTCGTTCTGTAACAAACTCGACCTTGTTCGTGCCTACCACCAAGTACCTCTGGTGCCAGACTTTATTGTTAAAACGACTGTCATTGCGCCTTTTTGCCTTTTCGAGCAGACCAGAAAGCCTTTTGGCCTCAGCAACGCTGCTTAGAGGATCAGCGTTTTCTTCATGAGGCAGCGTGTGGACTCAAAGTTGTTTACTATTACTTAAACTATACACTCGTTACCAGAGCTTCTAACAACGCACCTCTTCATCATTGCGGAGCTCGCCTTTAGCGCTTGATGTAACGTAAGTTACCATTGACCACTATAAATGCGAGCATGGTCAAAGCTCTAGCGACGTTCTTGGCCACAGACTATCCGCATTTGTTATTAAAGCCGTGATAGACAAAATCCAGGCACTGAAGAACTATTTTGCTCTGTTTCTTCAAACAGCTACGCAGATCCCTTGGCCTTGTCAAATATTATTGACGCCATATTCCTGACGGCGCAGGCAGTACGCAAACTATAACCGACTTGCCTCGCGTTGTTCAATACTCTTTTCCTTGCCCAACTAAACCAACCTGGCTTCCGAGAATCTGAAGGACGCTATCACCAACATAGCCAGTCGAGCGCATCGAGACTCCATTGCGCTACATTATTTGATGACCAACGCATCAGTCGTCACCTTTAGGCACCGCTCTACCAGCTCAACGGCCATCAATGAATGCCTCTAGGTTACTTTACAAAGTGACTGCAACCTGTCGAATCGAGGTACAACAAACTCGGTGGGGAAATACTAGCAACCGACCTAAATAACCGACACGGTCGTCAATACCTCAAAGGTTGACGTTTACCGTCTCTACTGACCACAAGCTATTAAACGGCGCAAGCTTAGACGCGACCTGCAAGTATTCTACTCGGCAAACTGGACAGCTAGACTACCTTACTGTTTACGACAGAATTACGACATGTCTCAATTGCTTTCAGTCCCATCGCAGCCGCTCTTGCGCCATAAATAAGTCCAAAATAACCGTTCCCGAACTGGACAAGATTAGGCGCAGCACCTCTGTGAAATTAAGAAAGTTCCACTAGCTTCAGCTGAACGGACTATTCTTTGGGAAGTCGCACAAACCTCTCCGCGCCCCATAGTTCCTACGACAGTGCACTGACTTATTTTCAACGCTATATATAACCTGCCTCATCCTGACCTCCGGGTTTTGCAGAAGCTGCTAACTAAGCGCTTGGTATAGCTCAGCCTCAACCGCCAGGTTCGCCTTTGAGCTCACGCGTGCTTGGCGTCAGCACGCCAAGGTAACTAGGCACATCCGAAGCACATTTGGCTTATGCCAGTTCCTGACTTCGCTTGGGACGCGTCCATGTCGAGCCGTCTTGACTTTTGTTACCATGAAAATGTTGCGTGTGCCTAATCACTTGCCTTGATCGATTAAATGGTTGGATAGAACTTAGTCCGATAGCGATCTGCTCATCTGTGACGGTTGCATAAGCTTCCTTTGGATACTGAGTACCTTAATTTCGTTGCCCAAGGGTGTTACTTACTGAGAGGCTCATACTTTAATCCTACCCAAAGTAATTGGTCTTTAGCAAAACCGAACCAACGCACACCACCATGCAGAGAATGGGATAGGCGCAAAGGTTCCACCGGCAACTAAAAGCACCACTCTGTGCCCAATCTCTCAGAGCCTGGCACAAAGCACTTCCGTTCGTTTACTTAGACTTGGGAAACACGGTCAAAGCGAAGTTGCACGCAACTCCTTCGCTAGTATTTGGCTGCACCCAACGCTTACCTTGTATAATGGTGTCACCAAAAGCGCTAACCGCTTTCGGTTATGGCAAATACGCAGCTGGCCTATCTCATCGTACGCGACAAATGCAGCCTATGCAACCCATAGCAGAGACCTTACGTACAAAAATGAACGAGCGCTTAACCAACTGCATGCATATATTTGTTCGCACCGCCAGCGTACGCCGGCTACTTCAACCTCTTTATTCTAGCCAGTACTGCGTCGTACGCAGAAACCACCTTACCTTTACGGTTGCCTACAGCGGTAAGACTGAGGCGATCTACATCGATCGACTCTTATCTGCTTTCCTTGAAGACTCAGACACTTCGGTGCAACCAGCACATTCACAGCCTGCGCCATCACGGTCATCGCCGCAACCCCAGATCAGTCACTCCGCTCCAGCGGAACCTACCGCCTAAGCCGACGTCACTAATGCACGACTCACTATCCACTGGTGGTAAAAAATGAACCCCTCAGCAAGGTTTTAGGGTTACGTCAATGTCTGGTACTTCCACTTGCATAGGTTTATACTCACCAAAATAAATAAATAAATAAGTAAATAAGTCTTTTATTCTCAACAAGGTGAGGCACGCCTTTACAGGCATGATCATTTTGACATAACGATGCATGATCATGAATGTGCAAATATCCGATATTTTTGCCATAGCAGTTTGTGTTTTTGTAGGGGGTATGTATGTATGTCATTGTGTGCATGTGTATGTAGCTGTGTATTTTGTGCTTATAGTTGTGCTGCTCCAATCTTCAATGTTTGATATCGTCATCAATATGCGAGTAGGAGATTGGTGCCCGTGGGCTGGATAAACTTATCCGGATACCCACGGGGCAGCGACTTTATTTTATGGCGAGTCACGACCGCCAGGTCACAGTGTTGTTAAGCAAACATTTGTGGATTTTTATAGGGAGAACGCCTGCCAGGCGAAACCTACCACGTCCTGGAACACTACCGCCGAACTATTTGCTGGAACGGGTTAAACCCTAACCACCCAGCTGACACCACGAGGAGATTGTTCGGCTAGCCGGCCTTGTTCGGCTAGCCAGCCAGCCAGCCAAAGGTTTTCTAAAAGCTACAAAATCGCATAAAATTGTTTAAGCGTCTCAAAGAGAAGCAAACCTATTGGAACATCCAAAGACACCTTTTGACATTCTCACTTTGCAAGCTTTCGTGTATGGCTAAGCGTTTACTTTGCTTTTTTTTCTTTTGCTCTCCGTATACAACTCGTCGGCTGGTTGTTTCCTTGGTTACACATTTGGCTGGATCTTCGCATCTCAGCTAGGAACCAAACGAACTAACGCTCAACCAGATGTGTAAACTTTACTTCCTGTATTCCCACCAACATTTTGTCCGTTTGGACCCCGTATGAAGTACTCGGGTGGATGCTTGCTAGGGTCGGATTGTACAGTTCTTCCTGCGCATCCCTACCAGGTTTCGCTACCTGGGCTTGCGGGAGGCTGGCTAGCGACTGATACTCCCCACTGGTATGAGATCTCAAACACCTAGATAATTCACAACGACTTCACTGTTTGAGCATCTACTCGCTTAATTGCCGACGTCTCCGGGTCGAGCTGCTTTTTGTATTTATGGTGGCGTCCAACCCTGGACATCTCTGCCGTCACCTACGCATACCGCACCAGCTGTTCGTCTACCTACGCGCTCACCCACTGAGGCTCACGCACCAGCACAGTCAGCTTTACTGCAGACCAGACTTCTTCGCTTTGCGAAGCTGCCGACCATGGAATACTCTGCCTGCCGATATTGTCTGTGCAAGCACTGTGGCGGATTTTAAGCCGCCTGGATTGTTAGCTGAGCGAGCTACCCCGCGATATTCCCTGAAACAATGACTTTCTACCTGCGGGATTTTGTCTAATTTTTCCCTTTTCTACCTTATGTTTTCCGACAGCCATTTCAGAAGACCGTTGAGATGTCACGCTTTGTGCCGGCCTGCCTTCCGTTTAAATGCCGCCCAAGACCAATGCATATACGGCTAACACGGGAATCAAACCTGCTGTAAGTTTGCTTGACATTTCATAAGTCTCGACCCTAACTACTTTTTACCCAATGGTCCTGTAAAGCTTGAGCGTTTATTTCCCCTAAATACAGTGTGCAAATGTTACATTGTCATGCAGCGGGGACCTGCGAACAATGAACAATGAACAATGGTATATTAAAGCTAAAAATGCGATTGCTGTACAAGTCCCGTAGGATGGTTGAAGTGAAAGTAAACATACGTGTAAATCATCAGTTTAAGCGCCTGGTGATTCAGGTGCCCCTTATTCAAATAACTGTAGAATGTGTACTGCATTATTGCTGTACCGTAATATGGGAAGTAATATGAGAAAGTCATGTCTCAAAAGCAAAGAAACGACAACTCTTACTCGTGCGCCGCTTGCTTGGACTGAGGTAATCGTTGAATGCAGTTTTAATATATCCGAAACTATATTCCCAAGCAGCAGCGTGTAAATAGTGGAGCACAAAAGCTGCGAATGAGCACCGTTTATATTTTTCGCTTTTGTTTGACGTAACCACCTCTGATTATATAGCGTAACGTAGGTGGCGAAGCTAATCAACCAGACGTATTTCGGATACCGTAAGCTTGGGGGAAAACAACGGATATAAATAAATAAATAAATAGTATATTCTCGAATTTCCGGGACACACCTGATCAGGCATGATCAACGTTTACAAGCAATTTATGTTTCGCAACAAACACGTTGCTATGTATGTAATCGGCAATAAGCCGAAAGTTGTGCAAGCTTTGGAAATTGTAAAATTAATCTTGAGGTATAAATTCGTCAAAACATGACGACAAGTTGCGTTATAGTGGGCGTAGTGTAAACAGGCTGGGCATTCCGTTTGTAGAGAAAACTTGTCAGGAAAATATTACATTAGGATTCAGGTCCGCTTGCCAGTATGTAGTTGTGGGCAGTGACTTTATTCAGTGGCGAGTCACATCCGCCACGTCGCAGTGTTGTTAAGCGGACACTTGTGGCTTTTTATAGGGAGAACGCTTGCCAGGCGAAAACCCACCACGTCCTGAAACACTGTCAGAAATCCGTTTGTACACTAATGTAAAACTGGCAGAGCAGCTCGTCGACTGATTTAACACTCGGTTAACCGCCGTCAATTGCCTTCTAATTTCCTCTGTTAGCTGAACAGGTTATTTTTGCTCGGGGCGGCCATAATGACTGAGGCCCATGGAGGGTTAGACCTTCGTCATCTTCGTGTCCAGGTGAGCAAAACTTCCGTTTCTTGCTTCTAGAATTTACAGGATTATGTATACTTCGCAGGAGTATAAAAGCGTCATGTCCAGCTACCATTACTGGACGACGGTCATGGTAGTGAGTGCATTTTTATCCACTTGTTGTACAGCCGTGATCTATTTAGGTCCTTGGGGGTTTCTATGTCCTGTCCCAGGAGCAAGCTCTTTCACATTCCGATCCCAGATCTCCAAGAAGTTCCAGACCTCGGAGAAAGGGAAGGTGAGAGACAAACAGGGCCGCAAAGAACAGATGTGGAAACAAGCATTATTTACGTACTATGGTCTAACATTTAGAGGAAACATATGATGTACAATGTGTAACAATGATTATGCTAGAAGTGTCTTTTGAATATTCATCGGAAGCAAAGCCCTATAGGTTGGTTGCTACCGTATACCTTGGATGCAGAGCGTTGCGCCGTTAAGCAAAGAAAACACAGGATCAGTTTGCAATGATGCAGCTGTTGCGTGGGAAGATTCGCTGGGGAGCGTAGAATATGCTGACCCAGGGAAAGCCAGTGAGTCTTTTGGACTCATACATGGGTAAGTTTCGCAAAAATAGCAGCGAAGAATTGAGGAATGAACACCTGTAGATGAGAAGCTAAGGGGCGTCTCTGTACTGACCAGGTGAGAGAGAGTGCCGAATTAAAAAGCTAAGAAGGGCTAATTGACGGAAGGACCGCGAATAGCCAGAATATATGCGTACATTAAGGTTGCTGTGGACATCAGAACCTGAGATCTAACCGCAGCAGCCAGAGTGCTAGGGTAATAGTGCCTAGCTGGATAGAGGCATGGACTGCTAGCCCGAGACTTGGAGTATTGCAGGTAAAAAATGCCTAAGACAATACAGCAAGTAGTGGGTAGATAAATGTCTAGAAATGTGAGGCGGCAGAGCGGCTTATGCTGAATACCTGGATATGTTTGCACGACAGAAGAAAACTAAGAGTGGTTTCGTGGTAGAATGGCAGCGGAGAAGTAAAGCGCAAGCATACAAAGAGGTTGTTAGATAGTTATAGAATAATAGACTACGACGCGTCGACGTGCAGCTAATCAAATCATGTGGTGGTGTTAATGGAGTATAATTAAGGAGGCCTGAGTCGGGAGAAGCCCGCGAGAGAGCTGTACTACGGCCAATTAGGTGTCGCGGATGAGCAATGGCATTTAGGTGTGGCCTTATAATTGCTAGTGGACACCTAATTAGGGCAACAGACAGCAAGTGTATGTGATGCACACAGTCCCAGGGATTAAAGCTTGGAGGGAAAAAGTGTGGACCATGGCAGCTCAGGATAAGCACAAAGATGATAGTAGCTTATGAAGAAGGACTGCTGCTAAACACGGGAGCCAGAGGTAAGACGAGAAACAGTTAGGGTCGCTGTAAGTGTGAGTATCAGTGATCAGCAATGGAATTTGCATGAAGCCTCTTAGTTGCTAGTGTATGCCCTTAATTACCCATAGTAAATCAGCAAAAAGCGGATGTATGTGACGCAGACAGCCACAAAGTATGTTCGAGATAGAAGACAGCAGCTCTTAGCAAGCTCTAGAAATGCGTGGAGCCTACGATTACTAGTTGCTGCTAAGCAGAAGTGCTTAGGTTTAAGAGGATGGACAGAACATGGCGCTGCGAGAAACTTTCGGTGCCCTGATGTAGCCAGTCCATTAGGCTATTTGGTTACAAGCGGACTGCTACAGTGTCACAGAACACAACAACAAGCCAGCGATAGTAAGTGATACAGACAATCTGGATATGGAAAGAGCGTTCCCGTATTGGTCCACACGAAGGGAAAATAATTTCCGGCGGCATCGCAACCGGCTGTATTGTGTGGCCAACTTTAGTTGATGTCCTCTGATTGTGGGATTGCGGCTCATCTTTAGTAGGTGACGACAAGAATGGTTCGGATTCCCCAAGATAATATAAGTCATTATCAGATCGCCGCACAGGGGTCGATATTGTCCACTGTAGACCTCGGGGGTTTTCAGCGTCAATCGGTAAGAGAGATGAAACGAGCGCTTTAGGTTCTTCGTCGCCATTCGTTGTGGTAGTTCAAGAGCGGTAAGGTCTTGCTGTTGCCATGGCTGCCAGGCTTGGATGTTGTACTCAGAATGAGGCAGCATGTAGGCGTTGAGCGTCTGCGAAAAGATGGAAGTATCGAAGCGCCTGAATGCTCTCCGCAAAAGACCAAGGTGTTGGTTAGTCTTGTGGAAGCTTCCTCTGCCTGACAGGAACAGCCCAGATCTTCCTTCACTGCCAATCCTAGATCGCATACCGTTGCCGTGCGCTGCAATATTTGATCCCTCAGTCTGTATTCGCAAGTGAATTTATGGCGTATGCTCAACACCTTGCATTTTGTAGCTTTGAACTGAAGCGGGTTCTAAATCGACCCTACGTAGACCCTGTCAAACTCATCCTAAGTGTTTCATTGTCGCTGGTGGTTCTAATGGCTTGCCATATCTTGAGACCATCAGCGAAGAGTACGGAGTTGGAGGTGATAACTGTCGCGAAATCGTTTTTGTGAGCCAGGAATAGTCGTGGACAAAGTACAGCCCTGGGCACTCCGCACTTAATGTCGATTAGGTCAGAACTGACGCCGCGAACTCTTGCTCTCAGATGTCGTTGAAGCAAGAGATTACCTGTCCAACCGAATATTTGGTTTACAATTCCACAACACTGCAGCTTGGGAAGGAGGATACTGTGGATTAGACTCTCAAAAGCGTTGGAGAAATCTAGTTAGGCCTCGACAACGCCTACGCCGCTGTCATAGATCGTAGTCCCACTGGGTCTAGCAAACAGGAAGTTTGAAGTGGAAGATCGGTTCTTGCGCAATCCATGTTGTTCTTGTGCTATGATATAGTGCTTCCAAAAAGTTCATCAGCGCTTCGGCAACAAGCGCTTCCATGATTTTGGCGAGCTCCGGAAGTGGTGAAATCGGGCGATTGTTGGTCGGAGCTGTACGACTTCCCTCCTAATGGATGGGAGTGACCATGCCTTGCTTCCACATGGCTGGGACGCACATCTCATCCAGACATCGTTGGAAGCACTTTCAGAGTTGGTCCGCCAGGTTTACTGCAGCCAACTTTTTAACGCTTTTGGACGAATATTAGCAAAGCCGGAAGAGGTATGCTCGCGCAGGGCAATTAGCCTTTTTATAACCTCCGCAGACGTAAACGTGATGTGGCTAAGTCTTGGTGGTGGTACAACGATCGGGAACAGTGTGTGCGGGCATGTCGTGCTCCGGAAGTTCGGGGCGAATTGTGGACATGGGGCGTTGGCCTCCTCGGTTGCGTTTTGTGTAAGTCCACACAATGTGTGTAACGCAGGAATTCCTCGCTGCACTTTGCGGAGCGTGTTAACGTGTCTGTACAGCAGTTTGGGTATGAA
The DNA here is from genome assembly GCA_944474145.2 of Dicrocoelium dendriticum. Taxonomy (NCBI): domain Eukaryota; kingdom Metazoa; phylum Platyhelminthes; class Trematoda; order Plagiorchiida; family Dicrocoeliidae; genus Dicrocoelium; species Dicrocoelium dendriticum. The sequence continues at coordinate 70,094,341 of OX104061.1, forward strand.
AGGAATTTCTCGGCTGGATTCTTTTGGTGCTGTATCACATCTTTGCGTACCAGGTTTACGCAGTGATTCCTTTGGATAGTGTGCGCTTTCCAAGTTTCGGCACTCGATGACCCCTTGTATCTTTGCCAGAGTAAATTTATCGTAACAATACGCTTGCGTGTGCTGCTGCGTAAGAATGATTTTACTGTTTTCGCTCGCGAAGGCCTTTTCCTAGAAGCACTAGTTACTAAAGTGTTGAAATAGTGACCACCTTCAGACCAGGCGACATCTGGGATCTTCCTGTTAGAAATGCCAAATTTGTAGCATTTATAAGTTTGATTAGAGTGCTGTAATCCGTAAGGAGCTGACACTGCTTGGTGTTTTCTGAGGAATACTCTGCATAACTGATGTACTTGGACATGAGAGTTGCCTGGTTGCTACGACCTAATTGACTTTATCGATACCGTGTTGACCATAAGCTCTTAATTGGTGAATACATGATCCAGGGCGCCAGGTTTGTTTCCCGTTCTGAATCTTTTGAGAGATGTGATGTAATCGTAGAGTGGTAATCCACTAAGTATCTCCTGTACTTCCATTTTGTAGTATTCATTAATACAGGCTGGGGTTTATATGGTATAAATATTAAGGTTAACAACCAGGAGAGTGTGGCTTTACTACTGCGAGAGATTGGTCTTCATTGTGGAGGCTAGGCGGTTGTCCATTTTCAAAGTAGCCGACGGAGGACGATACACCACACCCAACAATCATGCGTCCCCACGGCTTAGGTAAAGACGACACCAAAGCGCAACGACAAGTTAAACCTCTGGGTTATCGATGAGATCAATGTGTAGTTCGCTGCGATACTAAAGTAGTACTCCACCTCCTCTACTTGGTTGACCGTTGCGTAGGACAGACATCCCAGGTAGTGCGATTTCTACATCAGTAATCGCTTCATTCAATTAGTTCTCGCTTACCATAACGAGGTCCCTTGACATCCAGGCCCGACGCAGGCGAAGCTCCATCAGTTTGCTTGAAAGACCCTGTGCGTTGGTTTAAAAACAGGAGAGTGATTCCTAGGTTAGGAGCTTATTTGTGGATGCAGACAACAGGATTGAGGCTTGGTCGACCCTCTTGAGGTCGGCTGCAACTAGTTTTCTTGTATTGTCATAGGCTCGCGCGAATAAATTGGAATAACTCGCTGCACCTTGTGAGCAGGTTCATGATGACCAGCATGGTCACTCACCTCCTGCAGTGTCTCGCTGGATGCTATGACAACAGTCGGATCAGTCTTTGTGGCGGAATGTGCAACAACGCTTTTTCCCACTGTGTTGATTCTCTCCATGGAGTAACCAGTAGCCTCTGGTCGTAAACTTGCTGCTTTTAGTCAAATTTCTGTTGGCATCATGTTAGGAAAATTACCCCAGTTCGTTAGAACTGTCTGTAAAGTTAGCTCAGACGGTAAGACCAACTTCAACAACCTAGGACGACACCCTTTGTAATTTGGTGATACGAGAATTCTAGTCAGGGAGGTAGCAATGACGTTTCCTAAAGACAGCGCCGCACGATGGTATCGCCATTGCTAAAGGTCATGTGCCTGAGTTTCTTCTGGAGCTGAAGCTTGAGACTCGGGGTCATCATGAATAATGACGGTTTTCAGCGCGTGTTTTCTACTTCCCTGTTGGTTGCTCATATCCTTCGAACGTTCTTTCCTCGGCAAATCCATTGAGATACATACTCCGTTCGATGCTCTGTGATGTCGATTTGCAGCGAGCAGAATGGATTCCGTTTCTTCCTAGGAATGTAGTGTTACTCGGAGTAGTCAAGATCCACCATAGTGTAAGGTGGTTGGGTGTCTTGCGATGCGGCACAGCTTAGTGGGTTCAGCGCTCATGCTGATGGCACTACAGATGGTATCTCACTGACTACGATAGGCTGTCAGTTTGCCCCTTATGGGGTTGGATTTGTATTCAGGAACGTTAGCGCACACAAGACTTAAGGCACCATGATTCCGCCTTGTGGTTTGCGACTTAACAGCACTAGGTTCCTTTGTTTTTTGTGGATTTGTGAACCGCACTGGCGATAGCGATCTATGTTGAGGCGCAGTTTTGACCTCTTCGATAAGTGAAGTCACAGGTGTCGTTGACGGCGTTTTCCTGTATGCATCAGCTGCGTAGGATGTCGTTATTTTTTACCGTGCGCTTGCTGAAGTTTTTTGCTTGGAGTATGTCAATTGCATTACTTGTTATTACACTATTGGAGGACGTAGAAGCAAATGGGTTGTAAACGACTTTTTCACCTAGTGGAGTTATGAGGCTAGGGGCCGTTAGAGACTGAAACTCGATGGGGAGGTTGGGATGCTTGGCCCTCGTCCTCGACCTAAACGTGAGTTTGTAGGTGTCCATTCAGGTTTACGTACAACCTTCTTTCTTTCACACCTGCGTTGCTGGCGTTCATCAGTTGCTTAACTGTTTCCGCCAACATTTCCCTCATTTTCATTAGGAAAATTACAAAACAAACAACAGGAATGGAATTGCGCACCTAGCAAGACCAAAATGCTTCGGTTTTGCTGCTGCATTGCTAGTTTCGAGTGCACTCATCCCTTAACGCTTCGTACCGTACGCTTTTTGACAGTTAAAGCAAACTGGACCAGGCTTAAGGGTTTTTACGCATAGGTCACAACTGATTTTCTAAGGAGCCATATCCACTTGAGACGTGTACTTTGTTTTTTTGAATTGCACCTATTCCAAAAGGGATTAGATAGAAAAGAAAAGCTCAGAATTTATGTTGTAGATCTCTCCCTTACCACTAGGTTAGAATGGAATAGTTCTACTTGTGTATGAAATCACTGTCTGCAATGGGACAGCGAAGTAGGAATGTCCGCAGATTGTAGTGATATTAGGTAAAGTGTCACTACACACAAAATGGAACTGAGCAACTGGATGTGTACGCTGCAACAGGGTTGCAAGAGGATGGAGATACTGACGCACCGTATAAGCTTTTGCGTCAATTTTCGTTGCTTGATTTGGGGTCAGAGGGACCAGACGAGTCACGTCCAAATGAGTCATACGTTCCTTAGGATAGTTAGGCGACGTGCGTGCTATTGATTTAACCGGTATGTGGATAGGCAGCGATGCAACGTAGGATTGAGACAAAGCAGAATGACTTGGAAGATACTGTCTATTGAAAACAGGGGCTACACCAAAGGCGGACCAAATTGACAACTATCGCTTTGCACAGCAACTTAAAAGACTTGTAGTAAGATGTTCGTGCGACTCTCAAAAGGATTTTTAAAGTAAGGCCACCAGAGTTCTTGTGAGATGAGAGGAAAAATAAATTCTCTGATAAAATTCACGCATGGTTGACTTCCAATTTGCAGAAGCACAGTTTGCTGCTGCTCAGGGCGTGACAGATCCAAAAGATGAACAGTGTTAGGAGGAGTTAGCGGAGCCCAATCGAATGCTAGTAAGTAGGTTACTGTTAGAATAAATCCAAAGATTTAAAGGCGAGTAACGCAGGAGGACACTTTTGGGACCGCTGGGTGCGGCGTGAAGAAGCACAACGAGGCTTGGCGCAAAGAAAACAGTCGCCGGAACGAAACGAACTAGACTAGGTAGATAAATAAATAAATAGATAAAGCTTTTATCCTCCACAAGACGAGGCACACCTTTGCAGGCATAATCATTTTGACATAACAATGCGTGTTCAAGAAGGCGCAAAAGTCCGACCTGTTTGGCGCAACAGCGTAGGTTTGTGTATGGGTGTAGATCCGTATGTAATGGTGTGAGTGCGTATGCAGTTGTGTAGTTTGTTGTTGCAATCGTGCTGCTTCCTTCTTGAATGTTTGCAGCCGTCTGCAATGCGCGAGTAGAGGTGTGATAGCAGTGGGTTTGAAAGGCTTACCCAGCTGTCCAAAAACAATGGTTTTAGTTTGTAGCGTGTCACGATCGCCGCGTACCAGTGTTGTTAGGCAGACGTTCGTGGCGTTTTATATTGAGAACCCTTGCCAGGCGGAAATCCACTACTTCATGGAAGCTCCGTTATAAGGACTGTGTATCTGCGGCGCAGAATGGTAGACATGGTGACAGTGTTCTGTCTTATTCTCGAAGGAGTGGTTAGGGGGCGCTATATGATACCAAGACAACTTTAATTTAAGTAAAAAGTGAGCGCAGCTATGTAACATTCACAGGTAGACATGAGACAAGGTATCCAAGTTTTATGTTCCTGCGAACCAGATCGTACTGCTGTACCAAAGGACGTTAGTGGCAAATTCGCACCCATACTTAGCGTCGACCGACCCAGTTTTCGCGATACACCTTGTTGAACGAGCTTGCTGGTAGCGCTTGAGAGCTGGGTTGAAGCCTAAGACATTAGACCTGCAGTGGACGTGGTGTACATTGACGTCGCCAAGGCCTCTGACACGGTCGTCTATTTGCAACTCTCACTAAAGTTGAGGTCTTGTGGAAGAGCTGGTTGCTCACCGAAGTGGGTATTAGCTTTTCTGGTTGGACGGGGACAGCGTATGTGTGATGGAAGCAGTCTTTTGTTTCGACAAGCTGCCCTTAGCGGCGTTCCGCTAGGCTAAGTTCTAAGTCCGCTGCTGTGCTCAGTCTACCTGAATGACTTGCCGGGGCATTCTGAGGTACCACCTCCTATAGTTGCTGATGACCTGAAGCTCTGGAATATTGCTGATATCACTGGAGGTCCTGCGGCTCTTCAACATGCTCTGAACAGCTTTTACGGATGGTCTGGCAGGTGGTCGCTGCACATAAACCGGGCAACGTGTTCAGTGCTGCGCAGCAGAGCGCCTGATTCCTCCACAAGTTACGCGCTCGATGGAAGTGAACTTCCTGAAATGACTCATGGACTTGGACTGGGTGTCGTCCAATGTTCCACACTACACTTTGGAGAGAAGTGAAAGAAGGCTACTAATAAAGCCTTGCGGATGTCGTGGTTTATCCGTCTTTCCTTTGGGACACTAATATGTTGAAGAAGCTCTTATAAATAAATAAATAAATAAATAAATAAAGTTTTTATTCTCGACAAGGCGAGGCACGCCTTTACAGGCATGATCATTATGACAACAATGCGCGGTCAAGAATGTGCAGGAATACGTTATGTTTGCCGTACCAGTGCATGTTTATGTAGGGGTATGTAATTATGTAGCTGCGTGTGTGTGGGTGTGTCACTGTGAGGTTCCTGTTTGTAACTGTGCTGCTCTAATTTTCGCTCTCATATCGTCGGCAATGCTCGAGTAGAAGATGGATGTCCGTGCGTTGGAAAGGATTATTCGGATACCCACGGGACAGTGACTCTATTTTGTGGCGAGTCACGACCGCCACGGCACAGTGTTGTTAAGCAGATATTTGTGGATTTTTATGGGGAGAACGCTTGCCAGGCGAAAACCCACCACGTCCTGGAACACTGCCGCCGAACTATTTGCTGGAACGGGTCAAACCCGAACCACCCAGCTGGCACCACGAGGAGATTGTTCGGCTAGCTTTCGTGCAAACCCACTTGGAATATTGCTTTCAGGCCTGTCCACCATGCCTTGTCCGGAACAGAAGGGCACCAGAAAGGATGTTGCTTCTCGGTACCGGGTTCACTGGTGTGTAGAGAGCAGTAGGGAAAACCCTTGTCAGCTTTGTCGCTTCCGATTCAGTGCAAGGGTGACGCAATTAGCTGCAAGGCAGTATTAAATAAATAAATAAATAAATAAAATGTTTATCCTCGACTAAGCGAGGCACGTCTGCACAGACATGATCATGTTAAGAGTACAAACTGTGCTCAGTCAATGTACAATGGATCAATGAGATTGTCGCATAGGTTGATATATAAATGTATGTAAGTGTGTATGTGGGCGTGTTTAGCCGTGTTTATGGAGTTCGTAAATGTATTCCAGTCTTTTTGATCGTGCTTGAACGTGTGGCCAGTGTTAAATGGGTGCTTGATGGCTGTGGACTTGAAGCGGTCGCCCGGATAAGCAATGGGTGACTTTATTTGGTGGCGAGTCACAACCGCCACGTCATAGTGTTGTTAAGCGGACATTTGTGGCTTTTTATGGGGAGAACGCTTGCCAGGCGGAAACCCACCACGTCCTGGAACACTGCCGCCGAACTATTTGCTGGAAGGGGTAAACCCAGTCCACCCAGCTGGCACCATGAGGAGATTGTTCGGCCAGCCGGCCAGTTGTAGTAGGAGCAGCAGCGCCTTGTGGTACTCAGCAGATGGCACTCAAGCAGCCGTTTACAACATGCCTCGTTAGCGCTTTTTCAGTCATTTACTACACGAACTGCAGGGGCAGCCACTGGACGGACGTGAAGTATTCGGCCCTTGTACAATGTCCACTTGTGGCATCGTCTCCAGCCGTCCACGTTGAGCCGAAAGTGCTTTTATAACTCACACCCAAGTTCTCCTCTTATGATCCGACTGGTGTGGATCATGGCGCCACGGCGCCAATGCTAATCCATTGGGAACATGTTCGGCTTTCTGCGTCGGAGAGTAAGCAAAACCACGGAGCACCAGGACGGGTTAGAAGCACGCCGCTGAACTCTTTCTAGCAAGTCGCATTCAACTTCTAAGGGAGGATAAATAAATAAATAAATAGTATATTATCGGTAAAACGAGACACACCTGTAAAGGCGTGATCAAATATGCAAACAAACATAGCTTCTGTGAAATGTTAAAACATTTCGTTTTAATGAAAGTTATTAAAGAAAAGATGTTGTCCGTATGAGTGAGCATACTGTCAGGTAATAGTCAGACCCAGGGACATTATGGCGCTGTGGCGCGCAAAAATCCATCAAAACACAAGTTGGGGGTAGTTTCGCCAGGTAGTGATCCGTGAGCACAGGAGCCTAAACAAGGTTTCGTTGCAACCAAAAACCATTACGAGATAGAGATGATCTGTACTCCAACAAAGCATTCTTTATAGCAGAATTAGTTGCACAGGTTCGATGTAGAAGGCTGAGGACTGCGTCAGTGTGAAATGCTTAGCTGTGACTTTATTTTGTGGCGAGTCACATCCGCCACGTTGCAGTGTTGTTAAGCGGACATTTGTGGCTTTTTATAGGGAGAACGCTTGCCAGGCGAGAACCCACCACGTCCTGGAACACTGCCGTAGCTTTCGTTGAACAGTAGTGCAAGTCGGTTATGCATCGTATAGACCGATTTTGCATTCTATTATTCGCAGTCGGTTGACAGCCAAAAATCTTCGTTGGTTGGCCGAATGGCTTAGTACTGATACGGCAGCAGTCGTTGAAGCTGGTCAGTGATGCAAGATTCGAAGAGTCGAATGATAATGATGCAGGTGAGTAAACACACAGTTAATAGAGGCCGGCTCTTCTATTATATTCATGCTCGGCTCGCAAACCTTGTCCAGCTATCCTCCCTGGACTTGTCATGGGGTCGGTGAGTGAAATTGTTTCTTGTGGCTGAATATGTCCTTTATAGGTAAAAACGCCATTCTCCGCCAATTGGATTTGGGATTCCTGCAGATGTAAGTATGTGTAACTGTTTCCGTAGCCTAGTGAAAATTCCATAGAAGACCATGGGAATAGCCACGTATACGTGCGCTACGCTGTCCGTGAAATGACATCAGAATAGCTCCAGGTGACTGGCGAATAGGAATGTTTGAGGCAGTGAAGGTAATCACGCCAGAGTTGTTTGTCTTCGATTGTGGAACGGGGGATCCATGTACATATATTCTTCCAGGTGAGTAAATTATTCTCTGAGTACGAGGCAAGCTAAACCCATTTGTTTAGACCCCATGAAGGTAGCGCCTCCGGGATGGCGGAATGAGCTCCATTTGGACCAGTGTGTGGGGTTTTCATTTCCTGGAGAAAGGACCAAGCGTTTTGAGGATGGGTCGGCCAGTCCCAGTGGATAAACCTTCTTGTTTTGGCAGATGTACCTGTGGGAATCTCGGGAAAAACGGGCAACGGACAAGAGGTGGCCAAACAGAGACAGCAATGAATCAAGAAGCAATAACACAGGCTGGTAGAATTCACCGGTGCCTATGATACATTCAAACTTATGTAATTTTGTTTAGTATACATAATTCGCAAGCGCGTTCTATACATTACGTTGCTGGTGTGACTCAGACTACAGCTACTACGTGGGAAGAAGTTTCTGCACTAGTAGTGTCGAAAGACCGATATAACAAAGCGTTTTAACAAAAGTTAAGCGAATGATGCGATGGTTTTAGATAAACAGGTAAACTGATGATGGTGGCAGAAGCCAGAATGCGAGAGGCATCTTAGGTGAAACTGAGGACAACTAGGTTGAGACCGAATGCGGGAGCAAGACAGGTAGAGCAACATTCCAAGAGGAAAAGGAATTTCAAGGGATCGGCTAGGAGCGAATGGAATGCTGACGGCAATACGAGGAGTAGTTCGTAAGAGTAATTACACTAAAGCCTTCATGATTCCACAGTCCAAAAGCCTTCAGAATCTAGAAAATGGTCACAGTGGGCCAAAAATGCCGTGCATTGGGTGTCTATATGACCCGTACGGTCTCAATAGTATACCAGTGCGAGCATAAGGTAAAGAGCATAGGAATAGGAAGTGTGGTAAG
>OX104061.1:70110935-70219744 GCA_944474145.2 Dicrocoelium dendriticum
TTCCTTAAGACCATGGTTGGGCACATTACCGCTCCTATCCATCAAATCTTCCGTCGTTCCTTTGAGGTCGGGCGGCCTCCAGCTGCCTGGAAGGTTGGAATCGTTAAACCTATTTACAAAGCAGGGAACCGACAGAATCCAACCAGCCATCGTCCCATTTGCTTGACTTCGGGTTTGTGCCAATTCATGGAACGGATTCTGAAACAGTCCCTTCGGCTTCATCTCGATGAGTTGGTTCCTCTCTCATGCCCCACATGGTTTCCGAAGGGCGCGTTCATGCGCCACGAAGTTGCTGGTGGCTAGGGGAAAATGGGCAAGATCCTTAGATGCCAGTAAGCGTCTGGATGCTGTGATTGTTGATTTCAGTAAGGCTTTTGACAAGGTCCAGCATGGGCGGCTCCTCTTCAAACTCGGGGGAATCGCCGTCACTGTCAATTTTTTTCTTGGATCCTCCATTTCCTGGACGGTCGCTCCTTGCAGGTTAAAATGAACGAAGCGCTTTCTGATCAAGTTCTTATGACCATTAGGGTCCCCAAGAGTTCTGTACTCGACCCCGAACTCTTCAATATCTTTCTCAAGAACCTGCCATCCGAACTGCAGCCTGATTGCTTAATCTTCGACGATGATTTGAAGCTGTGGATTAAGGTATCCAGTCTGGAAGACGCAGACAGATTTCAAGCGACATTCGATCTGCTCCACGGTTAGTCAATAAAGTGACAGTGGCCCATTACCCGTGATAAATGCGCTGTCCTTCCAATCGGTGCTCCTGAGCCTTTTGGGGCTTAACATATCGGGGAGTTTGCTCAGAAATGTCAACCAGGAGAGGGATCTCGGGGTGATTGTGTCTCCTGATCTCATATCAATCGAGGACACCCGGAAGAGGGTCGCGTTCGCCCACAGAATGCTTCACGCTATACGGAGAGCCTTCTCACGCCTGACCCCAGCACTCTTCAGACTACTGTTTGCTTCGCATGTGCGCCCAATTCTCGAGTACGGATTGCCTGCTGCGTATCCTCTCACCAAGTCCGAACGTGACATGATCGAGAAGGTTCAACGGCGTGGATCCAAATCCGTTCCAGAGTTGCGGGACTTATCTTACCCCCTACGGCTTCAACGGTTGAACCTGTTCCCTTTGGATTATCGTCGTCGCCACGGAGATGAAATTCACTCGGCGTATTCTACGAGGTAAGCTGGGGAGTGAGCTACAACCATTCTTTTGTCTCAACACCGTGCAACTCGAGGCCACCGGTGGAAACTTTTCAAACTGCGGCGACTCCGTTTGCGGCCGGATCTGGTCCTATCAGCCCAGGTAGTGAATGACTGGAACAGCTCGCCAGAGGCTGACGTCGATACAGGAATGTTTTAAACAACTGTTGGATTCCCTTTCTCTGAGTGTGCAGAGGTTTTGCTGCCCCCAATACAACCACAACCGTCTTCTGCGGATCATTGTTCTGCAATGATCCCAGCAACCGCAACGATCGGGAAGTGATGGAGCTGACAAAGGGACTTCCTTCTGCTCTCTACCAACCAATGAACAAGGCCAAATTACCTGGCTTATTGGAATGTGGGGACCTCGGTCCCACTTTCAAATAACAGTTTCGGAACAGTGTTTACAAGTGTCGTGCAAAAAATTTGTATGTCAAATTTCGCTTAATCCAAATAATTTTGGATCATCGTTTTCCCCGGATTACGTCCTGCCCGTTCCCGGGCACTTACGTAACATCTTTTTCGGGTTCAGCCGCTGGCTTTGTTTCCGGCATTTTTTGTTTTGTAATCCGTTTTGCACCTTATTTTAACCCGTAACTGTTTCTGTTAACTACCCTGTAGGTAACAGCTTGTCGGTTTTACGTTACGATACGTTTCACACTTTTTGAAAGCGTCATGTCGGATTCAGTGAATACCGGTGCTAATGTTTCTTCGGCTGCGATGATCAGCGAAGCTAATACTGTATACGCCAGCGTGAGCTACTTAAAGCCCGTGACGGACGAGTCTGGTGGCATGCAGTGTTATGTGTGCAACTGCTGGTACCATGAGATCTGTACCCATTTGAGCCCTGATTAGTACGCAATACTTTTGACTAGCGATATCATACTGTTCACTTGTTTATGCCGTAGCCGTCGATCTACGCGTCATGAAAGGTCTCAATGGTCTCAGATTGATTGATCTGTTTGAACTAGCTATGCTAGACAACTTGCGGGGCCATTGCATGAAATTGCAGCATCATAGATCTAGACTGGAGTTAAGAGCCAGGTTCTTTGCAAACCGGGTTGTGCCTGTTGGGAATAAACTTTCTTCCGCTGTATTAGCATGCGAAACTGTAGAGGAATTTAAACATAGCCTAGGCAAACATTGGCTTGCCCTGTTTTCCGAATTTTCTTGAGCTTCGGTGACTGCCCATAATCTTATTATTTCATGATAGTGTGTTGTTTGTCTTGCACTTGCTTCTGTTTTTCACCATTATAGAATCAAGAATATTCGATCAAGTCGCAGTGCTGGGAGCTCCTTTTCGCTTACTGGCACACGAAACGGGGCGCTCGTTAAGCGGAAGCTTGTTTCGTCCCTGGATTCTGTCCTGTCCTTGAGGTCAATGAGGAGACATCGAGCAACGTCGGGCTGGGTAAACAGCATATGTGTTCTTTCCTAACATCTCTTGATCGCAAAGTGGAGTTACTGATGAGGAAAATGGGAGTCTCTATTGTGGTTGACTCATTGGAGGAACCCACGCAACTAACCTCACCTGCTGTCGATGGAAATCCGACTGAGGTGATGGCTACCGTGTCTTGTGCCCCAGCTGTCCAGAATGCCCCTAACGTAGTCTCTGATGTCTTACTGGAAGCCGTCCACAGGTAGGCCGAACTTGTAGCCTCTCTACCCAATAAAAGCAAGAGGATTAAGAAAGTCCGTAAGGCTCCCTCAAAGCCTGAAGTTACTGAACCCATAAAAGTATTGGAGGTGGAGCACAAAGCTTCAATTTTAATCACCCCAGTTCCATTGGCGAAGAAACACGCCGTGTCTCCTGCCAAACCTGTCGAAACTAAGTCGAGTCAAAGACTCGTGGAATAAATACGCCTCGTCGAGGTGATTCTTTTAATTATAGTAGCGTTGCTGAATCCGCGGCAGCTCTTCCCAAGGAACGCATGCTGAATGACCTCCAGGGGTTCAAGCTCTGCGTCAACAAGGTGCTTCTACATGATTTCCCTGGTGTCACTATCAGGTAGCTGATCAGATTGGAGAACGTCCCTGTCGATACGCCAAATCCGCGACCCCGATTACTTCGTGTAGTCCTCTCAACCTCGGAGGAACGCAAAGCGTTAATGCGCCTTGCATTCAAACTCAAGGGTAGTAATGCCAGTGTTCAGCCGGACCTCCCACTGGCAGGTCGACTGAAGTTAAAGGAAGCTATCAAAAGCCGCAAGAGCAGGCGGGCGGCTGGTGAACAAGGCCATTGTCTTGTGAGTTTTCAAGTGGAGAGCTGGAACTTAACTTCTGCCCTATCAGTAGTACCCCTCCTGGTAGCGTACGACCCAGGACTGGTCGTGCCGAGTTCCTTCGGGTAATGCCTAAGGAACAAGGTACGCGTGGTGTGTCTACTTGTAGACAAATCTCGTCTCAACCTACTTGCTTTCACTGAAACGTGGTTGTCCCAGGATATCACAGACGGTGAAGTATGTTTACCTGGCTATGCACTGCTTAGATGTGATCGCTCCGTTGGTCACCAAGGTGGGGACATCGCTCTTTACGTGAGTTGTAAACTTGATGTGTTGAGGACCTGTGTTTTCCAGTCGCCGGATCAAACTTTTGAAGCCCTGTTGACTCTTGTGTGCACTTCCTCTGCTCAGCTTACAGTTGTAGTGGTATATCGAGATCCTGCAAGTATCTCCAGGGAGGTTATTGATTTAATTCGTACTCATACTGCCAATAGGTGTCTAATACTGGGTGACTTCAACCTTCCTGAAGTCTGCTGGCTTGAGCTATCTTGCAGTTCGGCGGTGGGCACTTTCGATTCGGATCTCTACGAGCTAACGTTGCGACTTCCTTTGCATCAGTTCGTTAGCCTTCCGACTAGATAGAGAGCAACCAACTACCGTCTACCTTGGATCTCATTTTTGCGAAGTCACCCGATTTCGTAAAGAGCCAGTGACAGTGTCTGCATATCCTTTCGATGTGCTCTAACTTAGTGTCATCAAGCTACCGCTGAGACATGTCCAAATATTTGGCGGGCAGACTTTAACGCAATGCTAGACAAAGCTTCAGTTCTGCGTTGCGCAATCACCTTAGCTGACACCGTTGAGACCGCCTGGAAGTGTTATGGCATACCGTAATCTCTGCTCCCCACTCATTAAGAAAGGATGCCACTGGCGTAGCCACCTTGAATAGATCATACAGGTAAATACCTGCTCCGGAAGCGCTCTAAGTGCTGGCGAACTTACCAAGCGTCTTCATCAGTCAGCGCCTAAGAAAGTTATCGAGCGGTTAGAAATAAATGTAAGCAACTTCTTAGGACTCTTCGTCTTCAGTACCAGGAGGATTTGGCTGACGCGGCCGTAACAAATCCAAAGTTCTTTGCTTACGTAAAGAGACGCAGCGGTACAAACTCGTCTATACCGGCTTTACTATGAACGGACGGGACCCGTGGGCATACCGACTAAAAGGCTTGTATGCTTAGCGAACAGTATACTGGTGTCTTTTCTCGTGAGGCCTCTACCTCAGGTTGAGCTGGTCACACAAATCCCGTAGGATTCTTGCCTAACTGACATCAGCATAACGGCAACACAAGTCTTCGGGCTATTGCAAGGGCTTAATCCTTCTAAAGCTTCTGGCGCTGATTCAGTTCATCCGAAGGTAATGCATGAATTGGTCGCTGAGCTAAGTGGCCCTCTGACATGCGTGTTTACAATATCGCTCGACAGCTGTGCCTTACCTTCGGAATGGGAGGAGACAATCATCTGTCGGATTTTTAAAGGCGGTGATAGAGCACTGCCCGCGAACTACCGGCCTGTCAGCTTGACAAGTGTAGTAGTTAAATTGTTTGAAAAATTGGTCAGGGATTCGATGGAGAATCACCTGAATAACCTTCTTAGTGCGGCACAGCACGGATTCCATAAGGGATTTTCGTGTCTGACAAATTTACTTGTAGCTTGGGAAAGCTGGGTAGAGGCAATAGAGAACGGTCACGCTATCGACGTGCTTTTCGGTGTCTTCTCGAAAGCCTTTGATAATTTCCCACATCAATGACTCTCATTAAAGTTGAGATCGTATGGAATATCTGAAGCCGCCTTGAAATGAGTGCATTTCTAGAGGGGAGAAAACAGTGTGCACAAGTGGCACGTAGCCTTTCGCTTAGACACGCTGTTCTTCGTGGCGTTCCGTAGGGCCGTTTCTAGGACCGTTGCTTTCCGCAATTTATGTCAATGACCTACCCAAGGAGCTTAAAGTACCGTCGCTATTGTTTGCTGATGAACTCAAGCTCGGGAATATTGTGAATATCCCTGGGGGCTCTGAGGCAATTCAGAGTGTCTTGGATAGGCTCTGGGATTGATCAACCTTATGGTTGATGTCTATAAATCAGGCGAAAGGTTCTGTCCTCCGCATTGGAGGTGCTAGTCCCCACACGCGCTATTGAGTTGGTAAACGTGAAATCCCTGTTATCACTCAGCAGCTTGATCTAGGTCTCGTCCACAACTCAGTGCTTTACTCTGGGGACAATTGGAGGAAGGCTGTCTGTAGAGGGTTCCGTATGATGTGGTTTATTCGCCGCTCCTTCGTTGTTCTAACGGTCAATATCTTTGTGAAGCTGTTCTCAGCTTTTGTGCGACCCCACTTAGAATACTGTATCCAGGCTTGTCCACCTTGTCTTGTAAGGGACAAAATGGAACTGGAGAGGGTTTTGCGAGTGGGATTACGGGGGCAAACGCATCCCGAACGTTTGCTTAGCTTAGGTATGTACTCAATGCACTGCCGCCGAATTAGAGGGGACTTGATCCTCACTTACCTTATCCTAATGGGTAAGATCGGTCCAGACTTGTCCTGACTAGTTAGTTCCGCCAAGCTGCCTAGTCTCCGAGGTCACCCGTTGAAGCTGCACAAACTACGTTCTGACCGGGTAAGGGAAGAAACTCGCTTGTCGCGCCGGGTTATTGAACGTTGGTACTCGCTTCCGGAGCACGTCGTTAGGGTGTCTACGGTTGAGGGTTTCGAGCGTGTTGCATGCTCGTAACTAGCGGCACCAAATCTTCCCCTTCTCCTAACTGACTTGTACCTTCAACTTTCCGTTCGTTTTTTCTAAATTTATTCTCACACTGGTATTAGCATTATTTGGTTGCCATTCCTCCTCTTGTTTTCTTAGCTTACCCTTCTTTCTCTTACTTCACATAAACTGGCCTGGCGGGGACTGCTGGGTTGGAAAATGTGGGCAGTAATTGGTTGGACACGGTGTGATGCGGTCTCTGTTTTAGGCTTTCCTACATCTCAAGCAGACCTATCAATTCCCGATCCGACGATACGCAAAAGAAGGAACATTCACGGGATTATCCTATTGTTCCGGCCCCAACAGAACTTGCACTTGCACCTAACCCATCGTTAGGCGAGACCCAGATGTGAGCGTCCCTGTCCGTTGCTGCTGCCTATACTTCTGCTGCTGCCACCTCTTTCCGGTAATCGGATTTATATTTTCGAACCACTAGTCGGCACCGGAATAACATTGACTGAAGGAAGAACTATAACGCAAGTGTACTTGATTGCTCTTCTATTGTGACTTTCTGCCTAAGATTATCTTTTGTCGCCGCACTCGAACTTATTAGATAACGGTCCTCTACAGGGCTTCCATATCGCACAGCCTCCCGCCATTTCAGCGTCTCCGTCAAAGGGAGATCTGGATACAACATGACATCAGTGCCTTTGATCGTAAAGGCAAAACGTAGCAGAGCTTGGCGCACTTCTGGAACTGGAGGAGCAACGCGCGACATGCAAGGGCTAGATGCAAACTTCTCAGCCGACCAGTTACTAAGTCTGCTGAGTTTTCGCACAGTGACACTGGGAAAGCCTAGCAGTAAACTTTGGTAGCGTATTTTTTAAACAAATGAACGTCATCTAGCATATGCTCCTTTAGAAGAACAGCAGATGATTTAGTAGCAATCCTGAAAATAACACAGCGATCAGGATACTAGTCTCAGCAACACGGAGTACTTACCGAACGCTTCATGGATGTTAGCGGTTTTGGATTAGCGTCCCGTTTTATTGACTCCAACGTCGTAGACGAATCCACCTTGGATGAGACAGATGCAGTAGGAATGAAGGGGAATGGGGATATGGCACCTGACGGACCTCCTACATCTGCCTTGGGTTAACCCACTTTTTTGACCCTCTTTCATTTTCCTCTGACAATGGGCAGAAACCTGATTGTCTCCCTTGCTAACAGACGAATAAAACATGGAATCAGTGTTTGTTACCAACGGTGTTCGTTACTAAATCGTGTACAGACAGTAGACTGTGAGCAAACAGACGACGGGTTTGGCAACTTTCAAGTATCTTCCACTGCTACCTGACGGAGACCTGAGCATTTCAGACACTTCACAAAGCAATAAAATTTCCTGTCCAGCGAACGCATCAGCGACATCAGTCTTTCCAGAGACACCGGACTGCTAATTACTGGCGTGTAACGCTGTCATACGCACACAACAGTCAACGCAACTGTGCGCTGTGCTCGCTATCAGCCACAAGGGCATACTGCATCGGATGCAAGCCAGTACAGTTCACATGGAACCAACGGCAACACATACCGCATTACATGCCCCCCGGACGAGTCTGTAACCGCTTGGAGACACTCCATTTTTCCATACCTAACCAACGAGTTGTCGGAAGGAGGACACAGAGTGTAAACAGCACTCGACAACCATCTCGATAAAAATGAGTCGGAAAATCAAATAAATGTAAGAGATAAACAACAGAGTTGTGAACTGGTTTACGGTGATCCGCTATCCAATCGACGAGAGGACCAGTCGAAAGGACCAAGTGTTACACGTATGTAATGAAATGGACTGACCAAACCGTAACGGGCGAAACAAAACCGATGTGAACTCCACGCATGGGACGATAGGTTCTTTGCAAAAGAGCCGAGGCACAACGACCAGGAAAACGAAGGTACACAGACAGGTTCCGCGAACTGACCAAATCACAAAAATCAAAGTAAATGCGCTTGTTTCAAATGATTACTGGCACTCAAGCACCTAGAAGTAGCTGATTAGCGTCCAGTGGCCATAAGACGAGTAACCATCCAAGCTTTCAGAAACCACAAAGGATCAGGACAAGACAGGATCTAGGACGAAATACACTTTCGCTTAACTATCGTGTGCAAATAAGCGAGAAGCACTCCCATTAATTCCTTTTCTGGCTTGTATAATTATATGTGAAAAACTAAAATGGTTGACGCAACTCAAGGCTTGGCATGTTAAATTCGCTTCACTGACCAAGCCCAATCACTAACCGTTGCGTCACAAGTGCGGCGTACACACCATTCCGTGAGCCGGATGTCGCCGTCCGCGTGGGTCAAGGCAGTTTCAACGTCTGAACGAACCGTTTCTGAGCATACAACTCCGGCTCGTACAGTCGAAGCGCGATGGTCCCCGCGGAGTTAAGCAAACGCCTACGAACGCATTTGTTCGATTGTCGGGTACCTGATGGATCACTTTGAATGATTCAGCCAGATTGATCGCCTGGGTGTTGGCAAGATACGTGGCTATGGATGAGTTGGTTTGTTTACGACAAGCAGTCATGAGCCGAATGCTGTTCTTTCACCCTTTCAGAGAGTCGCCAGGAGAACGGATAGACACATACTGATTTGGCGTGGACGGGCCCCGTCTCTGGGGCTAGTTATAACCATTGGGCTATTGGCTAACTGGATTTGCATTTTAACTACTAGGAAAGTGTGATGAGAAAGAGGACGAGTTATGATTTCAACAGCACTTTCTCCCTTGTATGCTAGTCGGAGAAATATGGGTTTTCTATGGACTATAGGGGTTACGAGAGCCTTCTTCCTTTGCCCCATCTTCGCATTCAGGAAACTATCAGGACAATCACTTTCTCTCAGCATCGAGCATATGCACTTCATTTCTTCGGGAAACGTTTCGTTCGAACAAATTTTTCTGCTCGACTCATTAGACTAAAAATCAGGTTCCGTGTTAATTCCAGTGGGACGAAACTGATAATTCAGGTATTATCCACTCCACGTGTGCTTCCTATGCACGTGACGTTTTTACACGCCACTCGAGTCGTCTCATTATCATGTCGAGGAACTAAAAAGTACAATTTACCTCTACTTCGGAGATGAACTTCAGCGCTTCGTGCGCCTGATTGAATTCATTGTTAAGATCCTCGATGGTTCCTGAGGAGTGAAGCAGCACAAAGATATCGTCAACCTAACTTCCCTGTTCAAGCATACCCATGAATAGGTCAGCGAGAAACGGTCCAAGTGGAGAGCCCATAGTAACTCCATCGTGCTGTCGATACAGTTCACCGTTAAACAGAAACTGGATGTTGAAAGTGCACCGAAGCAGCGGTACCTTTAGGACCATCGGAGGTATGCCAATAGCTACCTGGTTTTCTTGGAACTAACCACCTCTTCATTCTATTCCTTTTTAAATCAGACTTGATCTTCCGAACCCCGTTCGGATTACGTCTGTCGACTCATATTTGTGGCATCATGTTTACGTTCAAACCATCATTACATCATCATTATCCACGTTAGCTAGAGGTGGAAAACACTTCAGCTATTGTCCTGCAACACAGAAAAAAGGGGAGAAAAATTGCAACTGGTGCAAGCCGGCTGAGCTACCGGTAACCGATGAGCATTGTTCCGATAAGCTACTATCCGACTAATGTGCGTCAAAAAAATTACTATGCATAATTATACAAGGCTAAATAGTGAGATCCTGGTTGGAGGGGAAAGCTAAGAGGGATGGGATGGGACAAAGTAACTCACAGCAGGAACGCCACTGTGGTCGGTTCCTAGCCATATCAAAAAGTGTATCCAGCCAAACGTGTTCATCGTCTTTCGGACCCCTACCAAGGAACCGAGATGCTCCAACCAATGCCAGCTCAGAAGTGAGGGCCTTCATTCCTCTCGACCGTCATTACTTGGCTACCCCTCCTATTCTTCCATCCACACCCCCGGCGCGCAAACAACGCACGTCGCGGGAGTGGATGGCCTGACATGCGTAACACGTGACTGAGCCATCGGAGCATGGTGCGTGAAATAACGGTGCTGAGCAGTTCATTTCCTTTTCCTGTGCTGTAAACAAGGCGTCGAACACGCTCTTTGCTAGCTCAGTGTTCCCACCAGATGTGAACTAAATTGCGAATGCACCGGTTGTCGAACGTAACTAGCCTCTTTATGTTCGCTGATATAAGGGGTCAAGTTTCACAACCGGACATTAGGTTCGAACGTACCGCTGCATTAAGGGCGAGAGTAATGTCGCGCCGGCGCCATAAGTGACGAAGGTTAGCAAAAGCACTTCGAGCTTTCGCTATAAGGTTCGTGATCTCATCTTCACTCCCACGGGCGCTGATACAACTTTTCAGGTAGTTAAATTTTTGAACGACTTCTAGCTGATCCCCAACAAGGATCAGCGTAGGAGACGGTCTGGTCCAATCTTGGAGGAACGCTTTGCACTTCGATGGTGCGAAGCAAAGCCCGAAGTGATGGACGGCCAGTACTAATACCTTCAAACCACTAAGCGTTAGTCGCCTCATCCGCGGCTCTACTGGTCTCATTCCCATTTACCTGCCCTGTTCACATATTTCTGCACCTAACCGCGTTCGAACATAACTTATTTGCATCTGTCTGCTTCCGATGTCATCCAATCTTAGTTATTTAGGGCTACCCATCTCTATGGCTACGCACCGCATTTACTTTTTTGAGTTATTCGTCATGCTTGCTTACTTACCTCTCGCGACATACGTACGTAGTCTCCACCGCCATCCGTCTCCATTATACCCTCTAATCCCAATCGCATATTTTAAGCATATTCTCACGCTTCCACTTCTGCTATCTGGCCAGTCTTTTGCTACTTCTTTAAGGTAGCCGATTTTAATGTCGTAGACTGACTTCCGTCTCGCCGCCCACCTATGTTCCTATTGGTCTGTGTCCAAAGTGAGGAGCGCTAGTCGCAACAGAGGTACCTCGTTCACAATTGTTTTGCTCTTATTCCCAACTACCCGCTCTGCTTTCTCCTCACAATTCTCTACGGCCCTTTTGTCGACAAACTGCTTGCGTCGGCCATCTCTATTCTTTTAATTCTCCTACATAGGTCTACTCATCTTAAGACAACGAGCCGCTGTCACTCTGTTTGAGCGATATGGTCGGTTCATTTCCAACGATCCACTTAAGGCTATTTCTCATAACTTCTAGCCTGTCTCCAGTCTACCGACCTTTGAGCGCCTTCAAATCATCCCGTCCAGCAAACTCTTGCTCTTATTTCTACCTAATTGCTGCGCTTTCTTAACTCTCCTCAACAGCCTATTAAACTTTACCTCATTTGCGTCTACTTGACTCTGCCGCCTTCCAACATTACCTATTTAGAGCTACATAGCCTGAAGAAATCGCGCCGCTTTCGTCTCCTTTATTCTCCACCAACCTACGTCAGCTTTTTCTACCTTTTATATTCCTATTCCGCCACAAGGCTTCCGTATCTTCGACCTCATATTTAACTTCCTGTTGCTTATGGGCTACTAGTGATAATCTCCTCTGAGGTTAATCGTCTGTCATGCACATGCTCTTATCTCCACCACTGCTCTTACCCCTCTCACTTCGACTGCGACACCCATTCGTCAGCTTCCCTATGACATCTTTCCATGCAGCCTATTTCGAGCCACCTTTTCTTGCTTCTTACATGCGTTCTAACTGCTGATCAAAGATGGCCTTTGATGCACCCCGTCCACCATTGTTCTCTCTTATTTCCATCCACTTGTTCTGCTTTCACCCCTCTTATTTCAATGGCCTTTTGACGTTATTTTGTTGCATCTCCTACCTTTGCAATTTCCTCAAATCACTTATCAAGGTCTGCTTATCCTTACTTCTTGCCTACGTCCACTGCAGTTCTTGACGACTCTCCGTTGGATCCCTGTTGATCTTACCCCTCACTTCTCAACGGCCTTTTCGCCGACCACCTAATTTTGTCGGTCTGTTTCTGTCTTCTTCCAATCCCACCCATTTAGGACTACCTACCTTTAAGGCAACGCGCCGATGTCACCTGAGGTAGTCGGCTTGCATGCTGACCACGTCTGACCCCAGCGAGATGACTTTTTGTCTCCATCAGCTTTCCCACTTCAACGAACTCTTTAATCTCATCTCAAATGCACTTCGACTGCCACACTTATTCATCTGCGTGCCTCTGATATCTTTCCATGCAGTGTGTTTGGTGTCACTTTTCCTTGCTTCTTGCATGCGTTCATGCTACTGATCTACTATCGACTCTGATGCACCTCGTCCACCACCTTTCTGCCCTTGTTTTCACCCACTTGCTCCACTCTCACCCCTTTTATCTCACTGGCCATTTGCACGCTATTTCCCCATATCACTATTTTGGGCTACTTATCCTCATTTCTTGTTTGCCTCCATACTGTTATTCTTCTAGAGGAATGAAAGCCGTCACTACAAAACTGGTCTCGGTTTGTGCGTCACGACTCCCTGGTAACGGTCCGAAAGACGATGACCACGTTCGACTGGATACACTTGCTAAGGTGACTAGGAGCCGCCCTTAATGGCGTTCATGCTTTCATTTTCTTTGTCCGCCCCACGTTTAGCCTCCCCCTCCAACCACATTCTCACTACTTAGCCTTATATATTTTTCCATAGTAATTTTTTTGCTGCATATTAGCCGGCTGGTAGCTTACCGTAATGATGTCCATTCATTACCGTTAGCTCAGCTGGCTTGCATCTGTTTCATTTTCCGTCCTTTTCCTTTATTTATTGCGGCGCAGTAGCTGAGGTGCTTCCCACATCTAGCTAACGTGTTTAGTGATGATGATGGTGATGATGACGATGATGCTGATGATTGTGATAAATGCTCTTGATGCGCTCCGTCCAGCCCCCGTTTTGCTTAGTTCTCTACATTTACTCCGCTCTGACTTATATCATCTCATCGGACTTTTTCGACCTTTCTTCTCCAATCTTCAAACCTCACCCATTTATGGCCACGTATCTGAAGGGAAACGCGTCGCTTTCGATTCTTCAGAAGTATTTCTTAACCGGCTCAGCCGTCTAAATTGCACGTTAGGTTCTTTTGTTACCTCCTTCGGTCTCCTTTCCTTAGCGTCTGCATTCATCAAAACTGCTACTATGATACTCTGCTGGCCATCCTTTTCATACCTATGTGGAAGATCTCTTCCATTCTCTACCGATACCGGCTCTGCTTGCTTCTCCTTGTATCCGATTTCTTGTTATGCAACATGTACATGAGGTATTTAATTAATAATGTTACATTTTATATGGGGTTCATTAGTTCAAACACTTGTACGTGAGCATGTTTAAAAGTCGATGAAAGCAAAAATGTGTTTTCAATAATTCCTCTTCAGGCTTGTATAATTTTATGTGGAAAAAACAAAATGCTTGACACAACGTAGGGGTTGGTAAGATAATTTCGGTTCACAATTACTGATCAAGCACAATCACTCTCCGTTACGTCACAAGTGCGGCGTACACACCATTCCGTGAGCTAGATGTCGCCGTCCGCGTGGACCAAGGCAGTTTCAACGTCTGAACGAACCATTTCTGAGCACACGACTCTGGCTCGTACAGTCGAAGCGCGATGGCCTCCGCGGATTTAAGCAAGCGCATACGTACGCACTTTGTTCGATTGTCTAGTACCTGGTAGATCACTTAGTAACACAGCAAGTTGGTGGCGTGGCCAGTGTCAGCGAGATGCGTGGCTATGGATAAGTTGGTTTCTTTTCGACAAGCAATCGTGGGCCAGGCCGGTTGGTGTTCTATCGCCCTTTCAGAGAGGCGCCTCGTTGTTCGGCCGATGTATCCTGCCCCACAGGAACAGTAGAAGGAATAAACACGTCATGGTTTGACGTGGATGGGCCTCTTGTCTCTAGGGCTAGTTATAACTATTGGGCTACCGACGAACTGGGTTTGCAATTTAGCTGCTGGGAAAGTCTGATGAAGGCATGAGAAAGGCGACGAGTTATGATTTCAGCAGCGCTTTCTCCCTTGTATGGTGATTGGAAAATGTGGATTTTCTCTGTGCTGTTTGAGCTACAGGAACCTTCTTCCTTTGCTCACGCTGGCTTTCAGGAAACTGGCAGCTAACCATTTTCTCTCAGCGTCGAGCACATACACTTCGTTTCTTCGGGAAACGTTTCGTTCGAACAAATTTTTCTGCTCGACTCATTAGACTAGAAATCAGGTTCCGTGTTAATTTCAGTGGGACGAAACTGAAGTTTCAGGTATTATCCACTCCGCTTATGCTTCCTATGCACGTGATGTTGTTACATGCCACTCTCGAGTCGCTTCATTGTCACGTCGAGGAAGTGAAAAGCACCGTTTACCTCTACTTCTGAGATGAACTTTAGCGCTTCGTACGCCTGATTGAATGCATTGTTAAGATCCTCGATGATTCGAGAAGAGTGAAACAGCTCAAAGACATGCTCAACGTAACGACGGAAAAGACAGGTTCCTGATGACAGATTTCAACTTGCCCTGTCCACGTATACCCATGAATAGGTCAGCGAAAACGGTCCAAGTGGAGAGGCCATTGCAACTCCATCGTGATGTCGATACATTTCATCATTAAACAGAAACTGGACTGAAGCAGCAGTTCCTTTAGGACCATCGTAGGCTCATGTAGCCACAACTAACGCTTCCAAGTTTGAACACAGTATACATGGAGCATAGTTGGGCGGCGAGACGGAAGTCTGTCTGCGACATTAAAATCAGCCACCTCATAAGTGGCAAAAGATTGACCAGAGAGCAGAAGTGGAAGCGTGAGAATATGCTTAACATATGCGGTAGGGATTGGAGGGTATAATGGAGACGGATAGCGGTGCAGACTAATTACGTATGTCGCGAGAGGTAAGTAAGCAAGCATGACGAATAACTCAAAAAAGTAAATGCGGTGCTTAGCCATAGAGATAGCCCTAAATAACTAAGATTGGATGACATCGGAAGCAGACAGATGCAGATAAGTTATGTTCGAAAGCGGTTAGGTGCAGAAATATGTGAACTGGGAGGTAGGTGGGAATGAGAGCAGTAGAGTCGTGGATGAGGCGACTAGCGCTTAGTGATTTGAACGTAAACATGATGCCACAAATATGAGTCGACAGACATAATCCAAACGGTTTTTAAAAGAGCAACAGTCTGATTTAAAAAGTAATTGAAGGGGGTAATTAGTTCCAAGAACACCAAGTAACTATTGGCATACCTACGATGGTCCTAAAGGAATTGCTGCTTAGGTGCATTTTCAACATCCAGTTTCTGTTTAACGGTGAACTGTATCGACAGCACGATGGAGTTGTCATGGAAACTTGGACCGTTTCTCGATGACCTATTTATGAATATACGTGAACAGGGCAATTTGAAATCTGTCGTCAGGGACCTGTCTTTTCCGTCGTTACATTGACTGTATCTTTGTGCTGCTTCACTCCTCAGGAACCATCGAGGATCTTAACAATGAATTCACTCAGCAGCACGAAGCGCTGAAGTTCATCTCCGAAGTAGAGGTAAATGGTACTTTTCACTTCCTCGACGTGGTAATGAAGCGATTCGAGAGTGGTGTGTAACAACGTCATGTGCATAGGAAGCACACGCGGAGTGGACAATACCTAAATTTGCACAGTTTCGTCCCACTAAAATTGAAACGGAACCTGACCTTTAGTCTAATGAGTCGAGCAGAAAGAATTTGTTCGAACGAAACGTTTCCCGAAGAATCGAAGTGTATATGCTCGACACTGAGAGAAAATGGTTACCTTGCAGTTTCCTGAAAGCCGGCATGGGCAAAGGAAGAAGTTTTCTGTAGCCCTTACTATCCAGAGAAATCACATTTCTCCAACCACCATACAAAGGAGAAAGGCGTTGCTGAATTCATAACTCGTCGCCTTTCTCATACTCTCAGACATGCTTTCCCAGCAGCTAGAATGGAAATCCAGTTCTTCGGTATCCCAATGGTTATAAATAGCCCTAGAGGCAATAGGCCCATCCACGCCAAATCAGGATGTGTTTATTCGTTCTACCGTTCCTATGGGGCAGGATACATCGGCCGAACGATGAGGCGCATCTCTGAAGAGGCGAAAGAACATCATCCGGCCTGGCTCATGACTGCCTGTCGAAAGCAAACCAACTCATCCATAGCCACGCATCTCGCTGACACTGGCCACGCCTCCAACCTGGCTGTCTTACTAGATGATCTACTAGATATTAGACAACCAAACAAAGTGCGTACGTGGGCATTTGCTTAAATCCGCGGAGGCCATCGCGCTTAGACTGTACGAGCCGGAGTTGCGTGTTCAAACACGATTCGTTCAGACGTTGAAATTGCCTTGGTCCACGTGGACGGCGACATCCTGCTCACGGAATGGTGTGTACACCGCACTTGTGACGTAACGGAGAGTGATTGTGCCTGATCAATGATTGTGAACCGAAATTATCTTACCAATCCTTTCGTTGTGTCAACCATTTTGTTTTTTCCACATATAACTATACAAGTCTGAAGAGGAATTATTGAAAACATTTTCGCTTGCATCGACTTTTAACTATGATCACGTACAAGTGTTTGAACTAATGAACCACATATAAAATGTAACATTATTAATTAAATACCTCATGTACGTGTTACATAAAAAGAAATTGGACGCAAGGAGAAGCAAGCAGACCCGGTATCGATAGAGAATGGAAGAGATCTTCTACTTACGTATGAAAAGAATCGCCAGGAGAGCATCACAGGAGCAGTCTTGATGAATTCATGCTCTAAGGAAAGGAGGCCGAAGGAGGTAACAAAAGAACCTAACGTACAATGTATACGGCGGTGAGCCCGTTAAAGAATACCTCGGAAGAAACGAAAGCGGCGCGTTGTCATCCAGATAGATGGCCATAAATGGGTGAGGTTTGAAGACGTCAGAAGAAAGGTCGAGAAAGTCCGACGAGATGATATAGATCAGAGCAGAGAAAATGTAGAGAACTAAGCATCAAGAGCATTTATTATCATCATTAAACATGTTAGCTAGATGTGGGAAGTACCTCAGCTACTGTGCCGCAATATATAAAGAAAGAAGTGAAACAGATGCAAGCCAGCTGAGCTAACGGTAACGGATGGACATCATTCCGGTAAGCTACCAGCCGGCTAATATGCAGCAAAACATTTACTATGCAAAAATATATAAGGCTAAGTAGTGAGAACCTGGTTGGAGGGTTAGGCAATGGGTACTGGCGAAGTTATGGTATAAAGGTGACAGCGGTCTTGCTTGTTTCAGGCCGCTTTAGATATTGAAGGACGTTGAAGGTTTGCGGTAAGCCCTCACTCTGCCAAAACTATTCGCGTATAGTGCTCTTATGACATTTCCATATTTTTCGGGCACACGGTTCCTCAGTAGACAGTCCCAAAGGTCACATCGATATTAGAAGCATAGGTCCGCTTTAATGTCTAGGAACGCGACTATGATGGGTAGCCAGTAAACATGGCGGTGCTCCAATAACTGACGCAATGTGTTCACTGAAATGAAATGTGTCAGCTTATACGCCGTAACGGCGCTTCGCTGCGGCGCGACCACCACCAGTCGCGTGCGGGCTGAGTATACCGCGAGGACGCTCACCCCTATGCGGATTCGAACCGGTGACCTTATGGTTGGAAAGCAAACGTGCCGACCACTCGGCCACCGGCCGATGAAATCCGGCTTGCTCCTTGCGCATCTGGCTTTCACGGGTGCCAGTCAGGCTATGGAGGACGATAGACGCAAGTGACTTTGAGGAAATGGCGATCACTGATTCCTCTATGACTGCCGCATTCGGATAGGAGCGTCATTTGAAAATTGGGACTATATCGGATCGGCTCTAGTCTGTTGGGACAAACTCTTGCTCTCATATATTCACTAGCGGCTTAAGTAAATCCTGTAGGTTCCTCAAATTTGAAGTGGGCTGGATGAAGTCCATCTGTTCCGGGTGTCTTTTTCATCTTCAGTCATCTGTTCTCACGTTCGATTTCTGTGTCTGATGGCAGATCTAACTGGACAGCCTAGGGAGCAGCGCGCTCAATGACCGATGCAGAAGCTAGCAACTCTGGCTGATTGAACTAATTCTCAGTGTTCGGCCCAATGCTCTAAGCGCTTTGACAAGCTGTGAATCGGATGCCTCCTCTCACTGCAGATGGCCTCGCCAACATCAGGTTTCCTGCTACTTTTTTCTCGTCTCAGACGGAATAACTTACGATGCTTACCAAAGGCAGCGGTTGTCTCCATCTCCAAAGCACGATGAGACTGCCAGGCTTCGCGGTTTCTTTTCAGGCTGGCACCTACTTTCATCTTGATAACTTTGCGAGTCCTATGGTATTCGATTTCATCCGGAACACATCAGCGACCATCCGTAAGTTCCACAGACTGCTTGAAGATCCAATGTCTAGGTTGGCAATTAGTTTCGACATGCATGCTGCCAATAACGTCTGGCATATATGCGAACAATAATCTTCAGCTGTGTTCAGTGAGCGTTCATTCAGGTCCGATGCCAGCGTACTTTGATACGCATTCAAAACATCTTGCTTTGCCAGTTGGCTAATATCTATGCACTCAGCGCTTTTGCGGACGTCCGCCGAAACGCACCCACAGGTCGGCAAAAATAAGTGAATGATCAGTTTGCGCTTGTGCTCCAAATCCAGTGGCAATTACGAACACATCTTCTCTAGCGGTAACTGAACCGCGGTGTGATCACTTTGCGTCCATGGCTGGTCCGAGCTTGGTGGGTGCCAACTCCCCCTTCTACGCGGGCTGTGTCGGAAGTTACTTCTCGCAAGAAAGTGGCGAGCATCTTCACATAGGTCTAGCGAGCGCTCGCAGTTATCATTATGAGAGCCTACACCATGCTGACCGCCCAAATGAAGTTCATGTATGGACAGTTTTCCAACTTGGGCGTTCAAATCAGCAGCATGCACCACAGTATAAGTACTTGTTCTTTGACGGAGCACGCTTAGTTTGTGATAGATGTTGTCTTTCACCGAGTCAACGCTACAATTTATGGGCGCGTATACCGCAATGTCAAACTCGCACCGTAGTCCCCCTGTAATTTCAAAGTTTCGGACGAGCTAGCCAGTCTGATAGCGCACCTTCGGCTGTTCGTTGGAATCCAGTCAATCAGGGCAACATCATCCCGGGCGTTAAGAGCATTGCCCACACTGGTTTGATTGGCATTGGAAGTCGCTTCATCTTCGGGCAAGCGCAATGATAAAAACGGCCATTGTCGTAAGTTGGGGGTCGTAGGATAATCACAGAACTCGAATCTTGCGAGTGAGTTACTGATAGACGACAGGTATCGATTGATAGGTTCTGCAGTGTTCATACGATTGCTGCCTGTTGGCCAGTTTGCAACACGGAGCGCACATTGAGGCGTGTCAGTCTTAGGAAGGATCGAGTGCTCCAAATGGAAGCAGATGAACTAACGTTGTCTGTTTGGGTGGACGTGAACTTGTCGACTGGACCGGGGCGATTGCGTGTGGGTCTAAATTAGAAGCTAAACCAAAGTGGGGCAGGGTCACGAATGTGAGGGTTGAAAACAGGGGATAAAAGTGAAGTTTGAGCGGGATGCGATGGATGAGAAATTGCTAATAGTGGTTTTATAAGATGGGAAGGCTAGAGCAGTATCATCCTTACCCCTATCCACCTTGCTCGATGCATCAGCTATGACGCTGTTTATTATCATTTGCGAAGGCCAGAACATCAAGAAACCGTGTGGAGAAACGTTCGTGTTGTGTTGCGTGCGTAGTATACTGTAGATTTCCTAGGCCAAACAGGAGAACGATTAGGGTTATGATCCAAGATGTTTGGTTCAAAAACCTAACTGCAAGGCAGTGGTTTTGGAACTGGGCTACATAGCGTCCGTTTTAAGGAATAAGGAGGCACCCACACACCCTCATGCTACAGGACCAGGGGACTGAGGTTGTCGGGCCTCTAACCATTGACCAATCTGGTATGAGTGTCTCTGAATATGCAAAAGCACCACCCAGTATAGCCCAATAGATCGCTGAGGTAGGCAAACCATCGCACCGCGTTAAGGTCCAGAACACAAAGAATTTCTTCCTTGAGGCATGGGTTTTTGTGTGTGTTAGCGTTCTTCGTCTTCACAGACGGTTTCAGAGATTGAATTCAGTGGGGTTATTCTGTGTTCTACCACCGGTGCCTCCGCAGTTTGACTGATATCCAGTGGAACACCACAGGAGCAATAAACTGCCTAACGGGCAAGTGTACCACTCGAACCGCCTTTCCACGCACCAGACAGCGATGACGCATATAAGCATACCGACTCTTGCGACATACGTTGTTTGTGCGACCGGAATGGTGTTGGAGGGAGGAGAAGGAGAGAAACCAAATGGGGGGTTGGTCAAGAGGAGTGAAGATTCATTTCGAAGTTGGCTTTAGTTGGTGCCTCTTAACTCTCGAATTGCGGTCCCAAAAGCGATGAATGCGTTTGGTTGGCGACACTTGTCATGGCCGAAAGTCGGTCTGAGCTTCCTTTTACTTGTGCTTTTTGTGTGATTCTCGCTTAACCTTCTCCAACCACTACATCATCTTGGCTATATAATGAAGACAAAGTATGCTATTTCTTACTCCGTTTTTGTATTTTGTCCCAGCTATTATTTTACTCTTTTTTGAATATCTTGTTGAATTGTATCGCAACACAATAACAGGTGTTTTTCAATTCTGGGTAATATATGAAATGATAATGTTGATCACCCGGTTGACACCACGAGGAGATTGTTCGGTAAGTCATTCTGGAAATGTAGAAGCTGACGACACATCTTCATTTTTCCTCTATGATCCGATAAACCAATTTGGCGTCTGACTGCCCCCCCCCCACGGTGCTGACTTGGTGATCTCCAAGTGTTTTCTATACTTCAAATTAGCTTCGTTTGTGATGTAGCACACTAATTTTTCCCGCTGTTTCATTTTCCATAGTGCAATGTCTCGCGATCTAAAGAATCTTTTGCGTTTCGCCTTGGAAAATTCAGATGGGACTACGGAGTCGACTATAGACCCTGAGGTACGCATAATGGAATTATTACAACTATCCTCACAAGAAAGCTCGGTGGTTGTCAGAATTTTTGGCAACTGCTTCAGTGGACTTATCAAAGCAATTGAAAGAACATATCGAAACGCTCTCTGAACTCTGCTCTATTCCAGACGCAAACGAAACAGAAATTCTATCTACCTTACAAGATATACTTTCCTTAACAGAAGATTTGGATCTGGCGAATGATTTCTTCAAAATGGACGGTACTGAGTTGTTATTGAAGCTACTATTTACTGGCCCGTCACTTGTGAGACCACATGCTTATCAGTTGCTTTCTAATTTGACTCAAAATAACCCGGAAGCTCAGAAGTTATGTCTCGAACATAATGTTCTTCAGCGGCTCATTCTTTGTCTTCCTGATACCTCTGACTTGGATTGCCTCAGAAAGTTGTTGCTGGGAATTTCCTGTAAGTTGGTTGAATGTGTTTTGGTGGCACATTAAGGTGATGCGCGCGTTCCTTATTTTCTGTGGTATCGATTAATCTGGACGTTGAACTGACCAATGATCTGATCATTAATAGTCGAACGGTTCGTTGAACTTTGCAATTCATTGCGAACGTTTCATCACCAATCGAGGTAACCTCATGTCCGTAGCCTAAAGGATCACAAGTCCCCTTATTTTCAGAGGACGCGAATTAGAGCCTGCGTAAGGGACCGGGAGACCCTCGCAGTAACAGTGGCCCACGCGTGATTGTTGCTGGTTGTGCGACAGAGAGAAAAACCGAGCTAACCTCATCAGTGCGTCGATGGGTAGAGAAGCGGAGCAATGCGTTTGGGAATTCCGTAGTCATTGTCATTAGCTGTTTGAGCAGTCCGTTTTCTGACTGGTGGACGAACATTTGATCTTTGAAACTGACCTCTTAGATCCTCGCTCCGTGACTCCTGCGGCTGAGACCGTTATCCAATCTTTTCGTCTGGTATTCTTTGGGACTGTTAGACTGCATTGATAGCTTCACAGTTTTGTAGAGAGCAGAAGGTAAAAGACCCGTGTCAACTCCTTCACCACCCATTCACTGTCTGCATGACGCATCCTTGCTAACCTGTGTTCACCAAGAGATCAGCACAGCCATAGAAAAACAGTGGAATCCAGGCGTTCTCAGCATGTAGTTATCCAACGGCTGCGTAAAACATTCCTCTGAATGGGCACTGACAACAGATTCCGGGACGTTGTTCTATTGATTCACGACCCGGGTAAATAAGGTGACGTCAGAGCGGACGTGAAACCTCCGCGGTTTAAACAGTTTCCAACTATGATCCCGTGTCGAGTTATCTACATCGAGTTGGAAGAATGTTTGCACGTCCGTCCCCAAGTCTCCTTTTAGCCCAAAGAGACCAGGTTCATTCGCTGAATTCGAAGGGGATAAGACAAATGACACAGCATTGATACGAACTTGGATCCACGCCGCTGAACCTTCTCGATCAAACCGCACTCAAACTGTGAGAGCATGCAAAGCGGGTAGTCCATATTCCAATATCAGACGAACGTGGGTAGGAAACAGGAGCTTGTAGATCTCAGGCGTCATTTTAGAAAATGACCTAAGTATGGCACAGAGTACCCTGTTGGTAAATGCGACTTTCCGCAACGTAGCCGGGTGCTTCTCAACTTAGGGGATACAATCACACCCAGATGCTTATCAAAAGCCGCATTGCGTAGCAGGGAACTACCAATGTCGTAGCCGCCGATCAGTTCTGGGGAACCGATCGGAAGAACGCAGTATGTGTCATGGTTGAGAGGTAACTGTCACTTCACAGACCAGTCGTGCAGCAGATCAAGTGTTAGTTGTAATTTGTCCGTATCTTCAAGCCATACTTCTGACCATAGTATGAGGTTATCAGCGTAGATCAAACAGTCATTTTGGAGTATCTCTGGAAGGTCGTTGATGAAGCTTTTGAAAAATTCGGGACTAAGAATGGAATCTTGTAGAACCCCAGTAGTCATGAGGACAGGCTCAGAAGGAACCTCATTGATCTTCACTCTCACAGTACGACCATCCAGGAAATCCGCGATTCAGGAGAGAACATTGTCAGCGATGCCAATCTTCCCAAGCTTGATAAAGAGCCGTTCATGTGGAATCCTATCAAGTGTTTTGCTGAAATCAACGAAAACACCGGAATCCACTGACTTCGCCCACTTTTCGCGGGCAACAAGTAGGTTAGTAATACAAGAACGTACCCTCTGGAAACCGTGCTGAGCATGAATAATGAGTCCAAAACCTCGAGATGAAGCTGAAGGGCTCTTTTAAAATCCTTTCCATTGCTTTACAAATGATCGACGTGAGGCCAATCGGTCTGTAATTCGCAGGATCCTCTCGGGGTCCTCCGTTGTGGATTGGTTTCACAATACCTACTTTCCAATCAAGCAGAAGGCTGCCCGCCTCCAGGGAGTGCCGAAACAATTTGTAGATTGGCTCGGCGATATACTCAGCCATTGTCCTCAGGAACAGGGGTGTAATTCATTAGGACCTGGCGAAGAGTTCGGGTCTAACTCGATTCTTAGCACCATGTCCGTGATTGGGCGTGGAATGCATGGCCACATAGTGCACTGATGAATATTGCGAAGCAAAATGACAGGCTTTCGCTTCGTCATGAAGTATAGCTTCATCATTTCGCGAATACAAGGCAGGTACGCCACAACCCGCCTTAGTACTTCTTTCCAAGTAAGAGAAGAGCTTTTTCGAGTCACTACAAGATTGCCCAGTCAGGCGACCTTCATATCGTTCCAGCTTCTCGAGTTTTTCAAGTGTACACTAATTCCTGAGCACTTTGTAATCACAATAGTCAGACGCCAACCGTGAGAGCTGGAATCTGTCCCACAGTCTGTCTTCTATGCAAGAGAGTTCTCAGCTCTCTATCAATCTAAGGAGGGTCTATAGAGAGTTTGTCAGCAATAATTGGTACAACTTCGTCGACAGTAGAAAGCAATTTTAAGCGAAAGAGGTCCCAAGCGGTATCGAGATCCAACTTCTGGGGGTACTCCAATCAATTGTACCTTCAGCCATTTGTAAGCGGAGTGGATCGGCGCGCCAGTAGTTCCGGCGAGGTATGTCCCGGTAGTGAAGGGTGGGTCCTCTTGTCCATAGGTAGGAAAGCACACAATGATCACTTGACCCAAGTGGATAGAGAATCACTAAATCAACTACATCGGGTGGTTGGGGCGTGAACACGAAGTCGAGTATGTGCGGCGTTTGGCCCAGAGTTATCCGAGTAGGTGACGAGACATATTGAATTAGACCCACATCGAGGACAGTTTCCAGTAAAATAACATTGAAGGATTCTGGGGCGAAATCATAGTGAAGTAAATCCCAGTTAGCGCTGGAGACATTGAAATCTCCCATTATTAAACAATCCTTGCCCCTGTCGTGCATTTTGATTGAGTCCAACACTTGGGATCCGGAGGCCATTGGAGGTCTGTAGACAACACAAACCATTAGCGAATTCTGTCCATCGTCGACACGACATCAACGTATCTCCCAACCACCAACGATTACAGACGGCCTCTCCGGTATGAACCCTCAGCTCGGACTCCCAGGAGAGTATGACGCCACCACCAAGACGATCAGCCCGAGAAGACTGGTAACCAGGAAGGCGTATTTCAAAATCTAGAATATCCGGGGACAGCCACGTCTCAGTAAAATCCATCAGATTAGGATGACATTTTAAAGTAAGGAGAAAAATCTCACCCAATTTATTCCGCAATCTTTGCACATTAGCGAACATCACACGCAATCCACACTTAGAGCGCCGGTGCGACAAGGACTGACTGCCATCGAGCTTTCGGAGTCCATTGAACTACATACACGAAAATCCACAATACGAAGCTTAGTTTCACGATTTGCTCGGCCAGTCCGCATTTCATCAACAGCGTTCTTCATCCCCATCCGGTCCTCAGGGCAGAGATCCCGCAATACATGGAATGTTTTGCCCTTAGGGTGCGAAGTCCGCCTGAGGATGCGAAGACATTCCTCTTCATATTGACAAACAATTTTCAGCGTACGCACCTTAGAAGTGTCCTCTTGCTTTCGATCAAGGTGGAACGCAGAGATGACATTGACCCTCTGTTCCCCTTTGTCCCCTTCGAAAGTAATCACCTGCTTTAGGAAAAAAGATCATCCACAGTCCTCTCGACTGGCATTTCCTTGTTAGATTCGGGAGCGTTCACGATGATCAAAGAGTGGTTCCATGCACTCAGTGTGGAGCGGACTACGGTCCAGCCACCGCCTTGTGTGCGCTTGATTCCCAAATACAGCTTGTGTTTGCCTGTGAAGGAGTGTGGGCCGGCTCCGTTGATGAAACGTGGCTCCCATCCGCATTCCTCCCGGTCTTATTCCTTCGGGTTCATACTGGATATGGGGTATGTGGTTGGAGCTGTGGGTGGTGCAGCGCAGGCCACCCATGGTCCCTCTGTAAGCGCAGACGTCCTGTGGCTTGCCACAGTGACAGGCAAATATATATATATATATATATATATATATATATATATATATATATGCATCAGCATACGAATAGGCATGGAGCTATCAAAAACCATGGAACTCAAAGGACGGTAAAGATATCATGAAAAACACTACATGGAGGAGTCCCTGGTTTCGTCAGAGGGCGAGGTACTATCTGGTTGTCCAGGCCGAAGTAGAATGTTGACTTAGGGGACACCACCCCGAGTTTTTGGCCGAATGGCCTGCCTGCAAAGCAGCGCAGCGGATGCAGAGAATCTTCCCCATTAGGAGCCGGTGACGGATTGTCCAGTTCATACGCCTTTCGTTTGTTCGTTTGTCAAACAAGGGCCCAATGCTTTCCACAATTTCAGCATCGAGTTGTTGGAATACAATGCTTCGGCAGTATGAAGCGACGGGCAGTGATTTCATTTAGTGGGGAGTCAAATCCGCCACGTCACAGTGTTGTTAAACGGACATATGTGGCGTTTTTAAGGAGATCGCTTGCCAGGCGAAAACCCACTACGTCCTGGAACACTGCGGTCGAACGATTTGCTGGAACGGGATAATCCCGAACCACGCAGCTGGCACCACGAGGAGGTTGTTAGGCATGCCAGCCGTAGGCCACGGTAGCTGTATGGGGTGTACAAATTGCTTTTGTACCCACAATTCCGGTTTGAGATGGCGAATATAGATAGCTTCAACAATAGCTAGGATATGTTACCGGAATCCGCACGAGAATCGCCCAGGGACGACGGGGACGAATCTGAAATTGTTTTAAGAGCCTGTGTGACCGTACTACAGGTGCAAAACTACTGGATGTGCTCGCGAATCCTATGGAACAGGCGCCTTGCAGTGCGATCCACATATGCTGCATCACAGGATCAAGAGTGCTGACAAAGAAGCACTGATCGTGCCAGCGGGGACAGTATCCTCCAAAGGTCTTGCGAGTAAATACTTGTAGTTTACTTTAAACAGGCGTCGCAGAATAGGTCATCTCAACAGCGTCCCTTGCATTCGGATACGACATCAGCAACACTGTTGCCTTTAAATGGTAAATACACAAAAGACTCCTGGGTACACACATCCTCAGTGGTTTTCTTTTGTTTTCTTTCTTATATTAGTAGGTGAATTTATGTAGGTACCCATTTATTCTTAGGCCGTCGCTGCTGTTCTGCACTTTCTTAGTGAATTTTATACCCAGACACATTTTTACTGTTTCAGCGCTGTATTTTCTAGGACTCGATTGAAGGTTTTGGTGAGGTTTCTGTTTTCCTGATTTGAAAAGTGACTGGTCCACGATCTGAAGAGCTGTATCGGTTACACGTTCGTCAGCGGAAACACAACACGTTTAAATCAAAAGACTACATTATCAACGCTGGTGCTCAACGGAGTTGAAGCAACCCGAGTATTGTAGCCTAAGACCACGAATTGTGAGGTAGGTGGTCATTGCTTTAGTGCCCAGTGTTAGTTAATGTGGCACAGAGTTGCATTGACAGTATATGTAGTTGTGTTTCACGGTTGCGAATTCGAGTTCTCATCTGCTGCACCAAGTTTCTAGCGCATGCAGATTCGCTGGCAAATCGGACAAAAAGTTGCTGATGTCAACTTACTCAAATTTGTAAACAGTTATACCACAATTGAGGATGCCATTGCTTTACATCCGAACTTAAACAGCAACTAAAACATTTCCTTTGTTCACACCATCTGTAACTTTCCTCTTTATGGTTGAAACATTGTTAAGTATTGTCGTATTAATCTCAGTTTATAGTTGGGTGGCGGAGCACCAATATTAGTGACGATAAACTCCACTGATCCTCGCCTAACCCTTTCACATATGTTTACATCTTACTTCTTTGTCACCATAAGGCTTCAGTCAAACATAAAGTGATCATCTGGTAACCAGTAGGACTCTGGTTTTAGGTTTGCTTTTTCTAACTGTACTACCTAGTCTGTTAATAGATTCGCTGTGCGTTTCTCTGTGTATCCACCTAGCAGTATCGTTCCTCTGCGCAATTTATTCATTCCTCGTCTCGATGTCTGAAATAATACCGGTTCTGTTGTGTACGTGTGGGCTTCGCCGACTCTTCCCCTTTATTATGTTTTTCTATATCTACCTTCTTATCTTGATTTCTAGTGCTTAGTTTACGTTGCCCGCTGTTTTACTTCAGTTTATTTATCCTTTTTTTCTGTTTCGCTCCTTTTTTTCGCCTGACCGTCACAGCGAGGACGGCGGGTGAAGCATATATGGAAATTAATTGATTGACCGCGATGTGATCATCATCATCATCACCATACACGTTAGCTAGAGGTGGGGAACACCTCTGTTACTGTGCCGCAATACAGAAAAAAAGGAGAAAAAAACTGCAACTGGTGCAAGCTGGCTGAGCTACCGGTAACGGATGAGCATCGTCCCGGTAAGCTACCAGCCGGCTGCTGTGCATCAAAAAATTACTATGCATAATTATATAAGGCTAAATATCATCATCATCATCATCATTACACGTTAGCTGGAGGTGGAAAACACCTCAGCTATTGTGCCGCAATACAAAAGGCAAGAAAAGAAAAAACAAACAAACAGTGGCACGCCCGCTGAGTCCCCAGTAACGGATGGACATCGTTCCGGAGAGCTAACAGCTGGCTGCCGTAAAAGAAAGTCATATTATGCCTAACGATTGAGATCGTGATTGGAGGGGATGCTAAACAGGAGGGGGATGGACAAAGGAACTCACAACACAAACGCCATTGGGGCCGGCTCCTAGCCATATCAGCAAGTGTGTCCAGCCAAACGTGTTCACCGTCCTTAGGACCCCAGCCAGGCAGTCGGGATGCACCAACCGACGCCAACTTCGAAGTGAGGGTTTTCATTTCTCGCGACCAAGTCATCACTTGGCCTCCCCTCCTCCTCTTCCAACCGCACCCACAACGCGCAAACAATGCACGTCGTGGGAGTCGGTGTGCTGGCATGCGCAAGACGTGGCCCAGCCATCGGAGCCTGGTGCGTGATATAATCGTGCTGAGCGGTTCACTCGCTCTTCCTGCACCAAATACGCGACGTCGAACACGCTCATTGCTCACGTGGTGTTCCCACCAGACATGAGCTAAGCTGCGAAGGCAGCGATGATCGAACGTGACGAGTCTCTTCATGTCTGTCGACCTGATGGGCCAAGTTTCACAGCCATATAGGAGAGTTGAACGGACGGCTGCGTTGTAAACTCTGCCCTTGAGGGCGAGAGTAATATCGCGTCTGCGCCACAGGTGGCGGAGATTGGCAAAAGCACCTCGAGCTTTTGCTATACGGTTCGTAACCTCATCTTCAATCCCACGAGTGCTAATATAGCTGCCCAGGTACTTGAATTCCTGAACGACTTCTAGCAGATCACCACCAAGCGTTAGCGCAGGATTGGGTCCCTGCCAATCTTGGAGAAGTACTTTGCATTTTGATGGAGCAAAGCATAGCCCAAAACGACTGACAGCCAGTGCTAATCGGTTCAGTGCTCTTTGGCATGTTTGGAGGCTGTCACAGATTAGGGCAATATCGTCTGCATACTCCAAGTCAAGAAGTCGCTCACCAGGGAGTAGCTCCACACCTTCTAGGTCGTGTCCAGCGAACGCTGTTTCCATGACTTCATCAATAGCGAAGTTGAAGAGGAAAGATGACAGCGGGCATCCTTGTCTCACACCGCTATAAGGCTAAATAATGAGATCTTGGTTGGAGGGGGAGGCTAAGAGGGATGGGGTGGGACAAAGAAACTCAGCACGAACGCCACTGAGGTCGACTCTTAGCCATATCCGCAAGTGTGTCCAACCAAACGTGTTCATCGTCTTTCGGACCCCAACCAGGGAGCCGAGACGCTCCAACCGAGGCCAGCTCAGAAGTGAGGGCCTTCATTCCCCTCGACCAAATCATCGCTTGACCACCCCTCCTCTTCTTCCATCCACACCCCCGGCGCGCAAACAACGCACGTCGCGGAAATCGGTGGGCTGGCATGCGTAACACGTGGCCGAGCCATCGGAGCCTGATGCGTGAAATAACGGTCCTGAGCGGTTCAGTTCCTTTTCCTGTGCCATAAACAAGGCGTCGAACACGCTCGTTGCTCACGCGGCGTTCCCACCAGATATGAGCTAAATTGCGAAGGCACCGGTGGTCGAACGTAACTGGCCTCTTCAGGTCTGCTGCTTTAAGCGGCCAGGTTTCACAACCGTACAGTAGGGTCGAACATACCGCTGCATTGTACACTCTACCCTTCATGGCAAGAGTGATGTCGCGCCGGCGCCACAAGTGGCGAAGGTTAGCAAAAGCGCCCCGATCTTTTGCTATACGATTCGTGATTTCATCTTCAATCCCACGGGCGCTGATACAACTTCCCAGGTAGTTGACTTTTTGAACGACTTCTAGCTGATTCTCACCAAGGGTCAGTGCAGGAGGCGGTCCGGACCAATCTTGGAGGAACGCTTTGCACTTCGATGGTGCAAAGCAAAGCCCAAAGTGACGGACAGCTAGTGCTAATCTGTCCAGTGCCGCTTGGCATGTTTGTGAGCTGTCACAGATCAGGGCAATATCATCAGCATACTCTAAGTCAAGAAGTCGTTCTCCTGGGAGTAGCTCCGCACCTGACAGTATCCTGCCCACGCAATACTATGAATTTTCCTTCAAGCAATTTCTTGATGCTCTGACCACCGCAGAGGATAATCAACGGTGCCCTATCTGCTGCATCGAGCAGGGTGGATAGGGGTTTGGATGCTACTGCTCAAGCCTTCCCGTCTTCTTATTCCCCCTCTTACGCTTTTTCACTCTTACCGTCCCATTCCAACTTCACTTATATCCCCCCAGTTTTCAACCCCCCGATTCTTGGCCCTCCCCCAACATGCTTTGCTAGGCATTTACCTTCTAATTCCAACTCACACGTGAACGCGGAGCGTCACTCCTCTCCTGTCGACAAGCCCAGGTCCAACCAAGCGGTCCACTCCAGTTCATCGGCTTCCATTTGGAGCCCTCGATCCTCCTTCAGATTGGCAGGCCTCAATGTACGCACACTGCTACAAATCGGTCAACAGGCAGCACTTGCCCGAACATTGGACACCCTGTTGATCGATATCTGCTGCTTATCAGAGACTCGCCTGCAAGACTCGAGCACTGTGCTCACTCTGCGATCCCCTTCAGGTGACGCAAGCAGTATTTTCTCCTTGCGCCTATCCGGTGATGATGCAGCTTCGAGCACCGGCCAAGCTGGTGTTGGCATTGCCCTGAGTCCCCGGGCTGAAGCTGCTCTGGTTGATTGGATTCCAATCAGTAGCCGTATGTGTGCGGTCCGATTGGCTGGATCGTTTAAAGCTTCGAAGTCGCGCGGGACTAATAGATGTCTATTCATCATCGCTGCCTATGCGCCCACAAACTGTAGCGATGATTCGGTAAAGAACGACTTCTACCGCCAACTGACCCAGCTCCTTCGCCACAGAAGAAGCACAGATACTGTTGTGCTGGCGGGGGATATGAACGCACAAGTTGGAAAGTTGTCCACTGATGAACTGCATCTGGGCGGTCAACACGGTGTAGGCTCCCGTAATGATAACGGTGAGCGGTTACTTCATTTGTGTGAAGATGCTCGCTTATTTCTTGCGAGCACTAATTTCCGACACAGCACTCGCCGGAGGGTGACTTGGCGCCCACCAATCTCGAACCAGCCTTGGACGCAGATCGATCACATTGCGATAAGTTACCGCTGGAGAGGCTGCATCCAGAATTGTCGCTCCATTTGGAGCACATGTGTGGACACCGATCATGCACTTGTATGTGCTGACGTGCGGATGTGTTTTGGCGGACGCCCACGAGGACGCTGTGAGCGTATAGACACCAGCCAACTGACAAAGCCAGCTGTTCTGAATGCGTATCGAAGTACGCTGACATGCGAGTTGAGCAAGCGCTCACAGGAGACAACTGATGGTCACTGGTCACATGTTCGACAGACCTTACTAGCAGCAGGCAAATCCTCATGTGGTATGTCTAATAGACAACATGGACATTGGGTCTCTTCTCAGTCTCTGGAACTTATCGATGCTCGCCGGCAAATTCAGGCTGGAAGCGAGCACAATAAAACTCTCAAAGAGCTCCGGGCAAAACTCCGTGCTAGCCTAAAGAGAGACCGCGAACTTTGGTGGTCTCATCGTGCGTCAGAGATGGAGGTGGCCGCTGCCCTTGGCAACCATCGTAAGTTATTCCGTCTGATACGGGAAACGGGCAGCAGGAGACCTGGTGTTAGTGAAACTATATGTGACGAGAGTGAACAGCCTATCCACAATTTGTCAAAACGTCTGGAACGTTCGGCTGAGTATTTTGAAAAGCAATTTAATCGGCAAGAATTGTTCGATTCGCCGGTCACTGATCGCCCCGCTCCGTGGGCTGTCCCTTTGGATCCACCCTCTCGCTCAGAACTCCAACGTGAGATTGGACTGTTGAAGTTGAACAAAGCCGCGGGACCAGATGATCTTCCTCCAGCCCTCTTCAAATTTGGAAGCTTTGCTGTTGTTGATGCTTTGCATGAATTACTAGTGAAACTGTGGGAGCAGGAGATTGTCCCAATCGACTGGAGCCGCTCCGTTATTGTTCCCATCTTCAAAGGCGGCTCGCGCTCGGAATGCGGCAACCATAGAGGAATCAGTCTGATCTCCATCGCCTCCAAATTACTCGCGTCCATAATTCTCCACAGACTGACTGGCGCTCGTGAAAGCCAGGTTCGTGAGGAGCAAGCCGGGTTTCGTCAGGGTCGTGGCTGCATCGATCACATCTTCACCTTGCGTCAGTTGTTGGAGCACCGTCACACATATTGGCGGCCCACCGTAGTCGTGTTCCTCGATATCAAAGGTGCCTTCGATTCGGTTGATCGATGTGTCCTTTGGAATTGTCTACTCAGGAAAAGTGTGCCCGAGAAATATGTAAATATTATCCAAGCATTATATGCGCGTAGCACGGGCAGAGTAAGGGCTTACGGCAAGCTGTCGCCACCCTTCAATATCTCCAGCGGTGTAAGACAAGGATGCCCGCTGTCACCTTTCCTATTCAACTTCGCTATTGACGAAGTCATGCAGATTGCATTTACAGGACATCACTTGGAAGGTGTGGAGCTACTCCCAGGAGAACGACTTCTTGACTTAGAGTAGGCAGACGACATTGCCCTCATCTGTGACAGCTCCCAGACGTGTCAAGCCGCGCTGGACAGATTAGCACTGGCTGTCAGTCGCTTCGGGCTTTGCTTTGCACCATCGAAGTGCAAAGCGTTCCTCCAGAATTGGCAGGGTTCGCCCCCTGTGCTGACCCTTAGTGGGGATCAGCTAGAAGTCGTTCAGAAATTCAATTACCTGGGAAGTTGTATCAGCGCCCTTGGGATCGAAGACGAGATCACGAACCGTATAGCGAAAGCTCGGAGTGTTTTTGCTAACCTTCGCCACCTATGGCGACGGCGCGACATTACTCTCGCCTTGAAGGGTAGAGTGTACAATGCAGCGGTACGTTCGACCTTACTGTACGGTTGCGAAACCTGGCCCCTAAGATCGGCGGACATGAAGAGGCTAGTTACGTTCGACCATCGGTGCCTTCGCAGTTTGGCTCACATTTGGTGGGAACACCGCGTGAGCAACGAGCGTGTTCGCCGCCTTGTTTACGGCCTAGGAAAAGGGAATGAACCGCTCAGCACCGTCATTTCACGTACCAGGCTCCGATGGCTGGGCCACGTGTTACGCATGCCAGCCCACCGACTCCCTCGACGTGCGTTGTTTGCTCACCGGGGATGTGGGTGGAAGAAGAGGAGAGGTGGCCAAGCGATGACTTGGTCCAGAGGAATGAAATCCCTCACTTCGGAACTAGCCTCGATTGGAGCTTCACGGCTCCCTGGTTGGGGTCCAAAAGACGGTGAACACGTTTGGCTGGATACACTTGCTGACATGGCAAGGAGCCGACCTCAGTGGCGTTCCTGTTGTGAGTTTCTTTGTCCCTCCCCATCCCTTTAGCCTCCCCCTCCATCTACGATCTTAATTCGTAGGGTAAAACGTAATTAAATTGTTGTTTTTTGCCTAGTAGCCGGCTGGTAGCTTACCGGAACGATGCCCATCCGTAGCTGGTAGCTCAGCTGGCATGCAACTGTCGTATTTATTTTTCCTTTATGTATTGTATGTATGTATGTATTCCCTTTATGTATTGCGGTACAATAGCGGAGGTGTTTTACCACCTCTAGCTGACATGTATAATGAGGATGATGATGATGAGCTCCACACCTTCTAAATCGTGTCCTGTGAACGCGATTTTCATGACTTCGTCAACAGCGAAGTTGAAGAGGAAAGGTGACAGCGGGCATCCTTGTCTCACGCCGCTGGAGATATTAAAGGGCGACGACAACTTGCCGTAAGCCCTCACTCTGCCCGAGCTACGCGCATATAATGCTCGGATAATATTCACATATTTCTCAGGTATACCTTTCCTGAGTAGACAGTCCCAAAGTGCATGTCTATCCACCGAATCGAATGCACCTTTGATATCGAGGAACACGACAACGGTGGGCCGCCAATATGTATGACGGTGCTCCAACAACTGATGCAAGGTGAAGATATGGTCAATGCAGCCACGACCTCGACGAAATCCAGCTTGCTCTTCACGCATCTGGCTTTCACGAGTGCTAGTCAGTCTGTGAAGGATGACACAGGCAAGCAATTTGGAGGCGATGGAGATCAGACTGATCCTCTATGGCTGCCGCATTCCGATCGTGAGCCTACTTTGAAAATTGGGACTATGATGGAGCAGCTCTAATCGGCTGGGACAGTCTCCTGCTCCCACAGTTCCACTAGTAACTCGTGTAAATCATCCACAAGAGCAGGTCCACCGAATTTGAAGAGGGCTGGAGAAAGATCATCTGGTCCCGCGGCTTTATTTAACTTCAACAGTTTGATCTCACGTTCGACTTCTGAGCGAGAGGGTGGATCCAAAGGAACAGCCCACGGAGCAGGGCGATCAATGGTCGGCGAGAAATCTAACAATTCCGACCGATTAAATTGCCTTTCAAAGTGCTCAGCCCAACGCTCCAAGCGTTTTAACAAGTTGTGGATAGGCTGTCCACTCTCGTCACGTATAGTTTCACTAACACCAGGTCTCCTGCTGCCCGTTTCCCGTATCAGACGGAATAACTCA
Source organism: Dicrocoelium dendriticum (assembly GCA_944474145.2). Taxonomy (NCBI): domain Eukaryota; kingdom Metazoa; phylum Platyhelminthes; class Trematoda; order Plagiorchiida; family Dicrocoeliidae; genus Dicrocoelium; species Dicrocoelium dendriticum. Next base: position 70,145,803 of record OX104061.1, read on the forward strand.
CGGTGGTTACCAAGGGCAGCGATGTAATACGTACTTGCCGATTGGACGTCTCGGAAGACAAATCGATTCGCTAAAACCTACCCCGGATCAACAGCTATTTCACAATGGAATATTCATGAGATTCTCCTTTTATTCCTGTCCCACTTGAACACTAACAGTGCTCATTTCATTTTTCGCTCCATGTCGTCTATCGCGATGAGGAGACTCGCGGGCATTGACGTGATGTGATGATGTGCATGTCTCATCGACCCACTGCGTTATGTTGCGTATTGTGTTTGCCTCATTGGGGTCACTCATACCGACGGATCGATCATTGGTTAAAGGCCAGACAAACTCAGTCTCCTGGTCTAGAATGCGGTAGTCGTGTGCAATCTGTCGGATATGAGAATAAACGGATGATCGTAGGTGAGCGGAAGAACAGAAAATAAGCTAGGCAAATTTTTTTGGTAAAAGGGCGTTAGAGTAACTATGGCTAAAATTAAGGCACCATGCGGAGATGTGAACGCTTGCAGTGTGCAAAGATGACCGCAGGTAGCAGTTCATATCCGTGCTGGAAAGGCGGGTGTGTGTGCTAACTCAAACTAGCGAGCCACTTAATTTACTACTTACATAAGCAAATGATAATTTTAGAATATTTAACACATCAGTCCGCAGCCACACGTGGGAAATCTTTAGGTCACTACAGGCCTCCTAGGTTAGGAGTTGGAGGGAGACTCGTTATTCCATAAAATGGACTCTCTGTAGTCCAGTGCCAAAACTTCTGCATTTGGGGTCAGCTTATTGAATCGTAGGCCTTGGTTGAGAACACTGATCTTTCTCCTGTCTTTCTGAGCTTCCTGCCGTATGCTGCCGTCGCAGTGGGTAATCAACGGCACTATATCGGCTACATCGAGCAGGGTAGATAGGGGTGAGGATGCAACTGCCCAGGTCTCGCCTTTTTATTCTTTTCTTTGTATTTTCATCCCTATCGTCCTCTTCCAACTTCGCATTTTACCCTCTATTTTAAACCCCCCAACTTTAGGTCCTTCCTATTTTGTTTCCATAGCCTCTTGTCTTCTGGTTTCTTCCCACGCGCGATAGCAGGGCGTCCCTGTGGTCCAATCGACAACAGCATGTTCAGCCAAGCAGACAACATTAGTTCATCCATTTCTATTTGCAACCGTCAATCTCTCTACGCCAGGCATTACAGTCTGTACACTTTGTTTGTTATTGCTAAGCATACAACGCTTGATCTATCGATCACTATTTGCCATTTATCGGAAATTCGTTTGCAACATTTAAGTTCTGTGTTCCTCTTGCGTTCCCCCACATGCAACACTGGCGGTTATGTTGGTGTGAGCCGTATCCCGACTCCCCAGGCTGAAGCTGTCCTCACCATTTAGATCCCAACGAACATCCGAATGTGCACCGTCAAATAGACTGGCTCGTTCAAAATTTGAAAATCGCGCGGAGACAAACAGTGCCAGTTTGACGTTGCAGCCTCCGCCCCCACAAACCGTTGCACTGACTCGGTGAAAGATGACTTCTATCACCAACTGAACGCGCTGCTTTGTTGCAGTTACTACTGGTACCGTAGTGCTGGTTAATGGTGACATGGACGCCCAAGTTGGAAAATTGCTCACAACACGTTGTAGGCTCCCTTAATGATAATGGTGAGCGGTCGCTACACCTGTGTAAAGATGCTCGTCAAACTTCCGACACAGCACCCGCCGGAGTGTGCCATGGCACCCACCAGCATTGGAGCAGCCATACATGCGAATTGATCACATCATGATCAATTCCCGCTGGAGAGGCTGTGTCCAAAACTGTCGCTCTATTTGGAGCACGAGCGGGGATACCGATCACGCACTAATATGTGCCGATCTTCGAGCTCGCTTCGGCGGACGTTTAAGACGATACTATTAACATATGGACACCAAGTAATTAATGAAGCCAGATGTTCTGAATGTGTAGGGAACGGCACTGGTATGCGGATTGAGTAAGCGCTCAATGAACACATTGGCAAATCACTGGTTGCATATACATCAAACATTATCAGCAGCTGCCATAACTTCATGTGGCGAATATGCATATTGTGTCTCTTCGCAGTCTCTCTAACCTGGATGCTCGCCGACACATTTCCTCTGGAAGTGAACACGAGACTCGCAAAGATTTAAGAGCGAAACTGCGTGCTAGCCTGATGAGAGACGGCGAAGCCTGGTGGTGTCACTGCACATGGGAGATAGAAGTGGCATCTGCTCTTGGAGGCAGTCGTCTGATAGGGGAAGCAGGCAGCAGAAAACCTGGTGTTAACAAGACCATGTGCGGCGAGAATGGACAGCCAAAACACATCTTGTCACAGCGTTTGGCGCATTGGGCCGAATGTTTTGGAATTGCCATCCCCTTAAACTCCATTGACCGCCCTTCTCCTTAGGCTGTCTTCTAGATTCGTCGTCACGTGCTGAACTGGAATATGAGATAGGCAGTTGAAACTGAATAAGGCCGCAGGAGCAGATATACTTTGTCCAGCCCTCTACAAATTTTACCCCGTTTTAACGACGGTAGTCTGTCTAATCGATGTAACTGATATATAATTGTACTAGCCTGATGAAGAATTATCGAAAACATATGTTCGCTAACATTGACTTTTGATTATCTTTATGGGTTTCTTTAAATCCTACAAATTCGTCTGCCGGTAGCCGAAAGGATCGCACGCCTGGCTTGCAATTCTTAGGTCACCGGTTCGAATCCACGTAGGGGCAGGCGTCCTCGCGGTATAGTCAACCTGCGCGCGACCGGTGGTGGTCGCATGGCAGAAAAGCGTCGGTACGGTGTTCCGGCGTACTGCTGGTGACATGACCTCTCGAAATTCAGAGGACCAACTCTAGTAAATAATCTCTATAACATACTTGTGGAGATATGGGAGTGGGAGACTATCCAAACAGACTGGAGGCGCTCCGGTATAGTTCCGATTTTCAAGTGAGACTCAAGTTCAGAATACGGCAATCGTAGTGTGACCAGTCCGATCTCCATTGTTATTCTCCATAGATTGACTGAAATTTGTGAATGCCGCGTTCGCGAGAATCGAGCTGAGTTTAGTCGCAGTTATAGATATATTTTCCACATCTTCAAACCACACATCTTATTGCCTCAGTGGTTTAGATAGCCCCATATTTATTGGCAACAACTCTCTACATCAAAGTGGCCTCTGATTCCGTTGATCGATGTGCCCTTGGGGACTTTCTGCTGAGGAAGGGTGTTCGTGGGAAATACCTAAGCATTATCAGAGCGCTTTACGTGCATAGTTCGGGTAGAGTGAGGGTTTTTGGCGAACTTCCGCCGCCCTTCAATATCTCCAGCGGTGTGAGACATGGTTGCCCCATGTTACCTTTCCTTTTTAAATTCGCCACCGACGAAGTCGTGGAAGGTGCATTCATTAAGCAGGACTTGGAAGGTGCGGAGCTATTCCCCGGTAACCGACTTCTTGACCATGGAGTACGCCAGCGACATTATCCTCATCTGTGACACCTTCCCTTCCCGAAAAAGGTAACGCGATAAATTAGCACTGGCTGTCCATCTTTTCGGATTATGCTTAGAACTGTCGAAATGCCGTCTTCTGCAAGATTGCCAGGGACCCATTCCTGCGCTGACCCTTAGTGATTAGCAGTTAGAAGTCATTTTGAAATGCAAGTATCCAGGTAAATATAAAATGAAGCCCGTGGAATAGATGCTGTCTAGCAAAACTTCGAGGCGATTTCCATAATCTCCGTCACCTGTGGCGCCGGCGCGACATCTGTCGCCTTGAAGGCAGAGTTGACGATGTAGCTTTCCATTCAGCCTTTTCGTACGGTTGGAAAGCCTAGCCCATCGACGGACAGAAAGAGGCTAGTTGCGTTCGACCGCCGCTGTCTTCGCAGTTTGGCTCATCTCTGGTGGGAACACCGCGTGAATAATGAGCATGTTCAGCGTCGTGTATTCGGTGCAGGAAGAGCAAGTGAATCGTCCAGTGGCGTTTTATCACACACCGGACTTCGATGGATGGGCCACCCGTTGCCCTCGTCAGCACGCCGACTCCCTCGAAGCGCGTTTTTTGTGCAACCGGGGTGTGGATGGTAGAGGAGGAGAGGATCCAAGTGATGATGAGGAATGAGTTCCTCGCTTCGAACTTAACGTCGATTTGAGCATTCTGATTTCCTGATAGGGGTCCGAAGGATGATGAGCACGTTTGGTTGGATACATTTGTTAACAATAACGTTTTCTTAGCCTTCTCCTTCTTCACTTCCCTCTAGTCATGTTCGATGCGTACTACGATACTAAGTAGTATGTCACTTGTTTTGGGTCTTTATTTTGTATTCTGTGATTTTTACTATCTCTCTTCGTTCATAAATCCAATCTTTATGTTGCAGTACAATGGCTGAGGTGGTTCTCATCTGCAACTAACGTGTGCTGCTTATGAGTGATGGTCACGTCATCCTTAATGCTGGTTATCTACATGGCCTTAATCCTTCATATAGTCTCTTCTCACTTCTCGACTACTGGAACTAGTAAGTAAGCATCAGCTAGATCGAGCTTCGCAAACCATTTACCACCGTTAAGCTTGGTGAACATATCTTCAAGGATAGGCAAAGGATACTGGTGATTCTCCAACATGGAATTTAGGCCGGTTGAAAAGTCGGCACAAATACCTACCTTGCCCTTTCTTTACCACAACGATAGGTGACGCCCATTCTGAGTAATGTACGCGCTCGATTATGCCTTCCGACTACAGACGATTTAACTCAGACTCCACTATTAGTGGGGTTACGTACAGCACTGGACGTTTATCTCTAGAAACTGATCTGGCGTCTGGTTTGTTCAGCTCAGCTCTGGCTATCCGGCAGAATTGAAGACCGAGTTGAAACGGACTTACGTTTCGTCACTTCAATTCTGTCATGTGTTACGCATGCCAGCCCACGTACTCCCGCGACGCGCGTTGTTTGCGCACCGGGGGTGTGGATGGAAGAAGAGGAGGGGTAGCCAAGCGATGACTTGGTCAAGAGGAATGAAGGCTCTTACTTCGAAGCTGGCCTCAGTTGAAGTGTCTCGGCTCCCTGGTTGGGGTCCGAAAGACGATGAACACATTTGGCTGAAAACACTTGATGATATGGCTAGGAGCCGAATTCAGTGGCGTTCATGCTGTGAGTTTCTTTGTCCCACCCCCATCCCTCTTAGCCTCCCCCTCCAACCACAATCTCACCATTTGGCATTTTATAATTTTGCATAGTAAATCATTTTTTTCTGCTGCATAGTAGTAGCCGGCTGGTAGCTTATCGTAACGATGCCTATCCGTTACCGGTAACTCGGTTGGCTTGCACCTGTTGCATTTTATTCCCATTTTTCTTTTAGGTATTGCGGCACAGTAACTGAGATGTTTCCACCTCTAGCTAACATGTATAGTGTGTGTCTGCAATTTGACTGTAAAGTTCGAGGTTCGTATTCGGCGTCTGTGCAGGTCTCTCGACTTGTAATTCCTGGCATATACTATTAACTGACTGATCAATTAAGTTCAATTCCTTCACCCATTCGAAACCCAGCAAATTCAATCCAGGCTGATCTGACACAAAACGGCTTGTATAAATGTGCTGATCGCGGGAACATACCTGACAATGCAACTCTGAGTAATTTCAAGATACCCCCGGATGCGTCTCATGCTGTGTGGTCTGTATGGACAAGCGGCGGTCGTCCCAGCATACACCATATGTCTCGATAAATCAAGCTGATGTCTGACCCAGTATCCAGCTGCATCCCAACTTATTTATCATTGATCTTCAAACTTGTAGACTTACGCCTGCTGACGTCGTCAATCTTGGAAGTCGCCGTCACAGTTTTGGTCTCGTCGTGACATCGGAAAGTCGCCGGGATTTGACGCCGTTTTCCGTTCACTCTTGCTCGCTTCGCAAGACAACACGACTCTGTGTTCTCGCTTACCGCAGCGATTTCAAATGTGATTCCGGAACAGGCAGTTTCAAGCAAAGTGCCAGTCCCTGCAAAACCAACAAGCAAGAGGGGGTTTGGAATGTACTGAACTCACATGAACCGATTCTTTATGAGAACTTCGACTGACCCCGCAAAAGATATTCGGGTTACTGGAAGTGGATGGCTGTAGGATCATAGCAGCATCATGCTTCAAGTTCATCAACCTTTAGCATTCGTTCATCACTTCCTGCAGTGTGATCTCGGGATTTTGTTCAATTCTGCCCATTACTCTTGTTCAGACATCAGCATCTTTGGTCGCTTGAAGACCACACACATAAATAAGGCACTTGTGCTGATCACCTATCATCTTGTGAAACAGCGACTGTTCACACTCACGATTCATCGTCTCGCTTGGTCATTGTCAAGCACCTGTATCGGATATTGAATAGCAACGACTACTCTCCAAATATCTGCGACAAAGTAGCAACTGCTTCACCTTATGTTAACTTGATGATCTTCGGTACGATGAAATTCATAAACTTTTCATTCTCGGCCGCTCCCGATTTCCGTATTATGAGGCGAATTCTCTTGTCTTCTGAGGCACCGAATAAATCAACGCGAAACAGGCCTTCGTATTTATGGAACCACGATTCATAAGTAATAACGGCCTCGGCATCGTAACGGAACTCACAAGCTTGCTGGAACAAGGTTTCTGTTGTGGGGCCACTTGCTCCTGATATCGAGCCTGCATGTAGTGACAGATTCTTGGTCAGCGTTTCCGTCAGTCTGGTCTGTGCTTTCTCAAACTGCGCTTGCTGTTGCTGCCACAGAGTCTGCAATTGTTTAAAACCGACTTGACATCTTTGGGTTCTTCTGACTCCTGTCGCCACGGTTGTATTGTTGCTGCTTACTTTACTTGTGAGACTGCGATCGTCTGACTTCTCAGTCATGCGCCCAGCCAACCGATGGAAATGCAGAAGACTATAACTGGGTAGATGGGGTGAGTATGTCTACAGGATAGGTCAACTCTATTTATTGGTAACTAAAACATGCCAATTTTGGAGGTCAAGGTCACCCACTCTTCTGTGTCTGCCTTTCAGTCAGTGTGAGTGAATTCCGTTCCACAGGTTTACCATATTGACGGAACAGTTCGATTCTGTTGAGGCGGGCTTGTATTTGCTGGCCGATCAGCTCGCACTCGATTCCCAAATTCGGCGGAAGGTCGCACCACGCCCGTGCTGATGACTTCTGCATGTAACAGACAACGCAGTGCTCCGCGGTAAACCCGCGCGCAGCCTCGTATCTGGACACAGGCTCCGCTTACCTCTATTAACCTCATTGACAGGACAGTAAAGCTGGTCATCGATAACTACTTAATAATAATAATAATGTGTTTGCCACCAAACACTAGCCATACACCAACCATTTAACGTCGGTGTCATTAGACCTTTAAAGTTTGCTTGGAAATCTATTCTGAAGGCGTACTTTCGAGAAGGCAGACTCCATGATGTTAGCAAGGAAGTTTCTTTCTTCCATGGGTAAACAACTATTTGACCGATCGTCGCATAAAAATGTTGTCAATGGATTCAGAGGCATTGGGATCTATCCAGTTAGTAACGAAGCCATTCCGCACAGAATTGCAACTTCTGTGTATACTAATCAGGCCGTTTTTCTAGTAACTGCAGCAGTGCTCGAGAGAAAAAGAAAGAGTCAAGGCAATGCTTGGAAAAGTATTAACAACAGTGGAGGTATCAGCCGGGTTTCGTAACGAAGAAAAGGAAGGGAAGTTAATAAGTCGATGAAAAGTCCAATAAATGCCAATTCCATCCTCAACTTGCCGACAGATAAGGAGCAGACTGGAAAAAGTACACAAATGAACAAAACTGAAGGTACATGCAATATTGTAGGACTAGTTACTACTAGTCCGAGACGGTGCGCGAAAATACGCGCGGATATCAGAAGGCAATGGGAGTCGGACACAGCGGATTGTATTCGATAGGTTACAATATGAAGCGGACGGATGAAACGAGGCAAGAGCGTACACATGAGCGCGGGGACTTACAAGGCAGTTGTGTGTCGAGCCGGTTGTAAGATTAAAACAAGAAGGAGTAATGTACAATCGGTCAACAAGTAAATTGTACATGAAAGAGAAGAGTTGTCTTTCTGGGCGCTACAGAGCTCCCCCCCTAGAAGGCTGAACATAGAAAGCCCTCGAAATCGAAAAGGAATGTTGAAACGCGGTTCATAAGGCAAAATCGTGTCGAGTAAAAATGAGGGAGCGTTCGTGTAAATGGGGGTTCGTCGGAAGTCGGAGTCCGCTCTGCCGTATATGATTTGTTATTTATTGATTGCAGGGCTGGGTGCATTTCGGCGAGCCGTTGGAGCGGGCTTGTCGGACTACAAAAAATCTGGCTAGCCCAGAAAAAGGCCGACAGGATCTCAACCTCCGTTGCTGCCAAACGGTGCGCTTGGGAGTGGTCTCTCCCCCCGCCGCACCCCGCCCCACGCCAAAACGACCCTCGTCCCACGAAGAAACGACCATGGTCTCACGGAGAAGCGAACCTCGTCCCGGGAAAAAGCGACACTCGTCCCTCGAAGAAGCGATCCTCGTCCCGCGGAGAAGCGACCCTCGTCCCACGAAGAAGCGACATTCGTCCCGAGGAGAAATGACACTCGTCCGCAGAGAAACGACCAGTGTTCGCGTCAGGGTCCTCGAAAACATTCCTCGTGTGGGCCAGTCAATCGAAGGGGAGGGTTGGGGCATGTAGAGGCGAAAAAATAGAAAAACACGCGCAGAAAACGCAAAAGAACACACGAATGATCTGCGTGTTTAATTTTTTTGGTTTTTGAATATTTCTTTTGAAAAAGGTTTTTCGGAGGTTTTTGATATTTTTGTGTTTTCAAAACGTTAATCGACCAAAAATGGGACATATATATACAATATCTACAAAGCTAAAAGTATTTACACTGTACATAGTCGGAAAAACGAACGGGCTTACGCACCTCCCGACCACGGCGATTGGTCGTGGGAGGCAGTGGGTTAGATTCGGAAGATATCGGGACGGCTGAAGCTTGTAGACCGAGATCGTGGTCTGGTTGAACCGCACTAGAATTCTGTAAGCTGGTGCGGTGGGTTGTGACGTCGCTCGAAACACTACTAGACGAAGTAGGCGAGGGGTTTTCTTCCATAAAGGCAGGTTTTAGACGGTCGATGGTGACGACTTCGTGTCGACCACCGTGGTCAATAGTGTACGCCTTACTCGCACGATGTAGCACCTTAAATGGTCCTATGTACGGCGACTGAAGAGGATGTCGAACATCGTCTGCGCGAAGAAGGACGTGGGAACACGAGGACAGCTTCTCAGGCACGTACACTGGTGTCTTTTGCGATCGAGGAGCGGGTGGACGTAGCTCACGCATCTGGTGAGCCAATCGATCCGTGTAACTTCGGTAGTCAAAAGTGGAAATATGTAGGGCTGGTGTTACCAGCTGTCCGGGCAACCGCAGCGTGCGGCCGTAAACTAGCTGCGCGGGTGTGGCGTTGAAATCGGTTTTAACCGTGTTTCTTCAGCCTAGGAAAACGAGGGGCAGCGTTTCAGACCATGAAGGATCTGCGTGCGCACGTAGCGCTGCCTTCAACTGGCGGTGAAAACGCCCCACCATGCCATTAGCTGCCGGATGATACGCTGTCGTCTGAACGTGGCGATAGCCTAAATCCTTAAGCAATGTGGCAAACGTTGACGAGAAATGTGACCCTCGATCGGTGCTCACGATGGCGGGACAGCGGTATTGAGCTACCCAGCGCTCCATAAAAGCTTTCGCTACCGTTTCCGAGGAGCAATTTGGGATAAGGACGGCCTCAGGCCATCTAGCAAATCGATCGATGCAGGTCAGTAGATATACAGAGCCTTTAGAAGGCCATAGAGAACCTACGAGGTCGACGTGCACGTGATAAAAACGAGCGTCCGGCGTGGGAAACGTGCCTAATGGGCTTCTCGTGTGCTTGTGCACCTTCGCGCGTTGACACGAAACGCAAGCAGCTGCCCAAGTACGGACGTCCCGATTAACATTGCGCCAAACGAATCGTGCGGTTACGAGTTTAACCGATGCACGAACACCTGGATGAGGCAAGCCGTGCAACGTGTCGAACGCGGTCTGCCGAAACTCGAGTGGGACGACTGGGCGCGGCGTGCCCAGAGATAAATCGCAGAGTATAGTGCCGTCTGATGATGTCAGCGGAACGGGTCGTATGTCCAATGAGGGAGACCTGCTTAGTAGATCAACTTCAGGATTGTTGAGTTGTGCTGTGGCCATGGCTGCCAAGTCGATAGCAGTGCCGGCGTCAGCGGAGATAGCTTGGATTCGGGAAGTGCATCGGCGACGGCGTTGTGCACACCTGAGACATGCCGTATATCGGTCGTAAACTGAGCGATATAGTCAAGGTGGCGCGACTCTCTAGGAGAGTATCGGTCGGTAGTCGGGCCGAGCACGTAAGTCAGGGGTTTGTGGTCGGTGAAGACGACAAAGGAACGGCCTTCTAGTACTTGTCGAAAGTGACGTATCGCTAGATATACGGCTAGTAATTCTCTACCAAACGTGCTGTAGCGAGATTCGGTAGGTTGTAGGCGTTTGGAGAAAAACGCTAAGGGTTGCCACGTATCGGCTACTCATTGCTGCAAAACAGCGCCGACTGCCACGTCCGAGGCGTCAGTACTGACGGGCAGTGGGGCGGCCGGATCGTGATGCGCTATAGAAGTTATGTTGGCGATAGCCTCTTTCAGCGACTTAAAAGCAGCGCGTGCTGAGGCCGGAAATTCGAATTTCTTGTGTTTCCCTCGGAGAAGGTCCGTGAGGGGTTGCATCAGCGAGGCGCAGTTGGGTATAACTCGTCGGTAAAAGTTGACAAGGCCATCAAAACGCCTGAGCTGTTTGAAAGAATGAGGCTCGGGGTAGTCGATGATGGCTTGAATTTTATCTTGCAGTAGCACGACCCTGCAGTGGAGATACGATGGCCGAGGAAAATGACTGCATCGACACCAAACGAACACTTTTCTGCGTTGATCATCACTCCGTGTTGAGACAAACGATCAAAAAGTGTTCGTACGTGGCGCATGTGCTCTTCTCGTGAAGAGCTCGCGATTAAAATGTCATCAAGATACGTGTAAGCGAAGTCTAAGCCGCGACAAACTTGTTCGATGAAGCACTGAAAAGTTTGCGCGGCGTTCCTTAGGCCAAATGGCATGCGCAGAAACTCGAACAAACCAAATGGAGTCGTCACGGCAGTTTTAGCGATGTCAGCTTCGGCTACCGGAATTGGGTTGTATGCGCGTACCAAGTCAATTTTGCTAAAGATATTTTTACCCTCCAGACTGGCGGTGAGATCCACTATGTGTGGGATCGGGTAGCGATCAGGCGTGGTAACTGTATTCAAGGATCGATAGTCGCCGCAAGGACGCTAGTCCCCCATGACCTTCTTCGGGACCATGTGCAGAGGCGACGCCCATGGGCTGTTGGACGGTCTGACGATACCAAGTTGAAGCATGTGGTCAAGTTCGGCTCGTGCTGCGCGTAGTTTGTCAGGAGCAAGCCGTCTTGGTCGTGCGTTAACTGACTGACCGCGCGTAACTATGTGGTGAGCGACCTCTGTCGTGACTGGTGGAAGCTCTGCAGCCGGTCGAACCAGTCGCGGGTGTTCGGAGAGGAGGCTCAAATAGTCTGCGATCCGAACTACAGAGGTGATTATCGGGGCATCTGAAAGGACACCATCAACACCTAGTTTCGTACGATCGTCTAAAAGTCTGTGGCGACCAGCATCAACAAGCAACCCAAAATGTCGGAGGAAGTCGATACCGATAATTGCGAAGGGTACAGAGCAATCATGAAGACTCACTGAAAGTCTCGGCAAAGATTGAGGTCCAGGTTCATCATGCGCTGACCGAATGAAGCAATCGGAGAACCGTTGGCCGCACGCAAATTGTACGTAGGCTCTGAGTGCTTGTCGTTAGCGGTCGCCGGGATGACGCTGACTTCCGCTCCTGTATCGCTGAGGAATGTGATGGAAGAACGTCGATCCTTAACGTAAAACAGTCGGTTTGCTTGGTTATAGACGGATACGTTGGTCGTGCTAGTGTGCGGGCTATTTGATTTCCCTGAAGCAGCTGGGTCATGCCTGATGCAGGGAGACCGACAACGTCTTGCTCTTCCGCCGTATTGGCGGTGATACCAACATACTTCTTCGACGTGTTTGACATTATCTGACTGAGAACTTGTAGGGAAGATGTTGCGCTTTCGTGCCGAACGTGACGTGTTTGGTGCAGGCACATACGAGTCGCATTGAACGGTAGCCAAAACGTGGTCAGCAATTGACCGTGGCACACGCTGCTTCGAAGCCTTCATTGCTGCTATCTTGCTGCGAGGTAGCGCAATTTCCTCGTCTTTAGAGTCAGATCAGCCTAACGACTGGGAGCAAACATGAGATTCGGTTTTCATCGGTGAGAATACGTCACCGGAGCTACTGGTCTTCTGCTGCGGAAGCCGTTCAAACGCAGCGTCTGCCTTAGTGACTAATTCTTTCAGTGATGTATCTATAAACATGGACAGCATTACCGGTAATGGCTCTGGGAGACTTGCAAGCCACAGCTCCTTTATCCCTTCTTCGCTTAAGAATAAGGGACCAGCGATGCGCTGAAGTTCGCGGAGCAACACCGACGGCTTGCGATCTCCAAGCTTGAGACCATTCAGCTGCTCAAATTGAGTTCGTGCGCTGGGCCGTAACTCTTTCAAAATCGCTTGCTTCATCGTTTCATACTTTGCCTCATTGCATGGGCAGAGTAGAATGTCCTCAACCAGCGTCACAACCGACGAAGGAAGGCGTGGGACGTGCTGATTTTTCCTTGGAAGGTCCGCCGTATTTTCTAGTTCGATCTCGAATATCTTAAACCAAACCTCTGGATTGTGTTCCACGAAACTTGGAACAGCCAAAGTAAGCATGTTTTACGCTGTGAAACGACCCGGTTGCCACTCTCGAAATGTGAGTCGAAAGATAAGGAATGAACAAAATACGATAAAAGTAACAAAAGTACGCAAGAAACAAATGAATACAGGTATATAATCGAGAAAAAGGAACGAACTCACCAAAAAAATACAAACGAGAAAAAAGTTGAATTCACGCGTGCGAATCGGGGTCACCAATTTGTAGGACTAGTTACTACTAGTCCGAGACGGTGCGCGAAAATACGCGCGGATATCGGAAGGCAATGGGAGTTGGACACAGCGGATTGTATTCGATGGGTTACATTATGAAGCGGACGGATGAAACGAGACAAGAGCGTACACATGAGCGCGGGGACTTACAAGGCAGTTGTGTGTCGAGCCGGTTGTAAGATTAAAACAAGAAGGAGTAATGTACAATCGGTCAACAAGTAAATTGTACATGAAAGAGAAGAGTTGTCTTTCTGGGCGCTACAATATCATCATTGGGGACTAGCTTTTAGTTAAATATGAAGGTACAAAGACTGCACCAGTTCCTGGAACATGTTATTGAAATATCAGATAGGCTTGTACATGGTGAAATTTTTGACTAAATCATTAATTGGATCCCACTACATATTTCACAAAATGATGACATTGCTGATGTTCGTAAAAAGTATGCTTAAATGATATCACAATCTGCTTGCAATAGCCGTGAATAATATAAATTATCTAGTAATATGCTGTCAGTGAAATGTTTCTGCCACGGGCAACACTGAGATAGACCGTAGTATCACGATTACATGTTTTTGCAAGAACAAAAAAACTATCCTGATTTCATAAATTTTGTCAATATCATGATTTTGTATGAGACGTGTTGACACCAGCTTCCTTATTTTTACTGTAAGATGACGTCATTACTGGTGGAAGGCGATATATTCACTTTACCCCGAGGTATACTCATTTTTCCTCTTCACCGAGTAAAATATATATACTATAGGGGATAATAGGTATTCGGTGTAACTCAATATTTTACTGACAAAATATTCATTGATTATAAGCCTGATGTAAAATTTATGACGTAAAACTTTAATAAAATATAACAATCCGCTCAGAGCTATCGCATGAAAAATGATACCCAATTTATACTCATTTTTACCCCAGGTGACCCCATATCTATGTTTACACATCTTACCGCACTCTGAAAAGCTGATATTGTTCATGTGTTCCTGTTTATTTCAGGTTTAACTCGGGGCTTTGTTCCAGGAGTTCGAATATTTTTGTCCTCCAACGGTTATGATGCTGTACTGGACGTGCTTGAACGGCTGTGTTCATTGCCAAATGCTGCCGACTTGAATGAAGTTAAACGTGTTCGCGACAAAGGCTCCTTTCTGATTTATTGCCTTCTTCAAGATACTTTACCCGACTTGATGGGTAAGTGACGGTTCTCACTTCCTGTTATCATTCTTTTGCTTATGTATGAATTTTCTATCGCCACCCCACTGAAAGGAAATCTTCATTTCTTCCCCAATCAGATAGTCAGTGTATATCCAGAAAAACACTGTAAGGCCGTCTCGTTTTTCTAAAATACAGTAACTGACCAATCTTCGAAATTTGATCCAAATCCACCGTTTGCTGTTCCCTACAACTGGATTGAACTCATTTTGTGATATGTTCGCTGTTAGCCAGTGACTTGACATCAAGTAGCATCGAGTATTCATCTGTAGACGAAACTTACAGCTTGTTATTCCCTTGTTCTTCGTTCACCTGCCAACTTGTCGCCTCGGCACGTGCTGTTCGCTGACACTGGGGTGTTTGCTTGCGCAGAGGACACAAAAGCGTAACTGTTCGGAAAATGGCCTGAACAGAGGCCTCAAGATCGGGTCCATCAGTGGTTCGGTGCTCTATCGAGATATCACTATTGAGGTACTAATGCTTTTGCATTTGACTCCTTGCTAATCGGGCTGATTGGGTTTACCAAACTATGACGCTGGAATCATATTTGTTTGTGTTACCACTGGCTTTTCGAAGTTCACTTTTTCATCGTATTCGCTTTCTTTTGACGAGAAATAATGCTTCTTCGTTCCACTGTTTCATCTTTTCTTAAAAGCTAATAACTCCCCTTGTATATTCTTCGTTGCATTAGGTGTGAATGTCATCGGACTACTGAATAACCGTGTTATCATGACTTGCCTTGAAGCTAACTAGTTCTTGCCGATCCCGTTCCTTCTTGTTTCCTTATGTTTCTGGTGCGGCGTGTCATTTTTCATATTCCACATCCTCTCGCGCACGCACATTTCTGCACGTCTGAGCTCGCAAATATAGCACCTCGCGGTAGGCGCTGGGTGCGAAGAATGTGCCCAAGCCAGCGAAGTCTTCGCAGTGAAATTATACGATCAGTCGGTCTGCGGAGTTTGTCAGATTTGAACACTCGCTGACGAACTTCCTCATTACTGATGTGATACTGCCATCGAAAATCAGCAATGCTCCGCAGGCAGCTGTGATCGATGCTAGATAGCCACTGAAAATCACTTGCGAACAGGTCATTTCTAGCAGTCGTACAGTAGAATCGCTCCTACTGCGGCATTGTAGACCTACCCCTTCAAAGCGAGGCTGAGGTCACGACGACGGAGGCTAGCTAAGACTACTCTAGCCTTGTTGACACGCAAAATCTCCTCTATCAAACCACCAATACTAAGGCAAATCCCAGGGTAAATGAGTTTACAGAAGAATAGTAGGGGGAGTTGAGTGGTATAGGTAGAAACTCATCACATCTACTCAGTCAGGCAGCCATCACACCCTCGGTAAAGCACTGTACGACCGTTTCATCCATTCGGGAATCGTCGGCAGTGTGCATTTCATTTGACCCTTGTAAAGCTCGAACCAACAACTCGACTGTTGCCAGTCTCTGGTTGGGACCACTGAGCTACGGGGGACAACAACGATCGTCGTGACTAAGTTAATAGATGTGATATAGCGAATGTTACGTAAGGGTGAGAAGGAGACGCATTTGACCAATCTTGTAGCAAAACCTTACATTTGGAAGGAGCAAATCGGGAGGCGGACATCTCTAGCCTAAGCGGTCTGGGATGAATCACGAATCACAGCGATATCATCTGCGTACTCCAAGTCTCGAAGGTGGTCACCCGGGAGCAGAACCCAAGAGTTTCCAGGACAGTCTCCAGGATCTCCCTCTTGGCGAAGTTGGACAAGAATGAAGAGACTAGCCAACCACTAGTGATACTTAAAGGGGGCGAAAAGTTTCCGTATACTCGCACGCGGCCCGAAGTTTCACGGTAAATGGCACGGAGAATGTTGAGCTACTTCTCAGATACTCCCCAGTCCAAAAGAGCCACTCTGTCAACAGAGTCAAATGCCACCTGTATGTCCAAGAATTTAACTGTGGTTGGTCGTCTGAGCGTATGACAGTGTTCAAATAGCTGGCGGATCGTAAAGGTATAATCGATGCAACTGCGATCCGGGTGAAATCCAGCATGCTGTTCACGCAGGTGCTATTCCCGTAGGTAACTGAGCCTCCGCAAGAGTAGGACAGTGAGCAGTTTGGATGCGACACAACTGGGACTTGTGCCACCATGGTTGGAGCAAACGGTCCGATCTCCATTTTTGTAGACAAGTACGACATCCGCTACTCGCCAGTCGGATGGGATTTCAGTTCACGGATGAGAGCAGGATTTCCATATTTGAAGATGACCGGAGGAAGTTCATCTGGGCGAGATGACTTGTGAGGTTTTAGTAGACGAAGCTAATAAGAAACCTCGGCGTCAGTCTGTGGAGAAACATCCACGAATCAGGGAAACTTGTGAATCGCCGAAGATAGACTCGGTTGTGCTAGTGGCCAGTTGAATTGATCTTCAAAGTGCTCTACCATTCGTACCAGACGACGGTGAGGACTCTCGGTTTTTTACCTCCCGTGGATTGAATCATTTGAGAGAGTGCATTAGTTTCCTGAAGAGGCTGCCCGCTTCATCTCAACGACGTGTTATGTCCATCAAACCTTGAGATCCTTCTTGTGAAGGTGTCTGAGCTCAAAGCTTTAGTTCTGCGCACTGCGTTGTATCCAACTAGTGGGAATTGCTCAATGGCACTCCATGAATTGGAAATCCAATGGCTAGCAGACCGTTCAGTGAAGTCACAGACCAAGGTAACGGACTTCGTAAACGCACTTAATCTGTGCCCATGGTTTCTCAACGTCAGAGGATAGAGAACGCCTATTAGAGTCTAATATGTTCTGAAATGCGCCGAGAACATTTGGGCGGCTTGGTTGGTTGTCTCTGAAGCGCAACCCACCAGCGCATATGCCGATCAAGTAAGTGTTCCAAATAAAATTGATGTTCGTTGTGCATCCACGCCAGCGGTAACCGATAGCGATGTAGTCAATCTGTGTCCACACTTGACCAGATGCCGGAGGTCGCCAGATGACTCGTTGGCACCAGGAACGCCGAAAATTGGTGCTCGTAAGGGACAACCTGTGGTCGGCACACAGTTTACAGAAGTGGCCGTCATTGCTTGTCCTGCGAGTACCGTAGCTTTGTTGACTCCCAAGTTCGCGTTCATGAACCTCCAGTCTACCGACCAGCGCATTTAGATCTCCGGCGACCATCACGATATTTGTGCGGCGTTTCTTGCTGTGGCGATCGGTGAGTTGGCGCTAGAGCTCACCTTCGGCTATAACCAGATTGCAGTGCGTGGGAACGTTCGCCGCTACAATGAATAAGCAGCGTTTACCGGTCCTGTGGCTAAAAAATCGCACTAGGCTTTCCAAGTGGATTGCACAGTGACGGCTGTTGACTGGTAACCAGATAATGAGCGCTGCCATAGCACGCGCGTTTAACGCAATTCCTACGCTGGTGCAGTCAGAGACAGTAGGTGTTGCGTCTCCAGGTAAGCGCAAGGTGAATGTACAACCGGACTTGAGGATGGTATGCTGAAGTCCTGTAAGCGGATATTAGTTAGGCAGAAAACATCGATAGAGGGGCTTTCAAAAGTGCGCGCAAGAGCAGCTTGTGATACAATCTTCATAAGCATTCGAATATTAAGCGTGGCTAGCTTGAATAGCGAGTGGCGCGCCATAAAAGCCTTGCTGTTGAAATTTGATTGCTTGCGATCGGTTTTGAGCGGTTCGTTGATGTGGCCAAAATATCTTTCTGCGATGGGTTTCTGGTGGCTCGAACGAGGAGGGGTTGCCAAGAACAGGAACTTTAAATAAACATGGAACGAATTATGTATTTTGCGGTGCGGTGGAGTGCTTTAGCATGCCTGGCCGCCAACCTCTCGGCCAAAGAGAGCGAGAACCATGAGCAGTGTGTCGTTAATCCATCATTTCATATGTTGGTTGTATGGGCATACGCTTCCTGGTTGTCCAGGCCGAGGATGGAGGTTTACTTAGCGGGCCCCACCCCGAACTTTCGATCACAGGGACCTGACCTGGATGACTGGGGCGAATTTACTGAATTGCACCCATTGGGAGCTGGTCACCGATTGGTCGATTCATACGCCTTTCATTTGGAGGGCTGCCAAACAACGTCCAATGCTCCCAGCAATTCAGCGTCCAGCTGAAAGATTGCAACGCTCCAGCAAGACAGTCCTAGAGGCAGTAGCGAGTCATATTCGCTACGTCGCAGTGCTTTTAAAACAGATAGTTGTGGCTTTTTACCAGGAAAACACTTGTCAGGCGAAAACTCACGTCCTGGAATACTATTTCGGAACATTTTGCTAGGACGGGTAGATTCCGAACCAGCCAACTGATAATACGAGGAAGTAGTTCGGCAAGCCAGCCATCTACTCTTCATACGCCATCTCCACCCCTTCTGGTTGGTTCGCGCCAAACGTTACTTACTTCATCCTTAGCCTTATCATCCTCGCCGAGGACAGCTTTAAGGAAGGCTGCTATCGGTATCAATCTGGACACTTTCAAACAAAACAACCCACCAATCAACTCTTTCTTTGTTCAAGCGATTTTCATCTCTTATGTCCCCCGTTGTCTCATTCTGTCATCAGTGTTATCTAGCTCACGTCTTACTCGCGGTTTTGATGGATCCCGCCTCGTAAAAACTGTTTATTTGCTTCGTTGTAACGACAACATTCCGTATGTTTCGGCAATGTCACTTTCGCGTTTTCCACTACGCCTTTGGTTACCAAATCTCGCTTCATCCAGTCACACAACCATACACACACTACGCATAGTTCAGAATTATTTGTAAGTAGTAGGGGGATTACTTAGGTTTGGTGTAGGTTCATTGCGGTTAGACACAGGCAGACAGTCACCATACATCCAGGAAAGCGCTAGGACGGCTTGGACGAAACGGCCGTCTACCGCTTTCCTGTATGTGCGGCGACTGTCTGTCTGTGTCTAACTGCGACGAATCTACGCAGAGTTCAGAATGTTCACAGAATTAGCTAATTCATCATTTCGCCAAAGTTCGTGGTCGGGTCAACCTAACATCTATTGCGCATCGTCGTGGCATTCCAGCTGCATTTAGGTTCAGTTGCTGGATGGTTCTCTGGGCTGGTAAATTTAGTTGCAAACTTTTCCTCACCAGTCGTGGTGATATCATTGCAGAAGTCGTAGTAGTGATTTGGATGCAAAAGCTCGAAGCAGGCGAATTCATCTAACCATCCCTGGACGTGGTGTTACAATCTTTTGCAGCCAAACTGCTACTTCTTCCGCACGCATGATGTCACCTCGACTGGTGAGAAAACGTTTGCAGTTGAACTGCTCAGCCAAGAGAACTACTCCACAACTGAACAGCCAACTCCAACTACCAGTATCTGTTCAACTACGTTTTCCCCTCTGGCAAAAGATTTGCTAGAAACCATTTACATGGCTGATGACGTGTTACTGTGCTATTGCAGAACAGAACTACCATAGTTTCCACGGGTTTCTTCAGAGATGCACTGACAAACAAAAGAAATTAACCTAGCATAGTCAAGTTCCGAAACCCAGAAGTAGTATTTTAGGGATACGTTTTTAGCTCCGATGAATTGAAACCCGATCCACAGAAGATAAGAGGAATAAAAGGAATGCCACCACACTCGGTTGAACGAAATGATCAACTATGTGAGTGTCGCTTGTTGTTATGACTCTCGTAGTAAGACCGAACGCCTGCTTCATTCCGTCTTGAGAGAATACATTCGCGAATGCCACAACACAATGTGTATTGACACACTGAACACAAGACTGTGTGAGACGAGGAGGAAAACAAAGCGGTACCAATTGTCTTACAGTTGCATACACATGTGATTAAATAGGAATCCAGGCACTGATGGTGTTGGTTTGTGTGAAACGGGCGAAGGGAATAAATGTATCACAACACAGAAATAATCTGTTCAGATTGTAGGCATGGATTGTTCCGATACAAAACATGGTTTTTCGTTGTAAAATAAAACACGCTTTCTGTACAACTCCATGCTCCATTTTTGTGCACAACAGTTCTGTTGGTGTTTACCTAGTTGCACTTCATGGGCATTTCGCCGTTCCGATATGCAAAAAGAAGAACGTTTATGTGTGTTTACCTGCAAATGTTGCATTCTTGATGCTTCTTCACCGCAGTTGGGCTAAACCAACTTACACTTAAACTAGGTCTCTTTAAGCTGCATAAATTTCATTCCAGTTTATTTGGTTTGTTTTGCCTATATGGATAGTCTTCTATTAGCTGGCCACGTTGTTTACGCTAATTGCGCTTATCTTCGGTAATTTTGTTGCGTTTGTAGCATTTTTAAGTGACCTGTGGACATATTTTTCCTTATCGCGGATTTGTTGCTAACCAACTTACTTCATATGCTAATTTAGCTTAGAGTTATGCCACCGTATCTGTATGCACTATTGGACTTGTTTTATTTCATCATGTCGTTCCAGGTGATTGGCTGTTGCTTGATATCCCCGATGTGGCTGCGCTTGATGTGCATGTTGACAAGGCGCCTACCTCGTCCATACTGGCTCCAGGAGACAGCTGGTCGTTGCTGGAGGGGACGGGGTGCACGGTCCTTGTGGCCGTGCTAGGCTCGAAGAGCGGTTCCATGCACTCACTGTGGAGCGGACTACGGTCCAGCCACCGCCTTGTGTGCGCTTGATTTCCCAAATACAGCGTGCTTGTGTTTGCTTGTGAAGGAGTGTGGGCCGGCTCCGTTGATGAAACGTGGTTCCCATCCACATGCCTCCCGGTCTTTTTCCTTCGGGTTTCCACTGGATATGGGGTGTGTGGTTGGAGCTGTGGGTAGTGCAGCGCAAGCCACCCATGGTCCCTATGTAGGCGCAGGCGTCCTGTGTCTGGCCACTGTGACAGGCAAATCCGAAACCGGATGCCGCCAACCATAGTTGACCTACGTCTCTGTTGCGAATTTGTTTCTACCGAGTTGTGGCATAGCAACTACTTTTGCCTCCCGGGGCGGTGACAACATTTTCGCTCCCCGACCCCGGTAATTGTAAATCCACAAACCCTCAATATCTGCTCAGGGTAAAGTGCATATTAGTTTTCGAAGGAATGGATGACCGTTTGGGACACTGAGGTATATGTGGTGAAAGTGACCACGATGGGACAAGTAAGAAGATCGCTGGGAAGAACGTTCGCACAGGTATGACACATGGTGCAAATATCTTGTTGATTTCGAAACATAAACAAAACACGAAGCTTTGAGCAAACAATTGTTTTCGATTACTTCTTCATCAGGCTCATACAGTAATATACATAAGGTTAACGTCTGTTGCAATCATTGATTGTACAAAGTAACATTAAAATATGCAACCCTTAGTCTTTCCGAACATTTTGCCCCTTATATTTGCTATCGAACAAGATATGGTACTAAAAATGCCGGGGCGCATAGCCCCGGCCCCCCTATGCTGCGCCACTGCTCCCCAGACTTGAGCACTCCTCGTCAGACACACACGGAGTCCTAGGCTGTATGTCGAAACTGTTCAAGAGAAAGTGGTCATGATCGGTTAGCTGTACTCTCTCGGATACTAATAGGTCTCAACTGATTTGAGTGTCTGGTCCAAGGTAAATCACCTACCTTGATTTTGTAAATAACCTTTCCTATTCTGCTTTGTATCGAGCCTACTGCCCAGAGTGGCTTACCCGTGTGATAATTTCTGACCAAGATCTTCTGTTCTAAGTACAGATGACATTTTTGAGTTCTATTTCGTTGATTGTAATACCTCTCATTTGTAACTTTTTCTCGTGTGAGATAGTGATCCCCGGCAGCAGGAAAGAGTTAACAGTGCGAATTTTCCTTTCCATAAGAGTTTCTGTGGGTGACACGTTGTTTGTCACCTGAAGTTTTAGGGCTGATCTTTACATAAGCAGAAAAATATCCAATATCTACTGTGTACTTCCCTATCCCCACATTGTCAGCAATGTCCGTTTGCAAGTATTAGCAAAACATTCCGCTTGTAGAACGGGGATGAGTGCAATTGTATAATATCAGCCTCCTGGCTATATTCGGCAAATCGGTAGGAAGTACATTGCGAATCATTGTCAGTGACCAGATTATCCGGTATTCTATGTTGGCTGAAACTATGTTTGATGGTTGCACGCTCTCTGAGGAAAACCACAGACCATCTACTGTAAGAATCCACAACGATGAGGAACTGCTGTCCATTCACAGGACCAAAGAAATCAGTATGTATACGTTCCCTGGGTTTCGTCGTTGAGGGTCAAGAAGATAGTTCTGTTTTCCTTGGAGGCTCACTGACAAGCGCGCATCTTAGACATGTTTTCACCAACTGCTCGAGCTCGCCGTCGATGTTTGACCAATACACACACTATCGGATTGCAGCTGCTCCAAAACTCGCTTACTTTGATCCATCTCTATCCCTGCAAAGATGGAATTGGAGCGCTATTAATGAAAACGGAAAACCGCTGTACTCCGAATCTGACACTAGCCGAATACGGTTGTGCACAAGTTGCGAAAATGCTTGCAGTCATGTATGCAGTCGAACGCTTCAATAACTACACTTTTTGTTGGAAAACCGCCGTATACAGAGACCGTAAGTCATTAGTACCAATCGTCAGGAATCCACTCCGTGCTGTGCCGTGTCGTCTTCACGGGATGCTGATCCAGCTTCTTAACTACGGTTTGGAGATTATATACCAGTCTCGCTGACTGCTCAATTATACTACAATTTATTTGTCTGTGAATCAATCTCCATGGAACGTTTTCTCGGGCCAGAACGTTTCGACATTGATCCTAATGCTTCAGATGCACAAAAGCAATGGATTCATCGGTACCAAAACTTTTGCAACATTTTGGAGTCTATTGAAACGCATAACCTCGATAAACGGAAAATCCTGGTTAACTGCATGGCCCCATCAGTCTTCGAGTATATTGCTGAGAGCTCCAAGTTCAGGGAAGTTATACAGGCACCGAAGATCGTATATATCAAGCCCGAAAATGTAGTTATCGCGCGCCATACTTCGGCTACGTGCAAACAGTAAATCGCATCTAACAGACTAATTCGTTCGTCCTTTCTAACGACTGCAAGTACAAAACAGTCAGCGCTTAGCCAAATCGTGATGGCGCTATTTGCGGTGCCTTCATCACGGGGATACTTTCTCCTCAGATACGACAACGATTACTAGAACATGGTGCGTTAAGTTTTCAAACTGCATTCGATTTAACAAAGTCCCTGTAAACGACACACCAACATTCACGGGCTTACCAAAATGCCATAATTCCCCCATCGTGGGTATCACTGTCCAGCACATCCGCGTCACCTCCCAATACTGCCAAACTTTCATCTTCATCACCAACATCACATGTTTCCGCTGTGTCCAACGGAATGTGTTATTTTTACGATTTTACTCGATGTTCACAAACTAGATGTTCAGCTCGGGAAGCGGTTTGCACGGTTTTTGAGAAGATGGGACGCCTCAGGAAAGCTTATCTAACTCATCGGAAAAGAATACTTCTCACGTAGCGTCA
Organism: Dicrocoelium dendriticum; assembly: GCA_944474145.2. Taxonomy (NCBI): domain Eukaryota; kingdom Metazoa; phylum Platyhelminthes; class Trematoda; order Plagiorchiida; family Dicrocoeliidae; genus Dicrocoelium; species Dicrocoelium dendriticum. Next base: position 70,169,644 of record OX104061.1, read on the forward strand.
TTAATTTCTCACTTTACAATTACAGTTGCTCCTGGTCGCTTGACGCGGGCTGTCACCAGAATACAGGTTAATGGTCCTCATCTGAAAGCGCTGCTTGCTACTGACAGTTCATAAAGCTACATCTATGCTATTGTTGCTCAGAACGCGAACTGGGTGATTAATCCGTTCCCACACGCACATCCATGGCTTCGACCCAACTGCAGATGCGTACCGGTGGGCATCGCAACTTGACAGTTACCTTTACAGGGGACGTCTGCCACAATGTCAGATTTTCTGTGTTAAATAATCTGTGTTCAGGTGTCTTTCTCGGACACGATTTTCTTCAACTACACGAGATTTTCTTCGGTGACAAGAAACCATCCGTGTGTTTGCAGTCTCACTTGTGCTAACTTTGGAGCCCCGTCCCTCTTCCGTTGGCTCGCACCGGAGTGCAAGTCAGTAGCGACAAAGTCCAGACGATACAATCCCAAGGACGATGCTTTCATTGGCTCCGAAATCAGTCGCCTTCTACATATAAACATCATTGAGCCATCCTTTTCACCATGACGAGCTCAAGTAATGGTCACCACCAACGAAGGACACAAACGATGAGTGGTCGTAGATTACAGTCAAACGATAAACCGATTTACATCTTGATGCATATCTTCCTCTTATATTGGACAAAATAGTCCAGAAGATTGCTACTTAAACATTCGGAACCTTAGACTTAAAGATTGCCTACCAAACCTGAAGAACGTCCGTACACGGTTTTTGGGGCTTGTGGCAATATCTGTCAACTCTGTCGCATATCTTTCGAAGCAACTAGTGGCGTCTCTTGTTTTCAAAAAATCACTGACGAAACAATCCCCACGGAAAATTTGATCAGTATGTTTGCCTACAGAGAAAACTTTACGGTCTGTGGAAGACATCGACAAAATCTGGATCGTTTTCTGTACGTCGCCTCAAAGTACGGCATCATTTTCATTGACGTAAAAAGCGTATTCGGGGCCAAACAGGTCAGATTTCTATGGTATGGAATTTCGAAGGGGATACTTAAGTCCGACCCCGAGCGATTGAAGCTTTTGCAAGAACTGCTTCTTCCCACCGACACCACGGCTTAACGAGGAGTGACAGAGCTTTTTGCTTACTACTCTCAATGGATACTACACTTTTCTGATAAAACTGGTCCACTTGCTCAAAACACAATTTCCCATGCCGCCATCCCTCCAAAACTCCTTTGACGATTTGGTGAAGGAACTGAAGAGTGCAGTACTTATCACTGCCGACCCTCATGTACTATCAGTACTTGACACGAATGCTTCTGATGTGGTTATCTCAACTGCTCTAAACCAAGAAAGAAGTCTGACCGCTTTCTTTTTCCGCACCATTCCTTGGTGGAAATAGTAGCCTACACCATCGTTGAGGCAGTGCGAAACTGGCAACACCTACTACTTGGTCACAGATCAACATCCTGTGGCTTTCAGCTACAGTAGTATAAACCAGAAGAAAATCAATAACGATGTAACTCTGCCCTAGAGGCTTGAACTTGTGCCCTTTTACTACGATGGCAGTCCGAACCTAAAACAGCTTCATCCTCTGTATCACCAACCATAACTCTCATGATTGATTTCATCTGCACCAAAAATCTACTGTATTCTGTGGCTGAAAACAAATCCATGATTTTGAGTCGTGCCGTTTGTTGTGTTGGAACGGGGGTATCTTCAACCACCTTTGGTATTGTTCGTAAAATCAGCTCATCCTTTTAAATGCCACAATGTTGATTTTAAAGGCTCCTTTCTCTCGTACTCCCTATTTCTTAACTATTGCGCATGAGTTTTCTCGTTTTCCATTCGCTTGTGCATGCTTCTGTCAGCTCACTTTGATGTTTGGTATAACAGCCTACGTCCAGAGAGGGTTACACTTTTATATCGCATGAACTGTGCGAGTTTCTTCATAACAAAGGAATAGCAACAAGTCAAACAACCATCTGACATCCACAACCTAATGAGTGAGTCGAGCGCGTGAATGGAACATTGTGGAGAACCGTTTCTCTTGCCCTGCGCTCCCAGATGATCAAAGGGAGATCGTCCTGTTTGCTGCGCTGCATTCGATTCGATCGCTTCTATGCACTGCAACCAACCAAGGATAGATTTTTCTTACATACTCTGAAGTCTTCGTTTGGCTTTTCTATCCATACCTGGCTGTATTCACTGGATCCGTTCCTGTAGAAAAAAAACGTCCGGTCCTCCAAATTCGATCTTCTTGTGGAACCAGTGGAACTCATTAAGTGTAACCCTCAACACACATATATTCGATTTTTGAACGGGAGAGAGGAGACAACTGGCACCCATGGGCGATGGACCGTTCGAGCGCGATAATAAAACTAATGTTGGTCCAGAAGAAGCAATAATACCCCGTAGAGAAGCACTAGGTCTGTGTACGTCACGAAACCGACATGCTTCCGGACCAATCTCAACTAAATTTAACGGAGCCAGTTCCCCTGATTAGCGAATTTGAAACCCTCCAACAACGTGGGACTTAAACACCAGCTCTTTTCTTGTGTGAAACTTTGCTACCCACAAGTTCCAAATCTTTCATATCGTTCCCATACATCGCTTCCACCAAATGACAACCTTCATTGACTACACGATTCCTTCCAAACATCGGTGGAGTAGAACGTGATATTATTCCTCTTTGCATATTTGTCATTGTCACTACATCTCTCCTATCCGTTACACCTTTGGCTCTCGTCTCTATTCACAGATGAATAAAGCCTGATTTCCCAGGCCTCGATATTCCTCACTCTCTGGTCTGTCTCCGACTGCTCAATTATACTACTAGTATTACAACCAGTCCAGCGGAAAGGCTGAGGCAGCAGTGAAGGATGCTAACCAAAGCCGAGCATGCTTCTCCAACAAAGAAACATTCCATCTCTGGAAATCAGTGTGAGTTCTGTTCAACGCTTGTTTAACAGCAGAACGAGAACTTTGTATACTAAGCGCAGAACGAAATCGCGGAATGTGAATATTTCAATCGCGAATGCAATACAATTAGGAATCAAACAGAGGTGAACATGTGGAACCCAAGAAGGTCAAACTTCTAGGATATGAAATTTCGAAAGGAATAACTAAGTCTGATCCCTAGCGACCAGCTCTACGACCACTTACCCAGATCAGTGGAAGATACCGGATGGTTCCGTGCAAAATTGTCTGAAGTATGGAACCAGTTTCTAAATGCTCTGATAAGTCAACAGTTTTGCTTGGAAACCAAGCACTACACGGCAATCAAGGAGCTGAGAGAGATGGAACAGGTGCTGTTCCTGAAACTATACAAAGGCTCTGGTATTCTGATCATGGATAAGATAAATTACATTGCAAAAATGAATAGCATTCTTGAAAATATACGAAAGTTTTAGCTGTACAATACGCCGCAAGTAACTAAAAAACTTCAAATCCTTTTGTTACACGGATATATCTCCGAGACACAGTATAAGCGCGGACCGTAATACAAAAAATGAAAGACGTTCCGAAGTTACGTAAAGTAAGAATTCCACTGCGCCCGATTATGTGTACGTGTAATTCATCTTAGCAGGGGTCGCCCGGTGGTGGTAAGCGGAACTGTTATATCCCGTTCGTAGCCTGCTGTCAAACCATTGCTTAAAACATTCCCTGGAGCTGGTTGAGTTGATTGGGCGATCGATGCGATGCCTAGCTGACGTATTCGATAGATGTAGATTCACCAACTTGCTACTGTGTGAAAAAATTGACGATTTATGCCGATTGTTGCGGAGCCGAAATCATCCCTCACGTTTTTGGAGTATCTGGGTGATTTATTTCTCTTACGCGCACAGAATATATGATTTCAATTTGAAGGGCTGCGTACTAAGAAGCTAATGGTGTTGCAGCCCGTTAAAACCAGTTTTGGTGGACATTATTCCGAGTCGGATTAAAAGAAAAATCGCTGCTAGTCTCAAGCGAAGCGAAGTTGCGCAATTGGTATGTGGATGGCATCCTAGGCTTTACTAGTGGCGAGCATTTTGTGCCACTTGTTGTCCTCTTAAATTCCGCACACCCTAAACTCTCTGTGATACACGAGATAGAACAGCATGGCAGTCTACCGTCTTTGGACATGCTCATTTGGAAGTGGGCGGATAGTGCGCTGCAGCGCACCGCCTTTCGAAAAGCGATTCGGGGTAGGCAATACCTGCATTTCTCTAGCTTCGCTTTTTGCGCATAAACGCGGTCTAATCGAAACCGTCTTCTACAGAGCCAGACGAATTTGCACTACAGACATACTTAAGGCCGAAGGTGAATTTTTACATAAGACCCGGATAGATTCATCCGGTTTTATAGCTGAGTGTCCAAGGTGGAATCAACGGTCCAGACTGCAGAGAAGGATGTTTACTTGTTTCGTAGCAAATGTTGTAGCAAATGACATCCGACATAACAGCAGGTCTGCGCTTCCGCGTACCTACACCACCGCGCAGTTGCGATTGCTTTACAACACGCGAAGACTGGGTCTCAGCGACCACCCGAAAGGCCTGTTAGGCAGTGCGACCTCGCATCATATGGTCTACCCGTTGCAGTTGTGGTGACGTGTAGGCAGCAGTGCCGTAGACTGGCTCTTAGGATGGCTGAACACCTTTCAAATTGGCAACGAAAAGTATTGACGCAACAAACTGTGCGCATCAACTGAAGAATCGCATCACATATTGACCGCGTTCAAAGTACTGTTGCGCGACCGGAACACAAAAAGACTGGCTATCACTAAGAGCTTACTTATTTCGAAGTATCTCCCTGTGTTGTGTGCACAGAAGCAATTTGTTAGATTGCCTTGGTTTTGATTGATCATTTTGTTCCACTTCGAGTCCCGCATGTTTGTTTCCTAATTGTAGTGTGTTCGCGACTGAGAAGAGCAATTGAAATGTTAATATTCCGCGGTTTATGCCTTCTTTCTGCGCTTACTGAATGGATTAGGGGGATACACTGTTTCTAGAACTTTATTATTCGCAGCACAATCCCCGGCGATGTTGTGTAGCCGTCTGGAGGAGCAAGTGATCAGGCAGAAATGGTATTATGCGTATCTAAAACCTTATCACCACTCCGAGTCAGCAAAAATGGGTGAATACAAGTGACGTCTGGGGCCGGAAAACAGTGAAGAGGAGGAGCTGTGGGAACGCTGGCAGGTGGAAAACGGTTAGTATCAGCGAAATCGTAGTCAAATGAGACAGCACCCACCAAGCAGTGTGATGTCGAGCGAGCCACAAACTCACGAGAAAGTAGAGACTCCTGACAAAGAGGACACGCAACGGAAGGGCATACGGACTTACTACACCCAATGAAGCCGAATTCGAAAATGGAATGGTGTAGTGTCATATCATCAGCCCGAGACCGTGGAAGAGCTATTGACGGTCACATTGAAACTGTAAGGCCGTGGGACACGCTGCTTTGCCAAATTCATTATCGGTGGTGCCCTATGAATGGTGTGCTTATTTGTCATGGAAATAGATTCTTGATCGAAGTGCGAACTGATTTTTGCATTTCTACCTACTTGACTATATTGACCGGCCCACCGGTGCCTTCACATGCTGCATCATTCTTAATGGGACCATCACGTGAACAACTATCTGGCATAGTGAGACATTCCCTCTCCTCAAGGCTCAATGCGTCCATTCTACCACAATGAACTTATTGTTCTCCTGGGATATTTCCAGACCTACTGTGTAACCATTTCAAGCTGCTTGACAGGTCACTAAAACACTTGTCTCTCTGCAGTGGTATTCTAAAGTAAATAAGTAAGTAATCTCAGCAGTCTATCAACTAGACACAAAGCCAACATAAAACCATGGAAATCAGCGGATAAGGGACCGTCATCGCATCATAATCACCGCGGCATTGTAGTTGAAGGTGAGCAACACACTTCAGCTAATATGTCGCAAGAAGACATCACCATTTTGACAAAAAGTAGAGCAAAACATTTTTAGTCTGTTTTTCACGCGCCAATTTTTCTCTTTTTTATCATTTTAAATGCTTGTAATATTAAACATGTGAATCAATACAATGCTGTACACAATTCTTCCACTGATTCCGGTTGCGGGCCATGTCTTCAAGAGTGCTAAGCCATTGGTACTCCTCATCTTTGGGTCTCCATCCTGGAAGACGTACGGGTCCAACAGCGGCTATACACGACGTCAGCGATTTCATGCGCTGCCGCCATGTAAAAGGCTGACCACCACGCGGTAGACGCTCAGGTGCCATGCGTAGGACGTGACCGAGCCATCTCAACTGGCACAACAAAATCAGTTTGTTGAAGGGAATACTCGCATTCCCAAAGATGCGACGTCGAACATAATTACTATTAACTCGATGTTGCCACCAAACACGAGCGATCCTCCTTAAGCAACCGTTAGCGAAAGCAGAAAGACTACGCATGTCTCTCACGCGAATCAGCCAGGACTCGCTCCCATACAATAATACTGAGCGAACTGATGCGCTGTCAACGCGGCCCAATAGCGAGAATGAGACGTCGCGACGACGCCACAAGTGCCTCAGATTGGTACATGTTGATCGGGCTTTAACGATACGAAGAGGAACTTCTTTGTTGATAGTGCAATCAGCAGAAACCCAGCTCCCAAGGTAGACTAAACTATCTACCTGTTCAAGTTGTGCACCTTCGAGAGTGAGCACGGGAGCAGGTGAAAGCCAATCCTTGAGCAGTACTTTACACTTCGATGGGGCGAAGCTCATGCCATACTTAGATGCTTCAATCTCCAAGCAATCTAGAGTGAGTTGCATACCCTGAGGATCGTCCCAAAGTAAGGCGATATCATCAGCATAATCTAAGTCGGTCGCGCGCTCACCCTGTAGAAGCTCTAGGCCAGAATGTCGGAAACCTAAAGCACTCGACAGAATGTCTTCGATTGCGAAGTTGAAGAGGAATGGGGACATAGGGCAGCCCTGTTGCACACCGCTATTGATAGTGAATTACGAGGGAAGTTTGCCATAGACCCTCATTCTGCCGGATGTGTGAAGGTAAAGTGCTCGTAAGATGGCGGCATATTTCTTTGGCACCCCGTTCTTTATCAAGCAACGCCATAAAGCAGGTCGATTATTCCAAAGGTAACCTTGGTAGAACAATTGTATCTACGCACGTTAACTCATGCATTAAACTTGCTTCAAAAACATTCACTGACATTAGCCAACCTCTTCACGCTGCACTTTCCAATTGCATATCTACCTCGTCGACCAGATGAAACAACACAAAGCTCTATATTCCAGCACGAAAGCTTATGGTTCGTCGGTCATTCCCTATGTAGCCAGATTTCTATTTGACCAAAACGCTATTATTCAAGAACTAGCCAGTAAATTCTGCCAGTGAGGTTATGTTTCCATTGAGCTATTTCTTTTGCTGTTGTTCTGTCGTTTTTGAGTTGATTTTTGTGATGTCAAATAGCATGTGTGTCAAGGCCGAATATTCACCCTTTACGGATGCATAAAAGCGCATTCTTGACTCGACTTGAATGCCGTAATTTCGATCTGCACAATTTTGAAGTCTGCCGCATGCTGTGCGGTACTGCCCCACCTCTAATGCTTTTATTCATTGCTAGGTCTGTTGTCCATTGTGCATTGGGAGCCAGCTGACCACTTGGTAGCGATATCTATGGCTCCATTGCGACTTACAGATTACTGCTTAGTGCATTGTGTGGCTTTAGATTTATTGCATAGATTGAAATCAAAATCGTTGGCCCCCGCGAGTATTGTCGTGTAGTTCCCTTAATGATAGGACAGGTGCTGAGCTTCGGTCGCATCCGATCACCTCCAACTATGCGATTTACAATTGGTTTTTTGTTTCGTTTGTCATCGTGGGCCAAATTCAGTTGGCCGTATACTGTCCGGCGTTTGTTAACTCAACGAGCTGTCACATTCTCGGGGCTTATTGGAACCGATCATCCACTGACGGTACAACTTCATGAGATCCTAATTACTAATCTGGACCATGGACTGCTACGCTAAGACTGTCTGACTGGTGGTCTTGTCATCTCACTGAACTTTCAGCTGCGTTCATAAGCCTCTCATTTCAGCTGCGGTTTGCTTATAGCGCTATAAGGAAAATGGATGAAACACCGGTAACCGGATGTGCTAATACTGGTTTAGACCTGGTCGAAATATCTTATAAATCACACCAGCTTCTTCCTCTTTGCTAAGTTTATCTTTCACTTTGAAGAGTTTGCTGTGAATTGTTTCCGTTGGCTGGTGTGCAACTTTGACTCCAAAAGACAATAAAAGCCTCGTTGCCATTGATATAGGGCAGAGTTGCTCACTTTTCAGTTGTTGAGGTGTATTGAGCAGTCTTTTGTGGTGCGAGGCAGCGTAGAATAAAGCCTTTTGGGTACGAGTTCCGCTTGAGCAGATTGAAGAGTTGGGCTTCTTCTACCAGTCTCAGCGGCGATGTGCTACAATGGGTTTGTGCTCGTTTGAAAAGGGTTCGTACGCAGCTGCTTTTGTGGGCTGCCGGATGATTACTACCGTAGTTGAGGATCTGGTCCGTATGCGTAGATTTTCGGTAGACTGTTGTTTCCTATTGTGTAGCACTAGTCCGGCGTATTAGAACGTCTAAGTATGGTAACTGCTCGTTGTTCTCCTCCTCCCTGGTGAATGGGATGTCATCGAACACACTGCTGATTGGTTCGTGGGTTTCCTCTAATTTGGAACGCTTGAGGATGACAAAGGTGTCGTCTACGTATCGTACCCCAAGTTTTGGTCTCGCGGTCTGAAGTGCTATTTGTTCCAGCGCCTGCATCACTGCCTCGGCTACCAAACCAGAGATCGGCGATCCCATTGGTGTGCCTCTTATCTGTTTGTAAATTTGGCCATTGAAAGTGAAATGTGTTGTTAGACAGAATTCGAATAACTCCATCATCTGTTTGGCGTCGAGTTTACTGCTTGTATCAGACGACGTGTGCTCCTCTAGTAGACGCGTCATTGTTTATTTCGCCAAGCTGATGTCGATTAAGGTGAACAAGGCGGTAACATCAAAAGTGACCATTATTTCGTCCCGTTCAATGGTTGTGGTTTTAAATTTCTCAAGGAACTGCCCTGCCGAGTTGATCGAGTGTTCCGATCCCGCAATTAGCTCTTTTACTCGTCTCCATAGCTCCTTTGCAAGCCTGTAATTTGGTGCTCCAGGTTGAAATATAGCTCAGTGTCTAATCGTGCTGCCAGTGCAACAGATAACCAAACAACCCCATTTGAGGAAGGGACTGATAAGCACCTACCGAAGCGAAGATGGCCTGTGCGAGCATTTGTGCCGCTCTCTTCACATGAGACTCCGTAGATTGTTCGTGGATGTAGCTTATCCTTGCTTGCGAGGTCGCTTTTTGGACTAGTTGTTACATGTCTGAAATCACCTTAGTCTGGACGACTAAGGCTCATAGCTAATCTTAACTTAAATACTCGGACCCGAGATTCAGCTTCTCCCATGGTATTGTGAAGTGGAAGCAGTGTTCGCGGAGATGATGCTTGAGACTTGGACAGTAAAACACGACTGTCAATTAACGCGCATTACACCACTTTCGACTACGTTGTGCCTAGACCTGGTGTCGGCTAGCGGTGGACAGGGTGGGTTTGATGTTTAGGTCCTGAAGCTACTTGCAGCTAATGAACACTTGATGCTGACAGCCAACCTAGAGCTACCGCTTCCATACTCGCGTCCACTGGAGCCAACCTACAGCTACTTGATAAATGACTCCGATTATCTTAGCCGCACCGAGAGTCTTGGTTACGGTTCGCTTCCTCAGGATCCATCCGTTGAAGCTCGATTCGCACCACTCAAAAATCGGAAAGCTGGATCTGTGAAACTGCATTGCTTTAACAAGGAGTATAATCAGCTAGCCTTATGCATAATATGGAAAAAAATTTCCAGTCTGGTTCTGCCGACGAGTACAAAGTGTGCGAGAGATAGTTGAATTTTTGTAACAGCGTGAAATCAAGAGTGCCTTTACTTACGTGAAGTGGCATCTTGATGCTTGTATGTGACATAGCATTGTTAGAGGGCCCTGAAGGACAATTCCGTATTTCCAAATGGCCGTGCGTCGGCACCGAATTCGACGAATGCATCTCCTGCCGTACTCGGCAGCATGGATTGCGGTGTGGAAGATAAACGCATTCTGTTTGCCAGTCCTGATGGCACGAAGCGTTCCTGCCTTGACGAGCTCCATTCGCTTATTCTCACGTCCATATCGGCCATTATCTCGTCTTCCATGACTGACCTGTCCGATCGACTGGAAATGCTTAGTAGTGAAGTCGGTTCCAGAGGGCCATGACCCTAGCAAGATGGACAATTACCGGTCAATTTGCCTTACCTGCATTTCAGGGACTGGAGAAGGTCGTGGCGAATGATCCGCTAGAGTCGGAGGATCTCGTGACGCCGGCACAGCACGGTTTCATGAAAGGTCACCAGCCTGCTGGTGACGCATTATGAATGATTGTAAGCGCTGAACCGGAGGAAGTCAGTCGAGTGTTTGCATCGATTTCACTAGAGAGTTCTATAAAGTAAACCATGAGGTCTTCCTGCTCTAGCTAAGTATGTGCAGCGTTGGTGACTTACTGCACCAGTGACTTCTTGATTGATCGGGAATGGAAGATACAAGTGAATGACCATATAATAGACTAGTATCCCCCTGTACACACTGCCAAGTCCTTTCTTGAGAAGATTCATCGCAACTAGACTCAGTTGCGCAGCTGTCACAAATCCACGATAGCGCTAGACGGCCATTTCCTCATATTAGTACTCGTCAGCAGCGGGCACCCGCCGGATTCGAATCTTACTCTTACGAGTCCCATTTTGTTCATAATCCAAATCAACCATCGCCTTGTTTGCAGACCACCTGGTCACACTCACTGACGCTTTGTACCGCGCCGCTCTTCTATATAAACACGCACTGACGATGTCACTTCGGGTGGTGACGAAACGTTTGCAGCCAAACTGCCGAGTTCAGTGAACACTCAGACCACCAACTGAACAACCTGAGCTACTAACATTTGCTTCTATATCATAACTGTTGCATCTCACATCTTCTGTATCTGCACGCGCGCCCACCAATCAGAGCTCGCAAGCGCCGGTACCAGCTCGTAGTACCGGATTTGAAGTGCTTACAAGAAACATGTCGGGATACAGAAAATTCCTAGACACTTAATTTGTAGACTATAGATTTCGAGAACACATCGCACTTGAATAGAAAGGTACACAAATGAAATATGTTGAAAATGTTCGGCAGCATATGACGTTATTCCGGGAGTTCGTTCCAGGACATGGTGGATTTCCGCGTGGTACGTGTCCTCACTATAAAAAGCCACTCGTGTATGTTTAACAACACTGCGGCGTGGCGAATGTGACTCGCAACTAATTAGAGTTACTGCCTATCTGGATGATATTACCCAATCCACGGACATCAGTCATCCAATACGAAAACTTCATTTCATCCCCCCCTCATGCTGACAGTCTGACCGAAATCAATCACAAATACGGCGTCACATTTACAAATTCAAGCACATATCTTACCTACATATCTTTATATGCACTTACCACATGGCTCCATATGCGCTACTGATAAACTTGTACCGCTATTTACCAATCCTTAGTGTTTGTATCACCGTGATCATGCCTTTACAGGCGTCTCACATTGTCGCGAAGAAAACATTTATTTTTTTTTATAATTTCTATGCAGCAGCATAGATACGTATCTACTAGCTCCCTAGTATTTTCTATGTACATCTTAACTCGTTTCGGGAGATTGATTAAAATAGTTAGGCACTTTAGTACCTGTCGGTGCAAATTTGGATAGTGTTCGCTTCAATTGCAAGTGTTCCTAATCTGTTCCGATACATCCACGTCACACACACACACACCTGTTTCAAAACGTTGGTACGGTGCGTAGTCGTGTTACTACTCACCATCATGATAGTAATAGTGAATTCGTTAAAAACTATTGGCCACGGTGTGGTTAAATTTCGGTGCGTTTTTCCTCTTTATACAGATGAGGCCAAAAGGAAGCACCTCGTGTCCAGACTCATCGAAATCACTATGCGCATCCCCGATGTGCAGGAGCATCTACTGGCCAGTCTCATTATGCTGTTTCACAATGCGCCATCAGTAGAAACCTCAATAGACATAGAGAACATACCTGGAGTGGTAACCCGGATCACACAGCCACTGGCTTCGGCTACATCCCTGATTGACAATTTTGTTACTTGGCTCGACTCGCAGCAAGAAAAGACGACGGATAGTAATGAACCTGCACACGCCGAGCAACGTTTATATATTGGTGTTTTGAAAGATATATTGGTTAAATAACAGCGGGTATATTCATGTCTCTCATTTTTCACTAACCCGGCTCTAGAACTCACTATACCGAGAACGGCTCTACACACATGAATACGTTTATCTGCATAGTCATATTATCCAATCAGCTAAGAATGTGGATCTGTGCCTTGGGAACTCGTTTCAATCGGGCACCTATGATCTGTGCATCGAGGTGTGGCGGATCATCCGGCAACCCCTCGGCTCACGTCGCCAAAAAACAGTAATGATAATGATAAATGCAGTTCAACAGCAACGCGCAGACACTCAAATTATCCGCTCTAATGACTTAGTTTAAAATGAGGGGACGCGAATACAAGAGGGCTTTGTGAATGTATCCAATCGCTCGTGTTATCGACCTCGAAAAAACGACTCGTGATAGCTATCGGACGAGTTTATCTGGTGTACGTGATCTTATTCGGTGTTAGCGTCATCAATTGCTTTCCTGGATATTTCCCCAAACTTCTGCCTCTACTGCATTCCTATCAGGTGTAAAGTGCTAACACTTGTTACACACCCATTCTGGTCACGCAATTCATGCTTCCAGCCTTATCATCATGTTCTTGTGTTTTCCCTATACGCCTGAAACACATGGAGTATTGCACATGTCGGTTCTGATTTGTCAGTAGGATTCGGCGGAGCCGTATGATAGCCATCTAATTCGTATGAGCGCAGTCCGGACTACAGGGCCGGACCTGCTGCATTGTGGTCAAACTGTTGAATCAAAGACTAAATCAAGTCATCCCGAACAAAACTCGGAAAGGGCGGCCGGAATAATGTGTGCTCATAGGACGAGAGTGACATTTTCTCCTGGTTGCCTTCTTTATTTCTTGCGTGTCTGTCAGCAAGAAGCACTTACTGACTGCATCAGTCGCGCTATCGAAAATCTCGAGTTCCCTTTCAAACGTAAAGTACCGTCTTTCAGTATCCACGCATTTTGCAAATTAACTGAACAGTGGCTTTACACTCCCTCTGAGTTGATATTGAATGTCACAAACAAGCGCACGTGACATCAGTGCATCTGTATATAACAGACTAGAGCTCCAATGACTAGGCTTATACATTCGCATCTCTGATATGAGTTAACGACTGTCGGCATTTACGCTGTTAGAGTCGCTATTGACAGACGTGCGGAAGCTGCACTTCAGACAGCCGTTTGTGTCCTTCGGCTTCGAAATTCCATCTCAGCTAATTAGCGGCAGCTGTAGATAAGGTGATCTCATGTCAGTTCGGCCCACCGCCTTGCAATCCGGAGGCCGTCAAAGATGAATTTTATTGGCACCTTTCTCCCCTAATTCATATGACCCAAAGTATTGATGTCGTAAACAACACGAGTGCCCCAGCCAGTCGTCTATCTGAATATCACCTTAAAGACCGCTTCGGAGTGTGGCCATGTCGCGCTAGCAATGGTCACCGTTTTCTTCAGCTGTATTGCAATGGTGGCACAACTTTTCAACGCCAAAATTTGCATCAAGTTACCTAGCGGACATCAAACCGCAATGCAGAGTTGACGTTAGATCTGGAGTGATTGTCTCAATTATGATTCTGTAGAGCGGGCCGTCTTTTCAGCCTCTTAAAGCGTGCTTGTTGATCAACCAACTGCAATGGGCGATGCAAAAGTAATGCTCCGAATTCCAGCATCAGTTGACACTGACGGACGAAGTACGCGGTCTCAACGCGGACTACAATCGACTTCAATGTGAAACACCGAAGTCACTCGACCTCTCGACTCCAAGTGTCTGAATAGTGACAGATATCTGGGGTTTCGATTAGCTTAAGTAAGGCAAGGAAGCTGGTCTTGTCAGGGCATCTATTTCAAGGTGTCTTCAACGCCCTTAATGTGTCTTACAGCATTGGTGTTCGCGGAAGCCTGTCAGATGAGGAATACCCATGCAATTGGGAATACGCAAGTCTTGTTCAGACTTATTCGACACAAAGGTCCAAGAAAGGATCTCGTGAGACATTAGCTAACGATGATGGACCGGGCTACTTGAAAAGCAATTCAACTGATAAATTATCTATTTAGACGTCGAAAGGCAAATTTCGAAAATTTTCGATAAATCTCGTCAGGTAATTGCAGTCATGAGATGCATAATCACGGGAATACAAGTTACTACTAGCTGAACAACCTCATGGTGCTCGCTGGGTGACTCGGGTTTACGCAGTTCCAGCAAATGGTTCGGCGGCAGTGTTTCAGGACGAAGTGGGTTTTCGCCCGTCAAGCGTTCTATAAAAATCCACAAACATCCGTCTAACAACACTGCGACGTGGTGGTTGTGACTCGTCACTTGGAGCACTATACAGTCAAACCTGTCTAAAGCGACCACTCAAGGGACCGACAAAATTTGGTCGCCTTGGATAGGTTCATGTATACGGACATCACTCATAGGAGAAAACTGGGGGATATTTTTGGCTGGTCGCCATGGCAGGTTGGACTGAATTTCACCACCCCTGTGCTGAAATTTTTGTCATCAACAGCAGTAAACCAGCCATTTAAACTGATGCTCTGCTGCCATACATGGTGATCTACGCAACGATGAATAATAAGAGGGACTTACTGGAAAACCTTAGTGTCCTAAGCAAACATTTGGCGTCAGGGCGACTACATTTGATCAACGATACCGTCACAAACAGCTGGTTATCGTGCAGAGATAAGGTGGCATCGGCGAAACTGCTTCCTTGCGGCTGTCACTGCCACGCGTCATAAACTCGACACCAAACACACTACACACATGCCGTCCGACTAGGAGACGGCAGCAGGCGCGCCACTGGTGTCGATAGCGAGCCAAACACAAGGCGAGATGGACCGACGGCACCAAGTTTGGTCGTCAGTGACATCATTTCTTGATGCTGAGTTAACTTTTTCCCATCTCGGGTCTTATGCCGCCCTACATCTGGCAGACAAAACAAGACCTTCCTCGGTAAGCGATGACTGGTATATGTAGTACGTGTCCAAACCAACGTAACTTATTCAGTGCTATCTACTGTTCTAAGCAAGTAGCTTGGTTATCACTGCCTAGTACTCGCCTACCCACATCATCGCTGCGGTCATGCTGGTGCCACTCGACACCAGCAATGCTTCGCAGATAACGATGAATAAAGATTTGAAATCTTCAAAAATGGTCAGAGGACTGTGCGGAAATCATTGGTTCATTGGCCTTGTTTCCGTTTCCTCCAAACTTCTCAGAGGTATCATACTGCCACAACTTATTGGTCACGTGAGAACCAAATCATTCATTCATTCAGTTAGGCTGGTCGTTGTTACATCGACGGTATATGTATTCTAAGTCGAGTATTGGAAATGAGACAGATGATCGATTTCGGTGGCTTTCCTTGACCAGAAAGCCACCTATGACATTGTTGATCGTGCCAGCTTGTCGCATTCCTTATTTGTGAAGTTATCATGAAACTTTCTTTCAGTCATTAACTCTTTTTACCGTGACTCCTAAGGCCGTTAGAGTCTATGGAAAGCTGTCTCTTGAGTTCCTCATAAATGGTTATCACCAGGGTCACCTTATGTGTAATTGTTTAGGTGCTTCTAAACTACTGCCAACCGGGTTCCCAGGGGCGACTAAAAAATTTTGTAGTTTACCAGCTGATAAACCTAGTTATTAAGTTGCTTTTTTCCACGTCTGAAGAGCGCCAGGCGTTTCTGAGTTCAACCTTTAAACTGAGGAGAATTCGAATCACTAGGTCCCCTGTATCAGCCTAAATAACACAATGAGAGGACGGGTTTTGCACGATGAGACCATTTCGCGCTTTCTGATCACATGCAAACGAGGGACATCTAACGATCATGAAAGAGGACATCAATGATTTGAATGGTGTCGGAATTGCAATGGAAGAAACATAAGGTCGTAAACTACAACAGAATCACAACGTTTGAGACGAGTGTCACTATCCCAAAGGAAGCTTGAGAGTGACAGTCAGCTGTTTTTGCACACATAGGTCCGTACGACTGGGGTTAATTGTCAGCCTCCATAAGCTTGAGTGTCTTAGCGTTTCCATTAATCTAGTTAACCGCAAACGTTAGGATCAGTTTGATGCCCCCTTCTAAGTAGATGTCTGGCAATCGATGAGGCCGGCAATTTAAAATCTTGGCTCCTACCCCTGAAATTGTTTTTCCACAATTTCGGGATGTGCTCACCGATCCGTTTGCGCACACACCGGTATGTTCTGCCGATGTAACGGCATTCACATCGACCGACGAAGTCCCAAATACAACGTGTTGTGGCAGCGACCGATTGCGTAAGCTTAACCGGAGGTGCTGGTTGTCCAAATTGGGCACAGTTTTGCAGCACAGAATGTATGTCGAATTACTATGGCAGCACGCCGCTCGAATTGCGTTGCCACATCATCCCCTTTGAATGGCAATTGGAGATAGACGGGTATTTTTGACACTGTAGGGGACTCATGTTTGTTCCCTTTCGTCGTGCAACCGTGAAACTTAATAATCGCTATCGGGTGCCCATCTGCATCTGTGTGATGAACTGCAATTCATTCAGGACCGCATATTCTACGTGCTCGTTGGAACAGCGTTTTGACGAGACAACGTTTGTACCGGACTGTTGTGAAGCTACTGAAGTTTTCGTAAAGTCTCGTCCAAGTGGTTTTTCGGTATATGGAACGTCGTATCGAGCCGTCGTCAGTTCTAGTCAAAAGTACATCCAAAAAAGAAGACAGCCGTTGTTCTCTAGCTCAAATGCAAAATGAGCGTTCGGGTGTGCATTGCCTATCACCTCGTAAAAACGTTGGGCGGCATTTAGGTTGAGGGCGATCACTAGCGTATCGTCAACGTATCGCTTGCAAAGAAACATCCGGTAGAGGTGTGGGCCACAACGTGCTCCAACCACTGATTATATATATATATATATATATATATATATATATATATATATATATATGCATTCAACACCTTACCAAGTACATTACAATTGGCTGAGTGCTGCATAAAATAAGAGAAAAAATATATTGAAAGGAAAAACGACTTTCAGAAGAAATCTCGTAGCAAGTGCACCACAACGTACGGTTCTTGGCCGTAGCCAGTAGCGTTTGCAGCCAGATATGCCCAGGATCCTTTGCTCTACAACCTCGGGGTCTGAAACGACCAACAACAGCCAGCTTCCACGTTTGCGTCTTAGCACATTGGTTCCAAATTTTACACTGGCCTCTTTGTCCTCGCTTCCATGCCACGCTTTCGCAATGAGGCTGGATCTTACCGTGGTGCGATGGTTTGTGTGCCTCAGTGATCCATTGAGCTGGGTAGTGCATTTTCGCACCTTCAGAGCCACTCGTACCAGATTGGTCAATGGTTAGAGGCCAGACAAACTCAGCCTCCTGGTCCTCCAGGTTGGGATGAGGGTGGCTCCTTATTCCTTAAAACGGACTCCTTGTAACCCAAAGCTAAACCCGCTGCCTTGCGGTCAAGTTTTTGAACCAAAGGCTTTAGTTGAGAACCCTAATCGTTCTCCAGTCTAGGCCTGGGCAACCTGACAGTATCCTGCCCAAGCAATACTATGAATCTCACTTCAAACAAATTTCTGATGCTCTGGCCACCGCAAGAATAATCAACGGTGCCCTATCTGCTGTATCGGGCAAGGTGGATAGGGGCTTGGATGCTACTGCTCAGGCCTTCCCATCTTCTTATTTCCCCCTCTTATGCTTTTTCACCCTTATCGTCCCGTTCCAGCTTCACTTTTATCCCCCTTGTCTTCAACCCCCCAATTCTCAGCCCTCCCACACCTTGCTTCAATAGTCGGTTGTCTTTTAGTTTCAACTCACATGCGAACGCGGAGCGTTATTCCTGACCTGTCAACAGGCCCATGTCCAAGCAAGCGGTCAAGCCCAGTTCATCGGCTTCCATTTGGAGCCCTCGATCCTCCTTCGGATTGGCATGCCTTAATGTACGCACACTGCTTCAGATCGGTCAACAAGCAGCATCTGCCCGAACATTAGAGACCCTCTCGATCGATATCTGCTGCTTACCGGAGACCCGCCTACAAGACTCGAGCTCTGTGCTCACTCTGCGATCCCCTTCAGATGACACAGCAGCACTTTCTCATTGCGCCTATCCGGTGATGATGCAGCTTTGAGCACCGGCCAAGCCGGTGTCGGTATTGCCCTGAGTCCCCAGGCTGAAGCTACTCTGGTTGATTGGATTCCAATCAGTAGCCGGATGGGTGCGGTCCGATTGGCTGGCTCGTTCAAAACCTCGAAGTCGCGTGGGACTAACAGGTGTCTATTCGTTATCGCTGCCTATGCACCGACAAACTGCAGCGATGACTCGGTAAAAGACGACTTCTATCGTCAACTGAACGAGCTCCTTCGCCACAGAAGAAGCTCGGACACTGTAGTGCTGGCCGGGGATCTGAACGCTCAAGTTGGAAACGTACCCACTAATGAATTGCATCTGGGCGGCCAACATGGTGTAGGCTCCCGTAATGATAACCGTGAGCGGTTACTTCATTTGTGTGAGGATGCTCGCTTATTTCTTGCGAGCACTAATTTCCGACACAGTACCCGCCGCAGGGTGACTTGGCACCCACCAGCCTCGAACCAGCTATGGACGCAAATTGATCACATTGCGATAAGTTACCAATGGAGAGGATGCGTCCAGAACTGTCGCTCGATTTGGAGCACAAGTGTGGACACCGATCATGCACTTGTATGTGTTGACCTGCGAATGCGCTTTGGCGGACACTCACGAGGACGTTGTGAGCGCATTGCCACCAGCCAACTGGCGAAGGCAGCTGTTCTGAATGCCTATCAAAGTACGCTGTCATGCGAGTTGGATAAACGTTCACTGGATGCAATTGAAGCTCACTGGTCTCATATTCACCAGACTTTACTAGCAGCAAGGAAATCCTCATGTGATATGTCTAATCGCCAACATGGATATTGGGTCTCTTCGCAGTCTCTGGAACTTATAGATGCTCGCCGGCATATTCTAGCTTGATGCGAACACAGTGAAACTCGCAAAGAGCTCCGGACAAAACTCCGTGCTAGCCCGAAGAGAGACTGCGAATCCTGGTGGTCCCATCGTGCATCAGAGATGAGAATGGCCGCTGCCCTTGGTAACCATCGTAAGTTATTCCGGCTGATACGGGGATCGGGCAGCAGAAGACCTGGTGTTAGCGAAACAATTTGTGATGAGAGTTGACAGCCTATCCACAACTTGTCAAAACTCTTGGAGCGTTGGGATGAGCACTTTGAAAGGCAATTTAATCGGCCTGAATTGTTAGATTTCTCGCCGGCCACTGATCGTCCCGTTCCCTGGGCTGTCCCTTTGGATCCACCCTCTCGCTCAGAAGTGGAACGTGAGATCGAACTGTTGAAGTTGAATAAAGCAAGGGGATCTGATGACCTAACTCCAGCGCTCTTTAAATTCAGAGGACTTACTCTTATGGATGATTTACACGAGTTACTAGTCAAACTATGGGAGCAGGAAACTGACTCAACCGACTGGAGCCGCTCCGTCATAGTCCCAATTTTCAAGGGAGGCTCACGATCGGAATGCGGCAGCCATAGAGGAATCAGTCTGATCCCCATCACCTCCAAATTACTTGCCTCTGTCATCTTTCATAGACTGATTGGCACCCGTGAAAGCCAGATTCGTGAGAAGCAAGCCAGGTTTCGTCGAGGTCGTGGCTGCATTGACCATATTTTCACCTTGCATCAGTTGTTGGAGCACCGTCACATATATTGGCGGCCCACCGTTGTCATGTTCCTCGATATCAAAGGTGCATTCGATTCGGTGGACAGACTTTGGGACTGTCTACTCAGGAAAGGTGTACCTGAGGAATATGTAAATATTATCCGAGCATTATGTACGCGTAGCTCGGGCAGAGTGAGGGCTTACGGCAAGTTGTCGTCGCCCTTTATTATCTCCAGCGGCGTGAGACAAGGATGCCCGCTGTCACCTTTCCTCTTCAACTTCGCTGTTGACAAAGTCATGGAAATCGCGTTCACAGAACACGACTTAGAAGGTGTGGATCTGCTCCCAGGAGAACGACTTCTTGACTTAGAGTATGCTGATGATATTGCCCTAATCTGTGACAGCTCCCAGACGTGCCAAGCGGCACTGGACAGATTAGCACTAGCCGTCCGTCACTTCGGGTTTTGCTTTGCATCATTGAAGTGCAAAGCGTTCCTCCACGATTGGTCCGAACCGTCTCCTACGCTGACCGTTGGTGGGGATCAGCTAGAAGTCGCTCAAAAAGTCAACTATCTGGGAAGTTGTATTAGCGCCCGTGGAATTGAAGATAAAATCACGAGTCGTATAGCAAAAGCTCGGGGCGCTTTTGCTAACATTCGCCACTTATGACGGCGGCGCGACATCACTCTTGCCCTGAAGTGTAGAGTGTACAATGCAGCGGTATGTTCGACCCTACTGTACGGTTGTGAAACCTGGCCCCTTAAAGCAGCGGACCTGAAGAGTCTAGTTACGTTCGACCACCGGCGCCTTCACAATTTAGCTCACATCTGTTGGGAACACCGCGTGAGCAACAAGCGTGTTCGACGCCTTGTTTGCGGCACAGGAAAAGGAAATGAACCGCTCAGCATCGTTATCTCACGCACCAGGCTCCGATGGCTCGGCCACGTGTTACGCATGCCAGCCCACCGACTCCCGCGACGTGCGTTGTTTGCGCGCCGGGAGTGTGGATGGAAGAAGAGGAGGGTGGCCAAGCGATGACTTGGTCAAGAAGAATGAAGGCCCTCACTTCTGAGCTGGCCTCAGTTGGAGCGTCTCGGCTCCCTGGTTGGGGTCCGAAAGACGATGAACACGTTGGGTTGGACACACTTGCTGATATGGCTAGGAGCCGACCTCTGTGACGTTCGTGCTGTGAGTTTCTTTGTCTTACCCCATCCATCGTAGCCTCACTCTCCAACCATGATCTCATTATTTAGCCTTATATAATTATGCATAGTAATTTTTTGATGCACAGTAGCCGGCTGGTAGCTTACCGGAACGATGCCCATCCGTTACCTGTATCTCAGCCGGCTTGCACCAGCTGCTTTTTCTCCTTTTTTCTATGCATTGCGGCACAGTAGCTGAGATGTTTCCCACCTCCAGCTAACGTGTATGATGATGATGATGCCCGCAAACACGGCACGTTTTGGTAGCCGCTGGTAGGCATGCGGAGCACATGCCTAAGCCACCGAAACCTTTGCAATGAAACGATGGTATCAATCGGTCCGCGGAGTTTGTCATATTTGAAGACTTACTCACGGACCTACTCATTTCTGATGTGATACTACCATCGAACACCAGCAATGCTTCGCAAGCAGCGGTGATCGAAGACAGATAACCGTTAAACATCACTTTTGCGAACGGGCCAAGTCTCACAGCCGTACAGCAGAATCGTTCGCACCGCGTATTGTAGACTCGTCACTTGAGGTCACGACGGAGACACAGGTGACGGCTAGCGAAAGCTATTCCAGTATTAGAGACACGCAGGGAGATCTCCGTCAAATCGCCAATACTAAGACAATTCAGAAATTGGACGAATTTGTCGACCACTACTACCGGATGCCCCGACAGGGGGAAGGAGATGCACTTGGCCAATACTGTAACAGCACCTTACATTTGGAAGAGGCAAATGTCAACCCAAATTTGGAGGAGGACATCTCTACTCAAAGCAGCACATACAGTGCGGCCTGGGAGGACTCACAAAGCACAGCGATATCACCTGCGTACTCCAAGTCCCGAAGGCGGTCACTAGGGAGCAGTTCAACGCCGCGGGGCTCAGAGTTTTCCAGGGTATTATCCAGAATATCGTCTATGACTAGGCAATTCTGTGTAACACCGCTAGTGACACTGAAACTGACACTGAACTTTGATTGTAAATGGCACGGAGAATGCTGATGTGCTTTTCAGGTAATCCCCTCTTCAGTAAGCAGTCCCAAAGAACCACTCCGTCCACAGAGTCAAACGAGGCCCAAATGTCCAAGGATATGACTATGGGTGGTCGACTGAAAGTATGGCGATGTTCAAATATCTGGCGGATCGTAAAGATGTGATCGACGCAGATACTGTCCGCGTAAGCAACTGAATCTTAGCGACAGTAGGACAGCGAGCAGTTTGGATGCGACACAAATGACTGATGCCACGGTGTTTGGAGCAAACGGTCCGGTCTCTTTTTTGTAGACAGGTACATCCGCTAATATTCAGTCGGGTGGGATGGTTTCAGTAATCTAAATCTGATGAAAATGATGCCAGTTCACGGGTGAGTGGGGCCCCCATATTTGAAGAGCAGGAGGAAGTTCACCTGGGCCAGGTGACTTGTGACCGAACCTAATAGGAAACCTCAGCCTCAGTCGGTGTATAAACATCCATGCACCAACCCCAGAAGATGGACATGATTGTGCTGGTGGTCAGTTGAACTGCTCTGCCCATCGTACCAGACGACGGTGACGACTGTGAATAAGTTCGCCGTCATTTTCACACAAAACATCACTCCCTGTCGGCTTTCTACCTCCCGTGGATTGAATCAGTTGGAAGAGTTTTCAGGAGTTTTCTACAGAGGCTGCCCATACAATTTCAATGATCTGTTGTGCCCACCAGACCTCGTGACCCTTCCTGAGATGCTGTCAAAGCTCGGCAGCCGTAGTTCTTCGCAGTGGGTTGTACTCAACTCCATCGGAAATCATTCGACGGCTTTCCATTAATTGAAGAGACCGTGCGGAGACCCAATGGCTAGCAGCTCGTCTAGTGAAGCCACAGACCAAGGTAGCGGACTATCGTAAGGCGCCCTGAATCTATGACCAGTGTGTGACAACATCGGAGGATAGTGAAAGCAGTTTGGAGCCCAATATGTTCTGAAAAGCGCCGAAACATTCGGATTGGCGAGCTGGTTTGTGTAAAGTCGTTTTCGGCGACGCTGTTGGGTGCCTCCTAACCGCAGAACGACCTTAGCACACACGATCGCATGATCCGAAGTCAAGTAAGTGTGCCAAACTGACTTGCAGTCCGTTATGCAGCCTTGCCAACGTTAACTAACAGCGATGTGGTCATTCTGCGTCCAAACTTGACCAGTCTCCGAAAGTCGCTAGGTGGCTGGTTGGCTCTAGGGACGCAGGAAATTGGTGCTAATAAGGAACAAGCCAATGGGTATCGTTCCAGAGATCTACCTGCCGGGTATTGTGTCGCAAAAGAGTTACCAGCGGAGCGTGTCCTTAGGATTGACACAAAAATGGCTCAGGGACTACGGCACCCGTCATATTCCAAAAGATTCCTTACGCTAGGAATGTTCTCGTCGCACTATCGTCGACGTCGTGGCGACTTGATTCTGACTTTTCCTATTCCGGCAGGGAAGATTGG
The DNA here is from genome assembly GCA_944474145.2 of Dicrocoelium dendriticum. Taxonomy (NCBI): domain Eukaryota; kingdom Metazoa; phylum Platyhelminthes; class Trematoda; order Plagiorchiida; family Dicrocoeliidae; genus Dicrocoelium; species Dicrocoelium dendriticum. Next base: position 70,193,300 of record OX104061.1, read on the forward strand.
TCATGATTTGTCTTGGCTTTTTGAGGCGACTTTACTACCACCACCCCGTAACCATCTGACGAAATTGCACAAAACGCGAGCCGATGGGGTTTAAACCAGTGTTCGACCATCAAGTAGTCGTCAGTCAGACAACAATGCGCTTTATGCACCCATGAAGAGTGGATATTCATCTACAACACACGCTCAGGGCACAAATAAAATCAAATAAAAATTTGACATGTATATGGTACGCCATCAATTTAAAAATGCGGCGGTGGTGATATCATCGATTCAGTCTGGCAATAAGGTCTTGTTCGACTACAATTTGGTCCCTCAAAAAACGTGACAAATAGAGAACAACTGACGTACCGTAAGCCCGTGTGCAGGCATAAATGGCTTTGTACGTTTGTCTGGTCGAAGAAGTCGAGATACATTCCGACAATGCACAATGGAGAGGGTGACTGGCATCAGTGAGTATCTTGGAAGCCAGTTTTTCGCAGGAGCGAACACGATTAGACACAATGATGTTAATAAACACTAGCATAGAAATTCCGATGCACCGAGTAAGATGCTTCAGTGACCTGTTGATCGCTTTAAATTGCCCGTTTAAGAGTCCGGGAAATATCACAAGTGAGCAATATGTCCAGTGCAGTATCACACAAGCTGTGACAAACCGTAGAAGCTAGTAAAGAAGCACGGATGATGACGTAAGTCGGGAGACGTAGAACGTTAGTCTCTTGACTTTAGTGCATGTTTCATTCACGTAATGCAACCACGTAAGATCCCGGCTTAGTGTAACTCGAAGATATTTCAATGCTGTACAGGAGTTTAAGACTAACATTGCCAATACTCAGATGCGAAGTGTGCGTCAGGAGGTGTTGATAACAGTTTGCCTTGGATAATGAGAAGATAACATCTTTACACTTTGATGCGTTGAGTGAAAGACAGCGAGATTTAGACCAAGAAGTGAGATTGTTCAAGAAGCACTGCAAGTTGTCCGGTGAATCTGTGGTGTGATTGTGTACACCAAGGATCACGTCATCAGCATAGTTTAGTAGAATGGGTTTCTTTGGAGTGGGAACGAAGTTAATGTAGGTGGAAAATAGAAGTGGGGACAAAATCGCTCCCTGAAAAACACCAGAAGTTGTGGTGAGTGAGGAAGAGCTTTCCCTCCAATCCTGATAAACTGCATAGAATTGGCAAAGTAGTCTGTAAGAAAAAATACTAATGAAGGTGCAACTCCGAAAACCAGCAGATCGTTTAACAGCACTTCGCGGTTTACACAACCGAAAGCGTTGCTGTAATCTAGGAAGTAGATCCACGTGTGTTTGTTTTTTGCTATCGAGTGATGAAAGCACAAGTGTACAAGACAGGCTAATGCATCCAAAGTAGACTTTGAACTGTGATAGCGAACTGAAAAGAACCATTCGAGTTGTTTTGGACAAGCATTCTATCAAGTATGATTCGTTTTAATGTCCTCAAAGACACAGACGTACAAACAATGGGCCGGTAGTTACAGGTTCATCTTTTGGCATAGGTGTAATACGGGCACTTCGTTATCAGTTGAATATCTTGTGCTGATGGTAGATACCTAGTGTAGAGTTCAGAAAAAGGCGGTGCTAAGACATTAGCATATTTCTTGAAGATTATAGGAGATAGTCCATCTGGACCAGGCGCTTTGCACGACTGTATCCGTGGTAATTCCTTGTGAACTGATACACTATGGGTGATGGAGTTTGTGAGGAAAGTTGCAACGGTGAAGTAGTTGATTTCTTGAATACGTTACCTGAGGACGTGGTATCAACACAAACAGTGAAAACGTTTGGGCATGGACGCGATGTCCTTGGGCCGCAGTTCCAAGTCTTCCTTTTCATAGTTAAAACTTTACTCTTGGTTAGTTTCCTTCCGATCATGGAACAGACATGGGAATTTTCTACTGTTCCAGCCCCAAGTTAATTTGAACAATCCGATAGGTATGGCGCACTATCAAGACGAGGAGGTGAACCTCCTGGCCCGGTAAGGTTCCGTATACTCGCAAAAAGCCTCGCAGACCCACAAATAAATGCACGCACCCCTATCGCCCAGAACCTGGTGAATTCAGTGATGAAACCTACCTGAACTGAACCCGAACTCTTCACTTGGCTCTGACAGACTGTACCTCATGTTTCCTCAAGACAGTGACCATGTTGCGTCATCCATCTGCAAAGTCTTTTGGCTATCCGATGACTGCTCGTTTACCCGTCGACTGGAAAACCGGGACCATAACAACTAAGTACGAAGGTGGGAATCGTCAGCACCTTGTGAACTATCGCCCAATCTGTAAAGTCGTGGAAAGGACAATCAAACGAGTTCCACAGAAGCATTGCGGCGAAAACAACATCAGTTGTTCTAATAAGCATGGGTTGCATCAACCTGTTAGTAGCGAGAGAAAAGCGGGCAAGGACTAATGGTGCCGGACAGCGCACAGATGTGGTCTTTGTCGATTTTAGCAAAACGCTCGATAAAGTCCTACTCCAGCGGCTACTCTGAAAGCTTAGAAATCTGCGTTAGCGGCAGCCTTCATTCGTGGATTGCCGACTTCTTGGAAAAGCGGAGCATGCACGTGCGAGTGGACAAAAGACTTTCCAAGCCAGTGCCCATGACCAGCGGTGTTCCACATCGACCTGTCCTTGGACCCGAACTGTTCAAGCTATTCATCAATGATCTTCCTGTAACACTACAAGTTGAATACTTGATCCACGCCGAGGACCTCAAGCTGCGGTCTGAAATGTCAGACCTCGACACCGCTGATCGACTACAGATGACACTTGGTCTATTGCACGACCGGTACAGCAAAAGAGACTTACCAATACACCATGAAAAATGCTGCACCCTTCCGATTAAGATTTCTAAGCCACTTGGAGGTTGCTGTCCAAACATACTGCTCAGCAGAAAAATCTGGGTATAATAATAGCACCTGACCTGAAAACCACGCAGGATACACTGAAGAGTCGCCACCGCAGACAAGATATACTGTGCCAAATGAACGCTTCCCATGCTCTCCGGTCGTCATCTGTTGCTAATATGGTGCATGGTAGCACTGGATCTCGCTGCAAGAAAATCAGCATGCCAGATGTTGGGACTCCTAGCCGCGCTTTTCTCATGGGCTCTACTAGGAGCACAGACGTATGAGATGCAGGCGTGGTCACTAGCTCCAAGTGGCCGACCGCTAGCGATGTTACTTACTTTGCAAAATAAGACCAAGAATGGACTAAGATTGCCCCTCCATGTGTGGGCTGATCTACAAACTGATATAGGGAGGTTTGCAACGTCAACTCCAATAGTTCGGCGACTAAGCCTACGGTCGCAGTCTCGTAGGAAATGTTGCGCCATTCCGTCTCCGGAAAGTTAAAGTCAGTCGACACTAAGCACCGGTTTGTGGAGTGATTGCGAATGAGATCGATGAAACCACTGGAAGCGCTACCAGGGCTCTTATACAGTAATACAATTTCAAACTGCGAAGACAAGGTGCACACTTCAACCGAAAGAGCCACAACAGTCCTATCCAAGGAATGGAAGTATGTTTTGGAACCAGTTAAAAAGGAGTTAAGTAGAGTGCGTAGCTCCTTGACCCATTGTGCTGTACTAGGTGATGTTTTCGGGCCCCTTGAGAGCTACTTCTACCAAGTTGGTGAATCGTTAGAGGTCAGACAAACGCAGTTTCCTGGTTTTCCGGGATAAGGGTATGAAATGGGATGGCGTCCAGCTCTGTAAAACTAAATCACTGCTAGCTCCCCGCTGCCTTGCGGACAGGCTTTTGAACCAAAGGCTTTGGTTGAGGATCCTAATCGTCTTCCTGTCTAAGTGTGGGCGCCTTGGCAGTATCTCAACCCACACAACTATGACAATGTTTCTAAACTCTAAATACATCCTGCATAGGCCGTCACGCAAATTATCAAGGGTCGCCCTATCTGCTGCATGCAGCAGGGCGGATAAGTGAAAAGATGCTACTGCTGGCGCCTCCCTTCTCCACCTCTTTCTCTTACTCCCATCCCGACCCCCTATTACTAACCTATAATTCCCAGCTTAATTGACGCCAACCGAAGTGACACTGGAGTAGAACCATCTACAGCCACCTTCCCGCAACACCCACCGGACGCCTAACGGCAACAGTCTTATAAGGCCACGCTGTCCGGTTTCCTGGCGGCACTCTAAAACAAATAGGTCAACAGGCTACACTCGCACGCACCTTGGACATACTGGGTATTGAATTGTGTTGTGTGTCCGAAACTAGGATCAATGGGGTTGTTGAATCAACTGCGACCGGCTTGACCTCTTGCTATTGGTTGCACGCATCCGGAGACGTTGATTCAGCACTCACGGGTCAAGTTGGTGCAAATATCATTCTCAGCTACAAAGCTGAGCCATGGTTGGTTGATTCACGAAGCAGTACAAAACGCTGTAAGTATTTAATTTCCGCTTATGCTCCTACACACTGCAGTTTTCATGCTGCCAGGGACACATTCTATCACGAACTGAACGCGCTATTACGCAGTGCTACAAGTTCAGATAGTATAGTACTTGCAGGGGATATGAACGCACAAATAGGGCGTATGAGCTCTTAGAAAGCTCAGCTAGGTGGTAATTATGGGCTTAACTCCGAACGGACTGATAACGACCAGCGTCTGCTGCAACTGTGCGGAGCAACTATTGTTTTTTAGTAGCATTGCTTTTAGACACAGTGGGGGCCGAAGTGCCACTTGGCGTCCTCCTGTAGCTGGCCAGCGATGAGGCCAAATCGACCACACTGCCATAAGTTACAGATGGCGTGGTTCCATCCTGGATTGTCGCTCGTACTGGAGTACCTGCGTCGACTCTGATCATGCCTTGGTACGCTGTCGTTTCTCTATGAACTTTATAGGGAGGCACATCAAACGTCTTCCCCAACTGGTAACTGAGAAATTATTTCAGCCCTAGGTCAAGTAAGCCTATCAAGATGCACTGCGTACCGAACTTTCGCTCTCTTGTCCCAATGACAATGAGCTTCAGTGGAATTGGATCTCGGCCGCCATGCACAACGCAAGAGCTTCTGCTTGTGGCACTATCAATCGCTACCGCACCAGTCACTGGATATCCGAAAGTTCAGTGAATCTTTTGGAATCCCGAAGAAACCTCCCGGCTGGCTCTGATCACAATGTGGCCAGACGGACTATTGGGTGCAAACTAAAGCGGAACCTGCGTGCTGAAAAGGAAGCCTGGTGGACCAGTCGGGCCCAAGAAATGGAGGAGGCAAGAGCAGTAGACAATTACCGTAAGCTCTTCCAGCTGATCCGCACCACTGGTCCCAGGAAACCAGGTGTCAGTGATAACCAGAGACAGCGCAGGTGAACTGATACACAATAAGGAGCGCCGTATGGTTCGTTGTGTGGAACACTTTCAAGATCAGTTCAGCTGTCCCCCTGCTCCTGGGCCTCTTCCTACTCAGGTGATGCAAGAGGAAACATGGACGGTTAAGTTAGAGGCTACATCGGAGGCTGAGGTCCGAAACGCTATTACAGCCCTCAATCGTTTTCGTGCTGCTGGTCCGGATTTCCTCTCGCCTGCACTATTTAAGGATGGAAGTGTGGTCCTCTGCAATGTACTGACCTCCCTATTCCATGTCTGGAACGAGGAACTGTCCCGGTTAACTAGAGTGAATCGACTATAAGGGTAATATACAAAGACAGTCGCACCGACTGTGCTAACCACAGGGGTATTAGCCCAACGTCAGTTGTGACAAAAGTATTGGCCTCGATTCTCGTTCGTCGTCTCACTGTGGAATGGGGATCTCGGGTCAGGAAAGAGCAAGCAAGTTTCCACCCTGGAGGTGGTTGCATAGACCATATATTCACTCTGCGACAGATGCTAGAACAGCTCCACGCGTAACGCAGACCGACAATAACTGTGTTCATGGACTTCAAGTGCGATCGATGCATTCTGTCCGAAACACTTGCGCCAAAAGGTGTTCCCAGGAAATATGTGAACATCTTACGTGCTCTATACTCGGACACTACAGGCCGCGTCAGAGTCTACGGTGACCTGTTGGAGAGCTTTCTGACAACAAGCGGCATTCGTCAGGATTGTCCGATTTCTCCGTTTTTGTTCAATTTCATCGTGAACTCCATTATGGAGTGTTCTAAGGAGGAATCTCGCGGAACAGGCGTTGAGGTCCTGTCTGGTAAAAGGTTAGTTGATCTTGATTATGCGGACGATATCGTATTGCTTTTTGACGATATTTGGACGGCCCTGAGTATGCGCTTCGCACATTCAAAGTGCAGTGTTGCTGCAAGACCCCCAGCCATTTTATGACCCTTAATAATGAGGAAATCGAAGTAGTTGATCGATTCACTTACTTTAATAGCTGCATCAACAACGATGGGTGCATAGAAACTGAAGTCAATACACGCACTGCAAAAGCCAGAACAGTCTTCTTGAACCTGCGGCATCTCTGGCAACAGAAGGGAGTTTCCCCCGCTCTGAAAGGCCGTGTTTACAAGGCCATAGTGAGGGCCATCCTGCTCTGTGGGAGTGAGACGGTCCCTTCTGTCTGAAGATCTGAGGCGCCTTCATGTCTTCGATCACCGGTGACTACGAAGCATTGGTAGTGTTGGATGGTACCATCATGTCAACAACGATGGTGTGCGTAGACGAGTATTAGTCCCTTAGAATAATAAATAGCACTGAAGAAGTTGCGTTGGGTTGGGTACGTAGTACGTATGCCTGGTCACCGATTACCTAGGAGGGCCTTGTTTAGTCTGCCAGATGTAGGGTGGCGCAAGGTTCGAGCTGGACACAAGTTGACTTGGCAGCGTGAAATGAAGTCACTGATGACCAAACTCGGTGCTGTAGATCCGTTTCGTCTTCAGGGCTAAAGTCCACTTGACCCGACTTGTGCTTGGCTGGAGACTTTACAGGACATGGCTCGCAGTGGACAGCAGTGGCGCGTCTGTTGCAGTCTCCTAGTCGGATTGCCTGTTTAAAGTGTGTTTGGTGCTGAGTTACTTGCGGAGTAATGGCTGATTATGAGGCAGAGCAGTAAAAGCCAAAAGAAAGCTGTCTCGCCGGTGCCGCCTTATCTTTACACGATAGCCAGCTGATTGTGACGGTATGTTGTTAGGACAAGGTGTAGGCGCCTTGACCCTGAACGTCTTCGTAAAGCATTAAGGTTTTCAGGTAAGTCCCCCTTCTCTCCCTCTTATTTTTCTTCATTCCATAGGTCTTCATGGTTGTATGGCAGCGAGGTACCAGTTCAAATGGCTGATGTACTGCTGTTGTTGATGAGTGGCAGAGTGCAACTCCACCTCCGCGACGGTCGCAGGGACGATCTGATCACAGTAGTGCGTAGTCAGGTAGGAATATTTCATTGCCCATGACCTACGAAGACAGACACGTTTCAGTAAAAGCGATGACATCTGGATGAGTGTGGTCTAAAGGAGCGCCAAGTTCGGACATTTTGCTATGCTGACTACGCACGTTACTGAGCGGGAAATGAAAGGTATTGGTATAGTGAGTCCAGGATAGTGCGCCAGCAGGATGGACTCCGGCATGGCGGAAGTTGACCGCCGGCGCAACACGCGGAAACCCAACCGCAGACCACTTTCACCTGCAGCGCGACGTGACTCGAGATCTTGGATAGCTGCCTTCAATTTCACCCCGCCCGCTTGTAGTGAGCTGGAGATTCCCCCGGTTGATGTGTAAATCAATTCTAAATACCATAAAATCGTAATTTTCTCATGTACTAAGAAAGCAAGTGGTTTGCATGGTGCACGTGTTTGTATGAGACACACCGACAACATCCGGACTTTATCCGCGGTCTCCAAAAAGAACGTCGGTTCTTTAAGCACACTCAGCACCTTACCACACTCCCTAGCTAGTCATCTTCTTGTGTCTTATTTTTAGTCTTAAGATCTAGCAACCTTCTAACAAACATTTTTCTAGCTTATTTCAGTGTGTTCTGCAGAATGCCTTTGGTTGGCTATTCAAATCAGCAGTATCAGATATACTGGTAGACCGACGCGCTATACGCCAGAAGGTCAGGCTGTATGCTGAATCCAGAACGTTTTAATTTAAAAGCAAATCGCATAAGCGCTTGGCGCTCCTCCGGTGTAGAAAGAATCTCACGTAGAAGGCGAGGCCTAGAGTTGGGGCTGGTGACTCGCATGCCCCCAAGTCTGGTTAGTTTGCGCATGGTCACTCCAGGTAATCCAGGCCGGAGGAGTATAGTAACGCAAATGTTGAACCATTCGAGATCATGTAACATTCTTTCCATGAGAAATGCGTGATGCGGTTCAATGACATTTTTCACGACTAAGATACTATCCGTATACAAGTTGCACAGACGTGGGAAGTTTACACAGCGTGTTACAAAACCACAGGATGGGGATGCATGCGACATATGCGCCTGTGTAGAATTGGTGGTTGTACAAAGGAGCTTGTGGAACGACGACCAGGCTCATTTCCGGTGGCGTCGTACTCAAGGGACTTGTTGTACACGCTGCGACCCCGTTCGGTTACACTTTAAGTGGAGGTATTGCCTTCTTAGTCCTATGTAGTTACCTGAGAATCGCCCCGTATGACTGTGTAAACTATTCTAAAATATATTAAAATTATAGCTTTCTTATGTACCAGGGAATTAGGCGGTTTGCCTTTTGGAACGTTGTTCTGTTTGTTTGAAACACGAACTCGAGATCTGCCTTTGACGCGCGACTCGATTGCGAACGACTCTCCGTCCACGCACTCGACGCCCAACTACATCCTCCCTAGCTAGCTCTCTTATGGTGTCCTACTTTTAGCACTAGGTAACTCTCCTCCCGTTCAATAAACATTTTCCATAGCTTAACTTTCGCGTGTTCTGCCAATTGCCTTTGGTTGGCCGTCTAGTCTCGTACTGGATATACAGCGCACGATACTCGCGCTATAATTGGTGTCCCCGAAAAAAACATTTCGGTGAGTTTGATGTTAATGTTTCTTTTCAGATCCGGTAACTTATTCTGTCTAAACTACTAATTTTACTTTTTACTATTTGGGTTCACTTTCACAAGCTGCATATGTTTTCACCATGAAGGTCATTCACCGAGATTCTAACGATCAGGTTAGTGGGTCCCGTTTCCCTATGCCGTCATTCCGAAAGACTAATCCTAAGGCGTGGTTCACTCAGCTAGAATCCATCTTTTTCCTTACATGGAGTTAGGTCTGACAGTGCCAAATTTCACTGCGTTGTCGCAGCGCTTCCCCCGCAAGTCGCCGATGACCTCGACGACATCTTGGAGCTTGCCGAATATCAGAAAAATTACGACGAGCTTGAAACCATCGTCTTAAAGCGACTCGGTATATTAGGTCATGCTCGCGTTACGCAGCTTCTTAACGAAACCTAGATAGGTGATCGAATGCCTTCTCAGTTGCTGCACAAGATGCAGGCTCTAGCTAAGCCTCTCTCTGTTGGCGACTCTCCTTAAAGAGATGTGGCTTCGTCGCCTGCCACGTGACATGCGTAACCAACTGTATACAAATGATGCGCCTGTCTCAGCTAGCCGACATTGCCGACCGTATTTGGGAAGCCAACGCCCAAATATCTCAGGTTGTCTACTTTCAGTACGGAGGTAGCAGAACAAAGAGCGCAAGTAGCGGCACTTAGCGACCGACTAGAGAACCTAACACATCTCGGGTCCAATCGCCAAATCGTTCCAGTAGTCGCATTCGTCCTAGATCACGTTCGAAATCTCCCCCTAGGTCAAGCTATTGTTGGTACCACGAGCGATTTGATCATCAGACTAACTCGTGTCGTCCGCCATGTTCCTTCAAGCGTAATCCGCAGGGGAACGGGCGGGGCAGCACGTAGGGGCGATGGAAGTTGCTGGCTGCCCCAGTCGCCTTTTCTTCGTCACCGATCGCAGTACGGCAGTACGCTATCTCGTTGACACCGGCGCAAAAGTCAACGTTATCCCGCGTGAGTCTAATGATGTTATTAAAGAGGCGACTAGTTCATTGCGCGCAGCAAACGGCACCACCATTCGTGTGTACAGTGAACAATCTCGCACACCTAATTTAAACCTATGACGTTCTTTTATGTGGATCTTTCTCGTTACAGATGTCCAGACATCAATTCTTGGCCTTGACTTTCTGCAGCACTTCGATTTGCTTGTTGACGAGAAGCGATGCCATCCGATCGTCAAACAAATCTGGGTACTTTGACCGACATTGAGTCAACCAGTCTTGTATATGCTAATCAATTGAGCTCAGCTATCGGTCAGATGCTTAATACCAAGTTCCCGCAAGTCTTCAATGCAATGGCACCGCCACTGATGCTGCCAAATATATCGTTACCAAAAATCCGCCTGCTTTCGCCAAAGCCAGGCGAATGCCCCTGACAAGGTAAAAATTGCCCGCGCAGAATTCGAGCACATGCTTAAACTAGGCATCATTCGCCCGTCTAACAGCCCGGGAGCGTTGCCGCTCCGCATGGTGCCCAGAAAGTCAGGAAACTGGCGTCCATGTGGTGATTACCGTGCGCTCAATAACGTTACTGTTCCTGACCGCTATCCTATTCCTCACATTCAGGACATCATGGCTAGCCTGCGCGGCACCCGTGTGTTCTCTACAGCGTGATGAAGAATGTAACGAGTGCAGTATTGACGCACCTAATTGACTCCGATCATCAAATCGACTCGCGTGACGCATTCACACCGATCTACTGTGTCCCCGGACGTTACACACGGGCAGTCAGATGACGCCTGCTGTCAACAGCAGAGGCGATCGCAATTCGGCTCTATAACCCTGATCTATGTGCAGAGAAAAAACTCGTTCATAGTTTAACCTTGCCTTGGCCTCAGATCAGCGCGACTAACAATGGCAGTCACGCCACATCACTTGACCTCGCCTCAATCAGAACAAACACGTAGATTTAGCAATTAGTTACTCTGCTTCTGTGACCCAATTTAAACCCATTGTGTCTATTCTAGCTTGCTTTATTGTGGTTGTATTAGCCTGATGATGAAGCACTGAAAACAGGCTTGTTCGCTACTTTCTGTTTCTCAAATTGACCACATAGCCATAAGTTACAAGTGGAGCGGTTCCATTCTGGATTGCCGCTCGTACTGGAGTACCTGTGTCGACTCTGATCATGCCTTGGTGCGCTGTCGTTTCTCCATGAACTTTACCGGAAGGCGCACAAAGCGTCTCCCCCGATTGGCAACGGAGAAATTGACAGGCAAGCCTATCAAGAAGCACTGCATAGCGAACTCTCGCTGTCTTTTCCTAATGACACTGAACTTCAGTGGAATAGGATCTCGGCCGCTATGCACGACGCAGGAGCATCTGTTTGTGGCACTATCAGTCGTCACCGCACCAGTCACTGGATATCCGAGAGGTCCGTGAACCTGTTGGAAGCTAGAAGACACCTCCCGGCTGGTTCTGAACACAATGTGACCAGACGGGCTATTAGGCGTAAACTAAAGCGGAGTCTACGTGCTGACAAGGAAGCCTGGTGGACCAGTCGGGCTCAAGAAATGGAGGAGGCAGGAGCAGTAGGCAATTACCGGAAGCTCTTCCAGCTAATACGCACCACTGGTCCCAGAAAACCAGGCGTCAGTGAGACAATCAGAGACAGCGCAGGTGCGCTGATACACAATAAGGAGCGCCGTATGGCTCGTTGGGCTGAACACTTTCAAGATCAGTTCAGCTGGCCTCCTGCTCCCGGACCTCTTCTTACTCAGGTGATGCAGGACGTGCCATGGACGGTTAGTTTAGAGCCTCCGTCGGAGGCCGAGGTCCGAAACGCGATCACAGCCCTCAATCGTTTTCGTGCCGCTGGCCCGGATTCTCTCCCACCTGCACTATTTAACGATGGAGGTGAGGTTCCCTGCAGGGCACTGACCTCTCTACTCGAACGTATCTGGAACGAAGAGTGTGCCGGCTAATTGGAGCGAATCGATTATAGTGGCAATATACAAAAAGGGCAATCGAACAGACTATGCGAACCACAGGGGTATTAGCCTAACGCCAGTTGTGACAAAATTACTGGCCTCGATTATCGCTCGTCGCCTCACTGCAGAACGGGAATCTCGGATTAGGAAAGAGCAGGTCGGTTTCCGCCCAGGACGTGGCTGTATAGACCATATATTTACTTTGCGGCAGGTGTTAGAGCAGCGCCACGCACACCGCAGACCGACAATAGCTGTGTTCCTCGATTTCAAGAGTGCGTTCGATTCAGTCGATCGATCAATTCTGTTCGAATTACTTGCGCGGAAAGGTGTTCCCACGAAATATGTGAACATCTTTCGTGCTCTATACCCGAACACTACGGGCCGCGTCAGGGTCTATGGTGTCCTATCGGATAGCTTTCCGACCACAAGTGGCATCCGTCATGGTTGTCCGATTTCCCCGCTTTTGTTCAATTTCGTCGTGGATTCTATCATGGAGTGTTCCCTGACGGAATCTTACGATGTAGGCGTTGAAGTGCTGCCTGGTGAAAGGTTAGTTCATTTAGATTATGCGGACGATATCGTCTTGCTTTTCGACAATGTTGAGGCGGTACAATCAACCCTGAATAGCCTATCCAGAGTAGTCCCATTATTTGGTATGCACTTTGCACCTTCAAAGTGCAAAGTGTTGCTGCAGGACTACCAGCCACTTGATGACCCCTTGACGCTTGCTATCGAGGATCTTGAGGTGGTTGATCAATTCACTTATCTTGGCAGCTGCATCAACAATGATGGGCGTATAGAAACTGACGTGAGCTCACGCATTGCAAAGGCCAGAGCTGCCTTCTTGAACCTACGTCATCTTTGGCGACAGAAGGGAGTTTCCCTCCGTCTTAAAGGCCGTGTATACAAGGCCACAGTCAGGGCCGTTCTGCTCTATGGTAGTGAAACTTGGCCCCTTCGGTCTGAAAATCTGAGGCGCCTTCAAGTCTTTGATCATAGTTGTTTGCAAAACATTGCTGGTGTCGGATGGCACCAGCGTATCCCCAACGATGATGTGCGTAGGCGAGTACTAGGTGGTGATAATCATGCTAGCTCTCTAGAACAACAAATAGCACTGAATAAGTTGCGTTGGCTCGGGCACGTGCTACGTACGCCTGGTCACCGCTTACCGATGAGAGGCTTGTTTAGTCTACCAGGTGTAGCAGGGCGCAAGGCTCGAGGTGGACAGAAGTTGACTTGGCAGCGGGAAATGAAGTCACTGATGACCAAACTGGGTGCCGTTGGTCCGTCTCGCCTTCCGGGTTGGAGTCCACGTGACTCACCTTGTGCTTGGCTCGAGACTTTACAGGACGGCTCGCAACCGACACCAGTGGCGCGTCTGCTGCCGTCTCCTAATCGGATTGTCTGTTTAAAGTGTGTTTGGTGCTGAGTTATCTGCGGGGTAATGGCTGATTATGACGCGTGGCAGTGAAAGCCGCAAGGAAGCTGTCTCGCCGATGCCGCCTTATCTTTGCACGATAGCCAGCTGTTTGTGACGGTATGTTGTCTACACAAGGTGTAGGCGCCTTGGTCTTGAATGTTGGTTTAGGGCATTAAGGTTTTCAGGTAAGTCCCCCTTCTCTCCCTCTTCTTATTCTTTATTTCACAGGTCCTCGTGGTTGTATTGCAGCGAAACATCAGTTCAAATGGCTGATGTACTGCTGTTGATGATGATGATGATGACCGCATATATAGCACACGATTCTCACGCTATACCTTCGTCTACTTTTCACAGGCACATAAGCCTGCAAATCGTCTTTATTATGAACGGAGTCAAAAACACCGCCTGACGGCTCGTCATTAAGAGAAGACATGCTCACAAGAAGGGATAAAATCGTCAAGTAGCTCGTGTCAAAAGAGGTTGTAGTGTGCATTCGGTCGTGGGTTCTGAGAGTTTCCATGTCCAGCGTGCACGTAAGTCGTAATAAACCTGCGGAGCAGCAATGGGAAGTAAATTCTTCGTAGGTGGCTGGATGCTCATATCACAACCACGTACTAAGAGAAAAGAGTAAAATGAAGGGGAAGTGGAGAGGAAGAACCAATGGCCGTCTAGCTGAGGTACAACTTTGGGGACCACCGCAAAGTCACGCTCGGACCTGCTACATTATCCCCCTGTTGGCAGGCGCTTTCCTCAGCGCTCACAGTAGCCTTACTCGGTCTCGATCTGCTGATGTGAATAACAACTGATGAGTGCAGTGTGCTCGGTTGGAGAGATTCCGTGACAAGCTGCGTGGTCGCAGGAAAATCAATGATAGCAAGGGCAGCGAACCAGCTCTAGGGACTGCTGTCCGGAGAAGTCAGGATCGCTGAATATGTAATGTACGTCCGGTTGACGATCTGCTAATGTGCGAAACAAGTGGTGTGCGCAGTGTGCTAGTTTCGAGATGCAGCGAAAAGAAGTATGGTCGCAGGAATGTTAATGATCGCGTCAATGGTCAACGATCCAACTTCAGGAAATGCTGTCGGGAACTGACAGAGCCGGCTCATAATTTTGCGGCGCGTGTTCGAGCCTGCGTAGGGTCAGGGCGACCTTCGCAATATCCTTAGCCCACGTGCGACCGGTGATGGTTGCGCGGCAGCGAAGCGTCGATACTGCGTACCGGCGTACTGCTGGTGTCAAATTTGTAGTACGCGTCCGGTCGTTGATTGCGAGGGCTTCTGTGTCCAGCGTATACGTAGGTCGTAATAAACCTGGGGAGCTGCAATGGAAACTAAACACCTCGTAGGTGGCTGGTAGCCCATATCACAACCACCAAGTAAGAGACCATAGCAAAAGAACGCCAAGGTAAAGAGAAGAGGAAGAACCAATGGCCGTCTACCGGAGGTACGACGATTTCCTTACTGTGGAAATCGCCGCAACGTCACGCTCGGACCTGCTACAGGTGCACAAATCTTCAATATTCCGCAGGCCAGGCGCAACTGCGTTTTAAAAGCTAGAAACAATTGCATTCACTTTCTGGTCTAGGTCGGGCAACAAGGAAATTGTCTTCCATACTTTCTGGCCTGGAAATCAGTGCTGAAAATCTTGCAGACAACGCTGTTTTGTACATGCAACAAGTAGGAAACCTAAAGAAAAAAAACTCACTATTCGCCATAACCAGGGCACATTTCGTGAAACCAGTCACTGCATTCCGCCAGTCGAGTCCGTCACAGATTTTGGGCACTTCAGCCTTCCGCAATGTGTCTGAGTCAGCTGGTGGTAGACGCCATGACGGCTCCTATAGCCATCGCAAGAGTTTAAGGGAAAGTAATACGTAGAACAGTTTGCAGTAATCTACTAAGCAAAGGTTTGATCGGATCTCACCAGACGTGATTCATTCGTACGGATTTGGGATCACTAATCGTAAAAGGTAGGAATCCACAGGTTAAACAGCCCGCCAGAGATGAAGCAGTTTCCTCGAGATACAGCAGCGATGCGAATGGATGAGAAGTTCCACAGCAAAAGCAATAAGAGAAAGGAAAATCAGAACAGAATAAAAAGTCTGTATGACCAAGATTCCCAGTTTTCCGGGAATTGCGAAACCACTAGACGGAGAATGAGCATCGCAGGGACGACGAGACTGGTCAAATGCCAGCGGGTAAGGATCAACCCAAATAGTAACGAATCGATGAGATATCGACAAGATCCAAATTCGTTTGGAACGGAGCGACGTGCTCAAGCTTCAGTTCATTGAGTTGTAGAGAGCAGGAGGGAAATCCCTTGTCAGCCCCATCGATTCCGTATCATACTGGGTTTGATGCGTGTCGTTGCGTTACGACGTTCCTCGAGGATTCGTCGTAATTGCAGTGACAGCCGCAAGATTCCAGCATTCTCAGCAAAGTTTGTCTAGCAGCCGCTTGAAACTTTCCTCGGATGGAGCGTCTGCAATTGCTTCCGGTAGGCTGTTCCACTCATTCACCACTCTAGTGGATAGGGTGACGTCCTTGCGAATTTTGTCTTCTTTGCTTAAACAGTTTCCATGTGTGCCCTCGGGTGGAACAGTCAGTGTTGGGCCGGAAGAATTGTTGTAACTCACTTCCAAGTTCCCCTCGGAGGATGCGTCTAGTGTAGATGAGATCACTCCGGCGACGGCGGAGCTCGAGAGAGAACAGATTTAGCTGCTGGAGTCGAATGGGGTCCGGGAGATCACGAAGCCCCAGGACAGCTTTCGATGCACGTCTCTGAACCTTTTCCAGCAGAGCGCATTCAAATTTTGAAAACGGATGGCTAGCTGGTAGGCCATATTCTAAGACTGGACGGACGTACGAAGTGAACAACAGTCGAAAAATCTCGGGAGTCATTCGAGCGAATGATCTTCTTAAGGCACCTACCAGTCTCCTTCCAGTGGCCACCTTCTTTAACGTGTCCTGCGTCGTTTTAAGGTCAGAAGTCACGATAACCCCGAGATCTCTCTCGTGGGTGGTATTCCTAAGGAGAAACCCACCAATGTGGTATACACCGTAGGGTTCGGTGCCACCCATTGGGAGAACAGCGCATTTATCTCGGTTTACTGGCAGTTCCCATCTGATGGACCATTCGTGTAGCTGGTCTAGAGCCCCTTGTAATCTGTCCGCATCCTCAATGCTGGATACTGTTGACCAAAGCTTGAGGTCATCGGCGTAGATCAAGCAGTCGGTTTGTAGCGCAGTCGGTAGATCGTTAATGTACAGTTTGAAGATCTCTGGTCCAAGCACTGATCCTTGGGGAATGCCACTAGTCATAGGCACTGGAGCAGAGAGGGTTTGGTTCACTTGTACGCGCATTGTCCTACCCCTTAAGAAATCGGCAATCCAGGAGAGATTTCCCGTAATGCCAATTCCCTGGAGTTTATGTGGCAGTCGTACGTGTGGAACCTTATCAAAGGCTTTGCTAAAGTCAATGAATATTACGTCAACCTGTTTTCGGGAATCTATGGCTTCTGCCCATGTTTCCCCGGCGATGAGTAAGTTAGTGATGCATGAGCGTGCTCTCCGGAAGCCATGTTGAGCAGGTGAGATGAGGTTTAGATGCATACAGTGTAGCTGGAGAGCGCACTTGACTATCCGTTCCATAGTTTTGCATATGACTGATGTCAGACATATTGGCCGGTAGTTGGCTGGGTCTTGTTTGTTTCCCCCCTTGTATTTAGGCAGGACGGTGCCTGCTTTCCAGCCTGTGGGTAGGCAGCCGACTTCCAGGGATTGTCGAAACACTTGGCAGAGAGGGGCGGTGACGTACTCAGCTATCGTTCTGAGGAAGCTGGGATGCAATCTGTCCGGGCCTGGGGAGGAGTTCGGGTCCAGTTCGAGGAGTAGCTTAGTGACTACTTCGGGGTTAATTTCAACTTGGTCCATAGAGGAGTGGTGTGCAGGCAAACAGTTGTTGAGCAATGGTGATTCCACTGAGTAGACCGAGGAATATTGCGCAGCCAATAGGTTTGCTTTTTCATCATCACCGTAGAGAACGGTACCTTCCTTAAAAGAGGATAGAGCGGGAATTCCACTACCAGTTTTGGCATTTCGCTTCAAGTAGGCAAAAAGTTTCTTGGGACAGTTTTGGGATTCCATGGCCAGTCTATGTTCATATTGTAGTCTTTTGTCATGTTTTCTCAGGGTGCATAGGTTTCTCACAGTTTTGTACTCTAAGTAGCTTGATGTCTGTCCTGTGCTCTTGAAATGATCCCATAGTTTTCGACGTTTTTTCATTAGGGATCTTACTTCTTTATCAATCCATGGGGGTCCTTTGGATGGTGGTCTGCTCTTGCAGTTTGGAACAAACTGTTCACTGAGCCGCATCATCACAGATCGTAGGCGTTCCCATGCGTCATCAAGCTCCAAGGATTGCGGAATACTCCAGTCCATGTTACTTGCAGTCGTCCTTAATCTGGGCTGGTCAGTACGCCAGAAATTTCGACGCAGTGTCCCCTGATCGTGGATTGTGAGGCGTCGTGTCCACGAAAATGAGACTGTACAGTGGTCACTCGTCCCAAGAGGTTGGAGGATCGTTAGATCTGAGACATCAGATGGTGCCGAAGTGAGAATCAGGTTGAGGATGTTTGGTGTCTGACCAGGGACCATTCGCGTTGGTGTCAAGACATGTTGTGTCAGGTTGCACTCGTGAACGGTATCAAGGAGATCAACTTCAAAGGAGTCAGGTGAGAGATCACTGTGAAGTAGGTCCCAGATCACGTTGGGGGCGTTGAAGTCCCCCATAAGGAGACAATTTGTTCCTCTACTGTTGGTTCGCACAGAACGTAATAAGTGTGAGCCAGGTGCTGCAGGGGCTCTGACCAGGGGCTCTGCCCATCAGCGATTGGTATCCGTCATGAATTCGGCACCAGAGCATTTCCGACATATCATCCATGTCACAATCGGGTTCGACAATGTGGGTCTTGAGGTAGTTCTTTGTGTAGAGGATTACTCCGCCTCCAGACCTCCCACCAAAGCGATCGCATCGAAGTAGCTGATATCCTGAAACATGAACCTCTGAGTCAGATATGTCAGATGAAAGCCAGGTTTCGGTGAACGCTATTAGGTCCGGTTGCTGTTCAGAGATAAGGAGTGGAATCTCATCTAGCTTGTTTCTGAGACTGTGCACATTCGCGAGTATTACCCGTAGTCCGTTCTTTATGTTTGAGGTCCTGGAAGAAGGAGGATTGGCCTCCATCGAGCTCTCTGAGTTTTCTTGACTACGCGAAAATTCACTATGCGTAGATCTGTTTCTCCAGTTGCGCGTCGAGTTCGCAGCTCGCAGACAGCTTGTCTCATTCGGACTCGGTCTTCCGGGGAGAAGTCTTTCAGAATATAGGTTTCTCCCTTGAGGCGTGGGGTCCGTCTCAGGATGCGTTGGCATACTTCTTCGTCCTGACAGACGATTTTCAGAGGAAGAAACTTGGCTGGGTCCTCTTGTTTTCTGCCAAGGCGAAAAGCAGAGATTAGGTTTATTCCTTGCTCATGCTCATCAAACAACATGGAGACCATTCGTTTAAGGATGGCTTGGTCGTCGAGTATCCTTTCAGCTGGAGTCTTTTTGTTGGATTCTGGGACGTTTGTGATTATCAGGCAGCGGTTGCGAACAGGCCGCTTGTCTCGTTTCGGTGATGCTGGCTTTGGTGGACATTTCTTTTCTCTGACAAGTTCCTCAAGCTGCGCTACTCTATTTAAGACGAGCTTTAGTTCCACATTTTTGGTGCTTGATTTTATCTTGGGTCGTGAGGAGATCTTCTTTGAGGCATTGTTCTCCGCTATGTTTGTCCTTGTTTTTGCTGAGGTGCTAGCACTCGCGACTGCGGCATAGGACTTGGGCTTATGCATATGTCCATTTCCGTTCTCACTGGGCAACGGTGTTAAGTCCAACATGGTGGAGGACGCGCGGCTTCGTTTCCCTTTCGGTGTAGAATACCCAGACGACGGCAGACACACTGCAGAGTTAGGTGTGTAGCGCCCAAAAAGATAACTCTTATCTTCCATGTACAATTTACTTATTCACCGATTGTACATTACTCCTTCTTGTTTTAATCTTACAACCGGCTCGACACACAACTGCCTTGTAAGTCCCCGCGCTCACGTGTACGCTCTTGCATCGCTTCATCCGTCCGTTTCTTGTTGTAGCCCATCGAATACAGTCCGCTGTGTCCGACTCCCATTGCCTTCTGATATCCGCGCTTAATTACGCGCATCGTCTCGGACTAGGATTAACTAGTCCTATGGACGACGCGCGGCTTCATTTCCCTTTCAGTGTAGAATACCCAGACGACGGCAGACACACTGCAGAGTTAGGTGTCTCGCTGTCCGAGTTAGAGACGGTTTGCGCAGATGCAGTATGTACGTTGAAAGGGTTCGTCAGAAGTTGCTTGTCGCTGACCGAGGTTAGACACGAATCGCAGTGAACGTTTTTACCTTTAGAGGTAGTGCGCTGAAGACATTGGTAAAGATCATTATCAATGTTACAGCAGACTATATAAATAAATAAATAGTATATTATCGGTAAAACGAGACACACCCGTAAAGGCGTGATCAAATATGCATACAAGCAGCCATCTGTCACACAGTGCGCATTGGACGGCCTTTGAAAGTGAGGTGAAACCCTTCCCACAGTCCACGCACATGGATGTCATACCTTTCAAAAGAAAAATTTGACTAAAGTCAATTTTCGTCAAAAGTGTCTATTCAAACACTTTTCTTCACGAGAATTTCACCTAATAAGTTCGAAAGTATAGCACATCAGAAAGAGAATGTGGATACATATAGTTTGCTGTCACATTGATCATGATCTTTACCAAGGTCTTCACCAGCACTAACTCTAAAGGCCGTCAACTTTGCGATTCGTGTCTACCATTGGTCTGCAACAAGCAACTTCATTTTACAGTCTCTCGACAAATCTGTTGAGGCTCTCCGCAGTCTTGATTTGCGCTTCCTCGGTTCAGGTTACTGTCACGTTAGTGTTTAGAAGCCCTATGAGCACCTCCAATAGATAAATGGTGTTTAAACGCACTCACTGCGGACAAGTGTCGTGCTGGGTGACTTCTTTAGAGGGTTGCCTATTCCGGGAGCCCAGAGAGCGATTCCAGAAGACGGATCGAGTTGCAGGGAAACTTTTATTGGTTCAGCAAAAGATTCCCTGTTAGCTAGCTATAAACGAACGACACCGTGTGACGCTCTAGCTAGGGGAACGGATCAAGCACAGCACACAGGAGCAGTCGCGCGTTGCAAACCGAAGCGAGCGCCAAGCAAAAATGGCGATGAGCAAGTAAAGCATTCGAACTCAGCAAGCAGTTCAACAAAACACACCGGTTGCCTAAGTGTACAATTAAAGAATTTTGGTTAGAATTTTACACACGCAAACCGGGGAAGTCTCCAGACTGCTACATAGCCCTCTCCCAGAAGGGGACTGTGTAAGCAGTCCTTCGATCTACGTGAGGACTGTCCGTCGCGGGCCAGCCTTCTGCGAGACCAGGTTGTGAAACCCGAAGCAGCTGCTGGGGGAGAACCATGCAATCGGACCCTAGCAGGCTACCACCCGTGTCCTCCCTACGGTGTCGAAACGGTAAAAAAAACTGTTTGTGGGGGGGGCAGTTAATAAAGTTCACGTATGCAGTTGAGCAGGAAGATTGTTGAACTTCCAGTTGACGCGCGGAGATCCAGCAAAGTGAAACCGAGGTGCAACCAACCGACGGGGTGTATATGGAAAGCAAAATGAAAAATCAGCATAAATGCATAGCAATACACAAAAAGAGCGCAAAGCGAAAAACGTGCAAATGTGTTTTGGGGTTTCAAAAGTTTTGCTCATTTTTGGCAGTTTCAAAACGTTTTGGTCTTTTTTGTGATTTTTCAAAACGTTTAGTAAGAGCAGAAAATTTTCGAAGGCACTTTCTATGTAAAATAGTAAGTGCGACGAAGTCCGAAAATCGAACCTTAGGGGGGGGTGGGGGGGGTGGGTTGAGTTTCACCTACCGCGTCGATTGAGAGTAGGGCGAGTAGGAGTGCTGTCGGTTGTGGTTTGTCGGTTCTGCTGGAGGCGGACTGACCTCGTCTGAGGTTGCGGTGACAGCTGTGATGGCACAGGCTGTGAAGGTGCTTGCTGCACCGGAGAGTCAGGACTTGTCGAGGAATGCTGGCTTGAGTCCGTTCGAATGGTGATCGTCTCAGTGGTGTTGCGTCGTGGCTTGCTTATGTCGGGATCAGCTTGTTGGGCAGCAGCCATAGCAGCTAGATCAATGTTGGGCCAGGCGATAAGCTGACCTGCTGATGGCGTAAAAGCGCATCCGCCGACAGGGATGAGAGCACCGGAGACATGACGTACGTCTGTCGTAACTGAGAAACGTAGTCTAGGTGTCTAGTTTCCCGCGGCGAGTACTTGTCCGTTGCGCTCATTGATTGCGTAGATCAATGGCTTGTGGTCGGTGAAGACGGGTGAAATGTCGACCTTCGAGGTAGTGACGGAAATGTCGGATACCTAGGTAGATAGCTAACATTTCCCTACCGAAGGTTGCTGTATCGCGATTCGGCAGGTTGTAAGCGCTTTGAGAAGAAACCTAGAGGGTATCCATCGACTGGTCGATGAGTTGTTGAAGAACTGCACCGACGGCAGTGTCTGATAGCGTCAGTTGTCAGAGAGATGAGTGGCAGACGTGTCTGGATGGGCGAGAAGCGCTATGTTTGGAGATAGCGTCTTTGAGGCTTCTCGAAAGACAATTTAGGCGTCGTCTGGAAAGTGAAAAGACGTTGTTTACCGCGGAGCAAGTCAGTCATTGGGTTGAACAATGCTCGCGCAGTAGGTATAAAAGCGTCTATAATAGGTTAACCAGGCCAAGAAATCGGCGTAGCTGTTTGAAGGAACTGGGAGCAGGGATAGTCCTTCAGTGCCTGGATTTTGTCTGCAGAGCTTCAATACCAGAGGCAGATATGCGGTGGCCAAGAAAGTCGATGGAACTTTGGCCAAGCTCGCATTTATCGGGGTTGACGGTAACCCCATGCTGGGTTAAGCGCTGGAAGAGAGCGTCGAGGTGACGAAGATGCTCCTCGTCAGAAGAGCTGGCGATGAGTATGTCATCTAAATAAGGATAAACGCCTACGAGTCTCGCGTTACCTCATGAATGAAACCTGAAAAGTTTGGGCAGCGTTGCTGAGGCCGAAAGGCATTCTGAGGTACTCGAAGTAAGCCAAATGGCGTGATGACTGCTGTTTTAGCAATGTCATCTGGCGCGACAGGTAGTCTGATGATAAAAGCGAACTAAGTCGACTTTGCTGAAGATAGACTTGCCAGCTAGAGCTGAGGTCAAGTCGTGCATGTGCGGGATAGGGTATTTATCCGGGACGGTAACTTTGTTAAGTGCCCTGTAGTCACCACAAGGGCGCCAGTCACCGGATTTCTTCGGCACCATGTGTAATGGTGATGCCCATGGACTTTTGGACGGGCGGATGATTCCCAGTTCGAGCATTTGCTCGAATTCCGCCTTAGCAGCTTTGAGCTTGTCCGGGGCTAGTCGGCGAGGGCGGGCCGAAACAGGTGGGCCCTTAGTGCAAATGTGATGCATGACGTTTGACGTCACAGGAGGCAAGTCGTTCAGGACGCGAACGAGTTTAGGGTGCTTGCTGAAAAGTTCTAGAAAAGGTTGTGAAGCTTGAGGTAGGACACGAATGGGAGTGATAGCAGCCACGTTGGCGCTAGTCCCGATAACACTGAGCTGTGTCCTAGAGTCGATAAGCTTCTTCCGTTTAGCGTCGACGATGAGGTCGAAGCGCTGAAGAAAGTCTATGCCTATGATGGCGAAGAGGGCACTGCCAGCGATTATGAAAGGCCAGCGGAAGGTTCGCCGGAGGCCTAAATTGTGCGTTAAGCAGCTGTTCGACGAAAGTTGCGATTGGTTGTGCCATTGGCGGCACGCAGCTTGGTCGTGCGATGGTGAGACGAACTAAATCTGAGGCTACGGGGTATGTACGCTAACTTCGGCACCAGTGTCGACTAGAAACTCGATGCCGGAAGTTAATCCCTGACGACGGGATGAGGCGACTTGTGGTGTTGGGCCAGTCGCGTCCGTCGCCGTTAAGGACCGGCCTGCGAGTTACAGCTGCTCTTCGGCTGATGCGGCAAGGCTTTGACACATTTTCGAGCTGCAGGTACAAAACCATTGAGTGGTATCCAACAGCTAGCTTGCCTGTTGTTTTAGACTTAGAAAGGTTTGCAGGGCGATTTGGATCGGCTAGTGACGACGACGTCCATAGTAAGCTGCTGGACCTGGCGACTAAGTGTCGCGACTTGTGTTTTGCAGTGGCTTCTATGGTTGACTGTAATCCAGTGAATGAAATGTGCCCTGTGACGCGACGGCATGGACCTTGCTGGCGTTGGCTGTGGGCTGTGATCGTTCAATTACTCATCCGCTAAGTCCTGCTAGGTTGAGTGAGCGGAACGGAGCTCACTGTAGGCGAGAATCGCTTGTGTGTTTTTCCGGTAGCCGCTGTAGCCATAGTTCGCGAAGTAAAGTCTCATCCATGGTTGAAGAACCAAGGAGTTGCTGCATCTCTCGTAGCAGGGTTGAGGGCAGTTTGTCGCCCAGTTGCAGATCCCTGAAAAGTTGCTGCAGGCGAACTTTCTCAGAGGGCATAACACGCTTAATCGTGGCCTCTTTGAGAGCCTCATAGCGGTTTCGGTCTGAGAAATGATGACGTCACGAACCTGCGTTGATATCTCCTTGGGGAGATAGGACAGGAGCTTGCAATACTTCGCGTAGTCGGAAGTGATTCTGTGATTATAAAACTCGGCCTCAAGAAGAGCGAACCACAAAACAGGATCCGTGTCCCAAAAAGGTGGAACAGAGAGAGATACAACACTAAGTAGAGACTCTACCTTATGGTCTACAGATTCCATGGCTTGAAAAAATGACGCGAAAAAATAGGCTACCGTATGCAAAAATAAAACCGGAAAATATGAAAAATAAATGGAACGAGCTCACCGGAGAAAAGTTCCGAAATATCCGGCGCGGGGATTGAGCCGGATTCGGGGTCACCAATTTAGAGGGGTTGCCTATTCCGGGAGCCCAGAGAGCGATTCGAGAAGACGGATCGAGTTGCAGGGAACTTTTATTGGTTCAGCAAAAGATTCCCTGTTAGGCTAGCTATAAAAGAACGACACCGTGGACGCTCTAGCTAGGGGAACGGATCAAGCACAGCACACAGGCAGTTGCGCGTTGCAACCGAAACGAGCGCCAAGCAAAAATGGCGATGAGCAAGTAAAGCATTCGAACTCAGCAAGCAGTTCAACAAACCACACCGGTTGCCTAAGTGTACAATTAAAGAATTTTGGTTAGAATTTTACACAAGCAAACCGGGGAATCTCCAGACTGCTACACTTCGACCTCCCAGAGGTTTGTTAGGATATCTATCTGGCAGTTCGGAGCTGGGATCGTTCGGTACAGAACTGCTGGACTTAACGCTGCAGGTAACACTACACCAGTTCGTGGATCCCCACGAAGTACATGAGCAGTCAGCAGCCTTCCATTTTATATCTTGTTTTTGCTACGTCATTTGACTTTGTAAATAATATTACTTAGGACCCGCCTCTTGGCGCCAGCAACCACTTTTGCTTGTCTTTCCAGTACACCCTTATCAAACCTTGCCAAGCTATTACCAGTTGGTATCCGAACATTTGGGCCGCGGACTTCCAACCGATGCGGGATAAAGCAACGTCATCATCATCATCATTATACACGTCAGCTAGAGGTGGGAAAACACTTCCGCTATTGTGCCGCAATACATGAAGGAAATACTTACATACATACATATAATACAATACACAAAGGAAAAATAGATACAACAGTTGCATGGCAGTTGAGCTACCAGCAACGGATAGGCATCGTTCCGGTAAGCTACCAGCCAGATACTAGGCAAAAAGAAAAACTTTATTATGTTTTACCCTACGAAATGAGATCGTAGATGGGGGGGAGGTTTAGAGGGTTACCTGTACCGGGAGCCCAGAGAGCGATTCGAGAAGACGGATCGAGTTGCAGGGAAACTTTTATTGGTACAGTAAAAGATTCCCTGTTATCTAGCTATAAAGGAACAACACCGTGGACGCTCTAGCTAGGGGAATAGAGCAATCACAGCACACAAGGCATTTGCGAGTTGCAACCGAAACGAGCGCCAAGCAAAAATGGCGATGAGCAAGTCGAGCATTCGAACTCAACGATCAGTTCATCAAACCACACCGGTTGCCTAGGTGTACAATGAAATAATTTTAGTTAGAATTTTACACAGGCAACCCGGGGAATCTCCGGACTGCTACATAGCCCTCTCCCAGAAGGGACTGTGTAAGCAGTCCTTCGATCTACGTGAGGACTGTCCGTCGCGGGCCAGCCTTCTGCGAGACCAGGTTGTGAAACCTGATGCAGCTGCTGGGGGAGAACCATGCAATCGGACCCTAGCGGGCTCCCACCCGTGTCCTCCCTACGGTGTCGAAACGGTAAAAAACTGTTTGTGGGGGACAGTTAGTAAAGTTCACGTAGGCGGTTGAGCAGGAAGTTCGTTCCACTTGCAGTTGACGTGCGGAGATCCAGCGGAAAGTGAAACCGAGATGCAACCAACCGGCGGTGTATATGGAAAGCAAAATGAAAAAGCAGCATAAATGCATAGCCATACACAAGAGAGTGTAAAGCGAAAAACGTGCAAAGCTGTTTTTGGGTTTTCAAAAGGTTTTGCTCTTTTTGGTAATTTCAAAACGTTTTGGTCTTTTTTGTGGATTTTCAAAAACGTTTGGTAAGAGCAGAAAATTTCGAAGGCACGTTCTACGTAAAATAGTAAGTGCGAACGAAGTCCGTAACTCGAACTGGAGGTTTGAGTTTCCTACCGCGTCGATTGAGTGTAGGGCGAGTAGGAGTGCTGTCGGTTGCGGTTGTAGGTTCTGCTGGAGCGGAATGACTCGTCTAAGGTTGCGGTGCGAGCTGGGATGGCACAGGCTGTGAAGGTGCTTTGTGCAACGAAGAGTCAGACTTGTCGAGGAATGCTGGCTTGAGTCGATCGGTGGTGATCGTCTCAG